>OX103979.1:2518649-2947201 GCA_944470395.2 Schistosoma turkestanicum | reverse complement strand
GGAACATATGTTCCAGCCAGTATAGCCCGGTTGGGTCATCACGATAGGCAAGCCCGACCACCACGTCAAGGTAGCAGCCGATGACATACTTCTATTCAGTGAAGACGCTGACAAAATGCAGAGTATTCTGACTACCATAAGCAACAATGCAAGAATGTTTGGGATGCGGTTTTCCACCTCGAAATGCAAAATGTTGCTTCGGAATCTGAACTAGTGATAGTCACTTCACTTATCTGTCTAGTCTCATCAGCGATGATACCCTGGTGACTGACGAAATCTCAGCGCGGATACAGAAAGCTCGGTTTGCTTTTGCCAACTTACGACGTTTATGGCGTAGGCGAGATATCCGTTTACTGCGCAGCATTTCGCTCCGTTCTCCTATATGGATGCGAAACATGGCCGTTAAAAGTAGATGTTCGTAGGTTACTAGCATTAGACCATAGGTGTCTTAGAAGCATTGCTCGTATATCATTGGACAACCGAGTAAGCAATGAGGTCGTTAGGAAACGAGTACTAGGTAAGGATGGCAGATCAGTAGATGAAGTAGTGAAACTTCATCAGTTGAGGTGGTTGGGACATGTATTACGTATGCCTAACCACCGACTGTCGCGACGAGCTATGTTTTGTGGTGTAGGAGTAGGTTGGAAGAAAGCTAGGGGTGGCCAAACCAAAACATGGCACAAATCCATGAAGTCACTGACAAGTGGACTGAGTCATGTTGGTAGATGTAGGCTATCTGGTTGGGGTCCGCGAGACGAAAGTCACCAATGGTTAGAGACCTTGAACGACATGGCTCAAATTCGTTTGCAATGGCGCAAGTGCATCCATTCACTGTGCTCTCTCAAATCCTAATCTTCTGGATTCATCAGCACCTCTACCTTTGTCTTTCTAACCTTATCTCACTGAATTATACTTCTTGAATAATATCCTCGCTCCTTAATCTTCTCCATTACTGCTAACACTTCTATCTCTATCACTCTTGGATTTGAATTGACAGTTGCGTCTCTGTGCTAATGCGGTATGGCAACCTGAACTGATGTACTTATGTACGAAGTTCTACGTTGCAACTGACTGACTGACTGACTTCATCAGTTGGGGTGGTTAGGACATGTGTTACGTATGCCTAACCTGAGTTATGTTGGTGTCGATTACCCTGGTCGGGGTCCGCGAGATAATAGTAATCGATGGTTAGAGACACTGAATAACATGGCTCAAAATCGTCTGCGATGGCGTAGGCGCATTTATTCTTGGTGTACTCTTAAATCCTAACCTTCTGAATTCCTCATCACCTTTATCCTTTTATTTTTAAGTTGATTTCACTAGATTCTACTTCTTGAATAATATCTTTGAACCCTTATCTCTCCGATTACTGCTAATACTTTCACTACCCCTACTACTATGGGATTTGGATTGACAATTGCACCTCTGTGCTAATGTGGTATGGCAACTTGAACTGATGCACGTACATACGAAGTTCTAGGTTGCGGTTGATAGATTGAGTTATTATATTATGACCAGCTCAACTCACTATTGTGATCGCTGAATGCCTTGTAACAGCCGAAAGTTGGTAGACACCCGTCTCTACAAATGCTCTCAAATAAACACAGATATGCAACCAGTGTGAGAGGAGGTCATAACCTTACTACTCTCACACTCTTGAACAATTAACATTACAGTTTCGTTCTCACACCTTAAGTTGCTGCTTTCAGTCTTGCCGTTCTCCAACCGAACAGTATCCTATGATTTCAAACCAATGGTGCACGTGGGCTCCAGTGTCCTAAAGGAACAAATAGTGTTGGTCACCGTCTACCATCAGACTGCATCTTCCAACATTGCTCCATTGCCTTGCGAACTATACCTCTAGGTCGAAGGCTAGAGAATTGACATGAGAAAACCTTCGGTTTGAGCACCCGAATAGTATCCTAGAACACACAAAAACCTACCTAATGATTTATGCGGTGCTTAAATATTTTGGTTTAACAATGTTTGTGTTTAAATAAATAAAACATTTAAAAAATAATCTGAAGATGGAACTATACTTCCATAAAATTCAAAAGGTTAAATACGAATTTATTAGCTTACCTAAAGTAAACGAACAAAATCATTATAACCAGGAATAATTGATTTTCTGGTAACGGTATTATATCTAAATGATGACAGTAATATCCGATGGCGGCGAGCAACGAAATTTTCGTAGTACTAAAAGTTTATTGACAGAAAAAAAATGAAGAGTTAAATATATCATCTATGAGCAAAGATAAACTATAACATGCGATTTTCTTTTAAATAAAAAGTGCCTAAAGCTAACATATCTTCCATTCCATGTAAACGTATGCAGAAATTCATGCGTTTAAAGAAACTAAATCTTACAAAGTGGGATGAAGAAATTCATTAGTTGCTGGTAGCCATACACCACGTACAAGACGCTGTATTAATTTCATCTCACAATAGCCTGCACCTATATTATTGGAAAAAAGGATGGATAGGTTAAAACAATGACAATATGTCTAAACAGTAGAAATGCAACATGCCTGAACGCTATCCAGCAACCCATAAGTGATATTTGTTTCATGCAGTGGCATGATTGAGCAGTTTTTTGAGTTTTTTTAATTTTGTGAAGATAATATATTATCAAGTTAAATGTCTTCACCGCTTATTTACAAGGGGCTTTCTTCCAGCAACTAGAATAACCGGGGTCAAGGTTCGAATGAACAGAAACTGGTCAGATAATCCAATGTTTGCGACGATAAGAATATAACAGTAACAATAAATCCTAATTTCTCAATTCATTAAAATTTCCCATCTACGAATTAGTGATCAAACTCCAACCTTAAATCGTAAAGATTAATGTTTGCGGATGACTAGTTGCTCCTTAATTAGTAGATACAAACCTTAAATGTTGACTTTGCCTGATGGTTTCGATAACTGCCAGAATGCGTGTCCAGTTTATAAACTATCATGTTTTGGATCAACAACGGAAATCAACAGAAATGAATATATTAGAATAAACAAGAATGAAATAGGTGGAGAAGGGAAAATGAGTAGGGAATAACAAAACCTTTCAAATGATTACATATTCGTAAAATCCCAATGCGTAAAGACTGCCTCGATTCGTTATTTCTTCACTGAAGCTGTTTTCTTGCTTATGAGTCCGTCTTACTCAGTGGAATATTGCGAATATACATATACGTGCGCGTACTAAAGCATGACCTGAGCCTAAACATGAGCTCGAGAATCGATGGTAGTCTTCTGTTAAGCCTCCACCGGTGGCTGGTAGCGATGTAGTCTAGTTGGGTCCAGTGTTGAGCCAATTTGTCAAAAGATGTTTTTCCTTATGTTTAAAGTTGGTGTTTGCCAGATACAACGCAGAACTTCGTACATAAGTACATCAGTTCAGGTTGCCATACCGCATTAGCACAGAGACGCAACTGTCAATTCAAATCCAAGAGTGATAGAGATAGAAGTGTTAGCAGTAATGGAGAAGATTAAGGAGCGAGGATATTATTCAAGAAGTATAATTCAGTGAGATAAGGTTAGAAAGACAAAGGTAGAGGTGCTGATGAATCCAGAAGATTAGGATTTGAGAGAGCACAGTGAATGGATGCACTTGCGCCATTGCAAACGAATTTGAGCCATGTCGTTCAAGGTCTCTAACCATTGGTGACTTTCGTCTCGCGGACCCCAACCAGATAGCCTACATCTACCAACATGACTCAGTCCACTTGTCAGTGACTTCATGGATTTGTGCCATGTTTTGGTTTGGCCACCCCTAGCTTTCTTCCAACCTACTCCTACACCACAAAACATAGCTCGTCGCGACAGTCGGTGGTTAGGCATACGTAATACATGTCCCAACCACGTGTTTGCCAGAAATAGGTAGTTATCTGAGCATAGTTGTGGCAAATGGTCGCCGTTATCTGTTATTTGAGCTGTGACACCATAAGATCCACCCAGATGTTTTCCGGTCTCGCTAAACCCACAGAACGCCCAATTTAAATGAAATTATTAAGTCAAATTTTAGTAATAGTACTTGAAAACCTTTAGACAAAAGTAACTGAAGTCAATCTGTCCGCCAGTGATACATTTCGGGAATAGTGAATATAAAGTTTCCGGATTTTATTTCCTAACATGTAAAGGTTAGTTTGATAACAGTCAGTCGTGTGTTGTTACAGGTATGAGGGCGGATGTCGCTTCCGGCTGCCCACACTGTGGAGGGGTATTTCTTGAAGAACCTAAGGAGTAAGTTGGATTAGAGTTGGTCTTAGAGACCTGGGAACGTGATCTTAGAATCCAGGAAACGACTGTTTGAGGCCGGTCACGCGCGGCCTTCTTACGGGAAGTTGTTAAAGTGTTGGCTACGCCCTTTTTAAAAGCCTTACCGCAGGAGACGGAAATCTATGGGTTAAGGTGTGGTGTGACATTTTCAGGGTCAACCCCTTCCTTCTTTGTGAGTGGACAGCATCGCTAAAGATGCTGGTTGTCCGAGAGAAACACCTTGCCTCAGACCTTGAGTTGTTGCTTTTAGTCTCATCGGTCTCCAATCGACCTGCCTGGCATGGTAGTGTGGTGCTGTGGTGCGAACTACTTATAAGTAGTATATAGCGTGAGCGTCAACGTAAAGTCTGGTAGCATAATATGGGGGAAGATCAAGAAAGGAAGAGTCAGAAAACAATGGAATTTGTATGAAACGCATGAAGAGTGACAATGGATTGATGTTTGGCAACAGGAACAGTCCAGTTCCATAGGATGAACTGATCCTTTGCAAATGAACGATTTACGATATGGTTTTCCGATTTTACTGAGTAACTCTGTAATTTTCGTTAAATACAATTCGGTTGCCTCCACCTGTGTTCTCATTCACTACAGTAGGACCTACAGGAATATATGTCCCAGCCAATATAGCTGGGTTGGGTCATCACAATAGACAAGTCAAGGTAGCAACCATGGTCGGGAGTTTGATAACAAGAGATTAAAAGAGAATGTTAGTAGTGGAAAATAAGATGATTTTAAGCCTGTTGAAGTAGCACAGTAATGAAAACTATAAACCACGATGGCACTATAACCTACTCGTCGTAAAAATAATAAATTAAGGGTAATGATCCCATTTACCTGACAAACTTAATGAGCGAAGTAGTTCGAACTCGCTATCAATTGGTTAAAATTTAGTGAACCAACTAATATGAAAAAACGTGGGATATAAGGACGAACTGAAGTACCATGTGGACCACTGTCCTTATCCAGTTCCTATTTATCATCCCTCGCACTAATAGATATAACTAAGTAGTAGAATGAAGGACAGTAGCCCCCATATGCTGTGATACATTTGACAGTGTGGAAGATCCGCTCTTCCCAAATGCCCTTATTTAGCCGCACGTATAAAGACACCGAGAGAAGTCCTACTCACAGTATTCTCATGGCGTGAAGGAAATTGAGAGAACAAAAAGTGAAGATCCAGCACTTAAAATGGGTAGGTGGGTAGAAAGTATTTATCTAGAAGAGTTGGGAAACTACAATTCCAAACCAATGGTCACATGGAATCCAATATCTTAAGGGAACAATTGGTGTTGGTCAGTCAGTGGGCTACAACATGGAACTGAGTACGTACGTACATCAGTTCAGGTTGCCATACCACATTAGCACAGAGACGCAATTGTCAGTTCAAATTACTGGTAATGGAGAATACTAGGGATCGAAAATATTATTCAAGAAGTATAATTCAGTGAGATAACTTTAGAAAGATAGAGATGATGAGGAATCCTGAAGATTAGGATTTTAGTGAACACAACGAGTGGAATAACCTGCGCGGTCAACACGATCAACTAGTTCACTCCCCATCACTAGTTCGAGCGCCGATGAAAGTAACATTTTGCATTCGGAGGATGGGAATCGCATCCCTAACATCCTTGGACTGTTGTTTAAGGTGGTCAGAAGACTGCATTTTGTCAGTGCCTTCACCAAATAGAACTGTCATCTGCACCCACTAAGTTAGCAGGTGAATCTCTTGACAGAAGATCAACTGATAAGCCAGATGATCAAAGTATCGTCCCTAAGACCATGCCAATGATTAAGTTAAACAAGAATGGAGAAAGTGGATAGCCCTGATGGACACCACTCGAGGTAACTAATTCCGATGACAGTCCGTCATAAGCTCTCATTCAACTAGTAGTGTTCGAGTAAAGTTTGTATAAGGTTAATGTACTTCTTCTAACCTTGCCCCATTGCGTTGTGGACTAGACCTCTGAACCAAAGGCTTTGAAGGAAATCAGTTTGGGTAGACGGGTAGTATCTTAGCCGACACAATAAATGAAACCATTTTCGTGGTGCATATATATATATATATATATATATATATATATATATATATATATATGGTGCTTCTTTTGCCCATGTGAATATAGAAATAAATAGGTGTCTTCATATAGCATATCTCCGTGTTTCTGTCCATTAGCCATAAACACAGAACCTAGTGAAAATTGACAACAACCTCATCTCTTCATATCTGCCCACTGATATGAAATTACCAAAATGAAAAACAAATAAATCTGCCGGCGATAACAAAAGTATTAGGAATAGAGAATACGCTTCTGGAAGAATTCGAGAAATAAAATTACAAAATAATTTTCGAACTTATAAAGATAGACGAGGAGCGATCATCAATAACGTGAGGGAACAGGGGGACTACAGTTTCTCAGATTGTGGTCGGGAATCTACATTTATTCTAGATCGCATGTTAAAAAAGGATTAATCAAGTGTACATCAAATCATCTACGTATGCTATGTTAACAAGGTGGTAGGTAAAATCCGCTCTGTACATAGATAAGAAATCTTCTTAGGCAAGACTAAAGAGATACTTAAAATAAGACCGTACTCACAAGTCGATATTAATATATGGGTTGCCTTTTCGTTCACAGATACCCAAGACATAATTTGAAACAGGACGCACATACAAACTACCAACTCCTACAAATATCGGATTTGACGTAAAAATATATCACCTGGTTTGAAATACTCACCTTTCAAAAGACCTAGAAGAACACACATTACAGGTGACTCTGGGAACAGATGAAGACCATGATGTACACCAATAAAAATCTTTTTCGCCCTCTGAACCTCCTTTAATGAGCACACAAGTAGTCGAACGGGTAGCATCTTGCAAAATCGATACAGGAGATCAAATGGAAAATAATTTATCAGATACCTAGGGAAAATGATAGGCATTCTAAAAGCATACCATACAATGGTGGCCGTTAAGACAGAGACTGTATCATCGAAACATTCGAAAAGTGGTGATCCAGTTATGAAGTTAGAAAGAATTGCTCCTCCGAAGCACATCAGCATAGTAGCTAACCAGCAAGAAAATGGGTGGCGTCTCGAAAAACTTACGGAACCTAAACATCACAAATAAGATTAACTACACACCTGATTGAGGAGTATCCTCTTTAACCGATATACTCATCAAAATGTAGTTAGCGATATCAAAATATGGATACATCCGTAGCTTGAATACAGAATTAGCAACATCATCAAAGATGACCGGATTCATCGCGAGGCGACCTCTAGGATTCAAATTCGAAATGTCCATGAAGGGATCAAGGACACTCCCCAATATCCAATATCTTTTTCACGAGCTAGTGTAAACCAATTGATTTCTTTGTGCTCGATTCTTGTTCTTTCCGTCCGGTTCCAGGTGTTCGGTGATGTCCAATGGATGGAGGTCTAGCCACTCGACTGTCTAATTCGAGTCAGTTGGTTGTGAGTTTGTATGTCTCGGGATTTGAATGAAAACGTTTGTTTCAGCGTGATAGGGATGCTGGATACCAACAGCTATCACAGTACCAGACCGGAGATCAGTTAGTTGCAATATGGAGAATAATAATGAGAAAGGTTTAATGCTAATAATAATAAAATATCAGGACCAAGTAAATAAATGGATAATTTAGTTTATGAATTGGTAGTGAAGATTGTGCGAGAGGACCGAAGTGTAAGCAAACGAGAGGAAACAGAGATAATAAGCGATCTGAGACGGCAGTAATAACGACCAGCAGGTCTCAAGGCATGAATCAGGAACATCTTGTACACAAGGGAGATGATAATCCGTATGTGAGTACGTGTTTATCAAGTCTCTTCGTAAAGCTATCCACTGAGGGGGCTGTGGTCACCTCCGCTGGGAGAGCAATACAGGTTGCAACGACTCTTAGTGGGAAGAAGTGTGCATGAACCTGTGTTCGCTCTTTGATGAGCAATTTTTCGAGGATTACCTCGAGGGGAGTGGTGGTGATGCATCTGTAAGGTGGACACGTTGGGATGGTTTGGCATGCCTAATGTGTTGTACGCCATAATCAGATCACCTCTGATTCTCCCGTAACTTAGGAGGAGTAATCCCGAGTGCTGGAATATTTCTTCGTAACTTACATTCTTGAACCGCATCACACATTTTGTTGCTCGTCTCTACACTCAATCCAAAAGATTTATGTCTCTTTTAAGTAGACGGGGTGCGATGACGTTGTGAACCTCAAGGTGTGGGCGCGCAGATGTCTTAAACAACGTTAAGAATAATTGTGGGGGGATTACACCAAATCGTCTTCGCATAAAGTGAAGAGTTGCATCTGTCCTAGCTGAATCCTCTATATACTTCGAACTGATATGGAGGCTTTCAGTGGCTATTAGACCGAGATCGCGCTCCGACGAGACATTAGGGAGCGGACTTCAGTTGAGGGTGTAAACCGTTTGCGTTATGTGGGGCAGAATGTACATGACGTGACATTTCGAATGATTTGCTTTTAAACCGTTTTTCACTGCCCATTCCTCAATGGATGTAAGGTCATTTTGAGGCTCAGTCTAATCCTCTTCGCTTCTAATGGACCTGCAGGTCTTTTGATCATCTGCGTAGATCGATGACTCTGAGCTAATTTCATCTAATAGATCGTTAATTAATATCAGGGAGAGGAGTGCACCTGAGAAAGACCCTTGTGATACTCCTGACGTTGAGACTCGCCAACTCACCAGCACTCTATTTACCTTGGTGCGAAACTTTCTATTCTAAAGGCTGTTTCTGAGCCAAGATAGAAGTGGACAAGTGAAGCCCATTTCCGCAAACTTCGCAATTATGAATGCGTGGTGTACTGTGTCAAAGGCTTTTGCGAACTCAAAAATATTACGTGAACCATCTGTAACGGGCTGGATCCTTCCAACCCCTCCTCTAAAGATGGGAAAGAGATTAGCTTGTTTCTATTTAGCTGAGATTCGGTATGACTCCAGTGCATGCCTGAACAGGTCATATATCGATAGACTGAGGGCTGCTGCATGCTGTTTCAAGACACATCCCGATTACTTTCCTGGGCTTGAGGATTTAAGTTTTCTTAGTAATAAGTCGGGAATAATTTAGATATTGCCTACGTTGACAGGTGGTGCTGGGGTTGAGTAGTACTCTGAACTTACAGTTATTCCATTACACTTTCAGTTTGTCACTAAAGTAGGATTGCGGATCTTGTGTAGTATAGAATAGGGATAGCTGAACCACCTAATTAAATCCAGTGATTTTCTCATAATATAATGGACAGGTTGGGTGAGATATGTTTTAGCAAGTGCTGATTAAATGACTGATTTATTCGGCTACCTGAGTCTGCTATCCCTTATGGTGTACAGGCCGCCGATCAAGTATCTCTAATCCACTTTATCCTGAGTCCTCTTTTTCAATTACTGGTCACTGCAATCCATTCTTCTGTTGTCTGCCTCCAATTACTGGTATAATATGCTTCATTCAGACTTCATGATTCCAAGTTAGAATTTAGCTTATTATATGTTTTGATGACTTTTATAAAGTTTCAGCCATCCGTTCTCAGCAAAATCTAATTTCCTACTGAGCTGGAAGCTGGTGGATTTTCTGCCAAAGTAGATAATTCCAAATCACTAGCCTCACTAATATTAACAACAATATTGTTCTCCAGATGCTGTCATGATCTTAAAACAACGTGATCGACAACTTATGCAGCTTCGGTAGTTTACTGCAGTAAAGAAAAGAAAATCGCTGACCAGATGTGGTGCTTTAAGTCACCCCACCTTTAACCGGTTTCCGCTCCGTTAGTGTCCTCTTTACCCTCACACTCCGTAATTAACAATAAAGAAAGTTTCTTGTTCACTCTTGCATAGTACCGATTATTTCAGTGCTCCAGAGTTCCTGCAAAATTCCTGGGTGAGTAATGTTGTCAAACATTTTTCTAAAACCTAGGAACATCGAGTCAATAGACAAATCGTCCGACTAGCTACCCGAAATAGGTAAGTCATTTAAATGTTACCAGACTGTATAATTCCAAATGACTTAATAAATTGCCCCAGTTATTTTTTAAGTAGTTTAACTACTATTACTGTGCTTATTAGACTGAAACAGTGTCCATAAAGGATGATAGCAGTCATGGATATAAGCCATCAGTAGCCTTTAGTGACTTCGTTTTTACGAAGAAAATCACCGTTGGTTTAAAAAACATTCGTCGTTATAATCAGTTGTGCCAGTGAACGTTTCATCGCATATTTGCTTATTCGTACTTTTGTTTTACGTGATGGCCCTTATTCTTTTGGTATATATACTGACATTACACTGCGGTCACAATGATTCTATTTCATCTGGTCGCCATCTTGCTACGGCTTCTCTGTACATTTGCTTATTCTTCAGCACGTTTCGATATCACGAAATCGCCAATAAATACATCTATTTCACCTGATCTATCTCATCTTACTTCTTATAAAGGATCCTGGATAATTTATGAGACGCAGACTTAATTGGTATGTAAACATGTTCATAATCCCGTGAATCGAACATCTATAACTAGTTATCCCCTTCCCAAAGAAAAACAGCCCTTCCTTTATTGCTATACTCCTTGATTTATTGGCTATATTACTACAATTTACTAAAATGTACTTCATAATGTCTACCTTATATTGTCTACTTCCCCATGAAAGGTTACGCAGTGCTCTGGCTATATGTGTACAACTGCCTCGAATTTTTCTCTCCTTTCTCAGAACCCTATTCACAGTGGATTATCCATGCTGCTTCCACGCAAAAATGCACCTTCTGTACGTGCTATTTATGTCGCAGCTTGTATCACGCTCTTTACTATTGACTTTTCCCAACAAGTTCATTCCTGGATTTTACAAATCTCGCAAAGACTCTACTGTGCACCTTTCCTACTTGTACTGGCTTATGGAGATGAGGATTAATCAAACTGTTCCTGTCAGTTATACGGTGTAAAGGTGCTATCAAAAACAGACTCTTATTACAGTAAATGTGGTAGCATCTGCAACAATTTCATGTAACCTGTAAACTGACTTGCACCTTGTAACACGCTGTTACTCGAGAACAAATAGTATTATTATTATTGTTAATTTTCGGTGAGTACCGTGATTAATAATGGCTCGAATCGCTTATCTAGAAACACGTACTGGTCCTGCATATGGGATCTCAGTGGCGTATTGGCAGAACTGCCAAATATCCCCACAGCGCAAACCTATTTCAGATAGTTTGCTTAAGTCTAAGATTTGGTCAAACCTGACTCTGAATTTCATGCTATAATAACGGCTAAATCCCATCTCTACGTTTTGTTCTCCGCTTAGTATGCAAAATAATAGTTTTGGGAAAATATGGCTGTCGTATGCTAACTAGCCTTCCAAAAAAGTGTCGCATGTTGCTATGTTCTTGTTAAGTAATATGTGAATTATTTTTGCTGTTTGCACCTAAATGATGGCTTACTGACAGGAGCGATTCTCTACGTGGTAGCTGCTTTCAGGTTTATCGACCCATAATGAGCGATTTGATAGCTTAAGTGTGGACCGTAGAACGAAGGTAATATTATGGACTCGAATGTTACTCTAAACGTACACCATACAATGTAAACTGTATGGTTACAAATCGAATAATATTTGTCAGGTGGCTGCTTTGAAAACACCAACCCTCACAGTTGATATTTGAGGTGAGGAAATCTCCAACCGTGAAACAACAATCGACCTCACTACAGGTACAGATAGAGCTTAGTTAAATGTCATCAGGAAGTCAACGTGGGTCACGATATGTCCCTCCTATGATCACTAACCTATGTCTAGATTTATCCTTTAGACAATCTATCTCATGTGTTACATTACCTTACTCCTCTGATTCACGTGGTTGTACACGAAAGCTACGGCTAAAATATAATGTAATAAAATAGATAGAATGTGGCTAACAGTGGAACCCAGTATGTCTTCCGTCCTATTTTGTACTCGTCAACCGAATTTACACTCACTTTAGTGCTGGTATTCACCCTGGAACTGGAACCTACTACAGTTCGCTTCTAGCGCCATAATGTTCATTTCAAGTCAATCTACAGGGCATGCCCATATTCCAACGAAGACTACCTGATTTTCGTCAAAGTATCAACACCGGATTAATGTCAACCGTTTTAAATTAGGTATAGTTTCATGTCTCTGCTCCTGAAATTTATAACCCTATCACTTCCAGTACAGACGTATCCTGCAACGGTTGGAGAATAGTCAACATTTACGACCATCCACGTTTCCGTGACAAAAATTATAACCAGACTCGATCCATTCGTCCTCGAGCTTATCATGGATATCTTGCTCCTAAGAATGCAAGCATTTATGTCGCACATCTTTAAAGCGTTTTGAGCACCACTGGTCATGGAATCTCTGGCTCCATGACATAACTGCCCGCAAACCTAAGACTAAAAGGTTTGTTTCCGAATCCTGCTCTTTATGTGGTACCTTAAGAGTATTCTTTCACTTAGTTTGATCTCCAAGGGAGTAATCAAGTTAGATATTAGCATTCAAATTACGTGTTTTGTGTTCATTTTTCAAATTACTGCCCCTTTCGTCGATACTTCTGGGTATTAATTTTAGGATATTCTTTGATTACATTTCCTGTCCAAGCCACAAACTGAATCTTATTACTTAAGCAAAATGTACTCTTGAAACTTCTGGTAGTATATCTCATCTGATAGATTCCACTAGTTACAGATCGTGTTCATGCCGTTTGGCAGGGTCATCACCTTTGGACTCCACTAGATCCCAAATAACTAAACTGGGAACGAATTTGAATTACTTTAAAGTCCAGTCTATAACTTTAGATTGCGCTGTGGTTTCCCCACTCCCCACTAACTACTAGAAGACTTTTTTAGTCGTCTTTTTAATTTTGACTTTCAGACGAGATCATCTACTCTCACTATCCAATTTTTCTTTTGAGGGATTTTCGCTCTCTGCACTCACCTCATCATTAGTAATAAGAGTAAGAACATTTTAAACGTATAGTTGTTTCATTTTCCTGACAGTGCAAGGATTACTGGGACTACGCATTAGGTAGGCGTGAACATCCTCCTCTTGAAGGATATGGACGGTGGGAGTCTAAAACTTTTGACCAAGTACAAGAGATAAGCTAACGACACCAGCTACTTCACTTGCGTTTCCTTCACGTCTAGTGTTAAACTTATTGATTGTACATCATAACTAGGAAATTTCTTCATCGGAGTGAATATCCTCAGTTTCATCACAAGGAATCGCCCTAATAAGGTAAAGTTTTCAACATAGTCGTCATGAAGCCGGTTTTCAGTGAGATTTAAGGGCTGCCGACGGTAGACTTATGCCCATTTTGTAGAACTAACTTGCCAAAATAACGATGACAAGAAGAAATAATTCAAACAATTTTAACTGTGCCCTGGGAGTTGGAAGAAGAATTATGACGTCGCGTGATGAAAGCGGAGTTCCTTCGGAAGACACGAGGCCGATGCCTCTTCTGACAACGCATTGGACACAGGTAGGACAACTGAGACTAGCTTCAGGGGAACTGCTGTTATACACTGGTCATGAAGAGGAAAATGCTTCACATACACAAGGAGTTGAACTAATACTGTCGAAACATGCACAAAAGGCACTGACAGAATGGGAATCTCATGGACCAAGATCATTAAAGAATACTTCAAAACAAAGAAAGAGGATATTACAATGAACTTAAGACAATGCTACAAACCTAACACCGAATACAATGACGACAACAAAGATACATTCTACGAAAGCTTCCAGTCAATCATCAGCAGATGCTCACAAAAGAAGTTGACCATTCTGATGGGGGACCGAAATGCCAAGGTTAGCACGGAAAACAATGGATATAAGGACATCATGGGATGACAAGGACTGGGAGAAAGGAACGAAAACGGTAAGAGATTTCCAAAGGTACTTGCCCTCAAAAAACTGATCATAGGCTGCACAATATTCTCACACAAACGCACACACAAAGCTACATGGATTTCACCGGATCACACTACTCAAAAAGAAATCCATCAGATCTGCGTCATTAAAATGTTCATAATGACGATGAAGGATGTGAGAACAAAGAGAAGAGCTGATAGAGCCTCAGATCACCACTTGTTGGTCGCCAAAATGAAGCTGAGACTCAAGAAGCACAGGACAACGGAGTGAAAAACACCACAAAAGTTTAAAACGGCCTATCTTCAGGATACCGTAAAAGTCAATGAATTCAGAATAACCCTCAGCAATAGGTTCCAGGCATTTCACGATGTACTGAATGGAAATGAAACAAGCATGGTGAACAATTGGAAAATGATCAAGGATGCTATGACTTGATGTTGGAGTACCAACAATTGAAGAGGTCAACATGGCCATCAGACAAATCAAGAGTGGGCCAGACAACATTCTAGCAGACGTGTCAGCCACTACAAAAACTCCATATTCTCTTTAACGAGATTTGGGATACAGAACAAGTATCTAAAGACTAGAAACAAGGACACTTCATCAAGATACCAAATAAAGGCGATCTCAGCAAGTGACGATGTGGAGTAGAGTTTTTACCTGGGGACCATATGTAATACCGAATTATAGGGATATTTCATTCGCATGATGACATTTTCCACGCCTTAATCAAAAAATTTCCCAAGCTAACTAAACTACTTGAGGAGAATCTATCGGTGACTCATCATGTGGTACACCAAATTGTCACGTAGGTCGATTGTTCAAAATACAGCTAAGTTACAATCTTATGAGTATAGTTGAAAACCGAGAAATACATCCGACTGGAGATCCAAGGTTGTAACAATTTTCAGTTCTATTTAGGTAAGTAGAATCTCACAAAGTTTGTGTACGGGATATCTTGTGGGAAAATCGTTAGTAAAAAACTTGCATGCTTTGTTAATAGTATGGTTAGTCTAAATACACGTAACGTATGATGACATCCGAACAAATGTACTGGGAACATGTTACTAAACCTTGTTATTTCTTGTTGGGAGGAATAGTTTATTTACAAAAATACTACTGATGAACTAACTCCGCCAGTAGAACCTTAGGGGCTACTGCCGGTCCCAAGTCCGGATAAAGGAGGAGGGTTGGACATGGGGTTGGCGACCCCATTCCGTCGAAATCTAACTTGCCAAAAAAACACTAACCAGAAAAAATAATCCAAACCATTTTAACTCTGCCCTGGGAGTTGGAAGAAGAATTATGACGTCACGTGATGAAAGCCGAGTTCCCTCCGAAGTCACGGGCCCGATGCCTCTTCTGACAACCAGAGCAACCATTTTTTTAGGTACATGGAACGTTCGTACATTGTGGGAGACTGAAAGACTATTTCAATTAGCGGCATAAATGAAAAGATACAACCTCGAGGTGCTCGGCATCAGTGAAACGCATTGGACACAAGTAGGACAACTGAGACTAGCTTCAGGGGAACTGCTGTTATACTCTGGTCATGAAAAGGAAAATGCTTCACATACACAAAGAGTTGCACTGATGTTGTCCAAACAATCGCAAAAGGCACTGATAGGATGGGAATCTCATGGACACAGGATCATTAAAGCATCCTTCAAAACAAAGAAACAGGACATTACAATGAACGTCATCCAATGTTATGCACCTACGGATGACTACAATGAAGAAGTTGTAGGTCAATTCTACGAAAGGCTACAGTCAATCGTCGACAGATGCTCACCAAAGGATTTGACGATTCTTATGGGAGACCTGAATGCCAATGTTGGAATGGACAACACTGGATATGAAGACATCATGGGATGACGTAGACTGGGAGAAAGGAACGAAAACGGTGAGAGATTTGCAAGCCCATGTGCCTTCAACAAACTGGTCATCGGTTGCACAATATTCCCACACAAGCGCATACACAAAGCTACATGGATTTCACCGTATCACACTACTCAAAACCAAATTGATCATATCTGTATCAACAAAATGTTCAGAAGGACTATGGAGGATGTGAGAACCAGGAGAGGAGCTGATATAGCCTCAGATCTCCATTTGCTGATCGCCAAAATGAAACTAAAACTAAAGAAGCAGTGGATAACGGGGCAGACAACATCACAGAAGTTTAATACGGCCTTTCTTCGGGATACTGTAAAGCTCAACGAATTCAGGATAGCTCTCACCAATAGGTTCCAGGCCTATCAGTATCTACTCAATGGAGAGGACACAACATTGGAGAACAATAGGAAAGTGATCAAGGAGGCAATCAATTCAACATGTCACGAAGTTCTGGGTCACAAGAAGTACCATCACAAGGAATAGATCTCTGTTGATACTCTTGCAAAATTGAAGAGAGGAGGAACAAGAAGGCAGCAATCAATGTCAGCCGAACAAGAGCAGAAGAAGTTAAGGCACAAGCTGCACACACAGAAGCAAACAGGGAAGTGAAGAGCATCACAGCTGACAAACGCAAATATGTGGAAGATCCAGCAACGACGGCAGAAAAGGCTTCAAGAGAAGGAAACATGAGACAATTGTATGAAACTACAAAGAAGCTGGCCGGAAACTATCGTAAACCAGAACGACCAGTGAGATGCCTTGGACGACGTTAACACATTTACATATCTGGTCAGCATCATCGAAAACCAAGGTGGATCCGATGCAGATGTGAGGGCGCGGATTGGCAAAGCAAGGGCTGCATTTCCACAATTCAAAAATAATTGGATCTCCAAACAAATATCAATCAACACCAAAATCAGGATTTTCAATACAAATGTCAAGACAGTTCTACTGTATGGAGCGGAAACCTGGAGAACTACGAAAGCCATCATCCAGAAGATACAAGTTTATTAACAGCTGTCTACGCAAAATACTTCGTATTCGTTGGCCAGACATGATCAGCAACGACGAACTCTGGGAGAGAACAAACCAGATTCCAGTGAAGGAGGAAATCAGGAAGAGGCGGTGGAAATGGATAGGACACACACTGCGAAAAGCACCGAACTGCGTCACAAGACAAGCCCTCACTTGCAACCCTCAAGGCAAAAGGAAAAGAGGAAGACCAAGGAACACATTACGCGAGAAATAGAGACACTTCCCGGCTGCCAACACCGTGGAAGGTTGTTTCTTGACGAACCTGAAAAGGAAGATGGATTAGTGTTGGTGCGTGACCGCAGAGTCCAAGGGACAACTGCTTGAGGCCGGTCACGCACGGCCTTTTTATGGGAGGTATTTTGAGGATTAGCTCCGTTCTTAAAGGCCCTTAGTGGGCACCCTTACCCAAGGAGACGGAAATCCGTGAGGTAGGGGAGGTGTGACATTTTTAGGGCCGACCTTTTCTAACCCTTCCTTCCTTGTGAGAAGGCAGCATCGCTGCAGATGCTGGTTATCCGAGGGAAACACCTTACTGCTGTCACACCCCTCTGCAGTCAGCAGTACGACTTCGCCCTCAGACCTTGGGTAGCTGCTTTTAGTCTCATCGTTCTCCAATCGACCTGCCTGGCATGGTAGGACCTGCAGGAACATGTGTTCCAGCCAGTATAGCTCGGTTGGGTCATCACGATAGGCAAGCCCGACCACCACGTCAAGGTAGCAGCTTCGGTCGGGATTGACCTGCCATCCTTACCTAGTACCTGTTTCCTAACCCCAGCATTGCTTACTCGGTTGACCCATGATACACGATCAATGCTTCCAAGACATCTATAATGGAATACTAATAACCTAAGACTATCCTCAACTCTTTCTGCCCATGTTTCGCATCCATATAGTAGTATGGAGCAAACTGATGCGCAGCACACTCGTCCTTCAGTCAGCAAACTGATATTTCGCCTACTCCATAAGCGATGCAGGTTGGCTAAAGCCAATCGAGCCTTTTGTCTCCGTGCTGAGATTTCGTCAGACACCAGACCATCAGCACCGATGAGACTCCCGAGATAAGTGAAGCGGTCAACATGCTCAACTGCTTCACTCCCTATCACTAGTTCAGGTGCCGATACAAGCCAACCCTGAAGAAACATTTTGCATTTCGAGGTGGAAAACCACATCCCGAACATGCTTGCATTGTTGCTTAGGGTAGTCAGAAGACTGCATTTTGTAGGCGTCTTCACCAAGTAGGACTATGTCATCGGCATATTCTAAGTCAATAAGCGAGCCACCTGGTAAGAGGTCTACTCCTGAAAATTCAGACGAAGATAATGTTATAACTAGGAGCATGTCTATGAAAAAATCGAACAAGAATGGAGAGAGTGGACATCCCTGACGGACACCACTTGAAGTAAAGAATTCCAATGACAGTTCGCCATAAGCTCTAACTCGACCTATAGTGTTCGAGTAGAGAGTTTGTATGAGGTTAATGTACTTCTTTGGTGCATCTTTCAATGACAAACACTGCCACAGAACCTCACGATTCACAAAGTCTAATGATGTTTTTAGGTCAAGGAAGAACTATTGTAGAACGCCTAAATGTGTGTCTGTGTTCCAGGAACTTTCGCTAACCCAGTGACTTATGTAAGCACTTGTAACGGTTAATAAATTATGAAGATCAAGTTTAGCCAGTGTTAATTTTCCAAAAGTTGTGTAGCTCGCTTCTATCATCAGTCTGATTGGTATCAATTTTTCGCTTATTTGCGGAACTCTGATAAAAAATCAATTGTCTGCAGTTGTTCTTTTGTTTACCTTGTTTTTCTTAAAGTCATCCATTTTATTTTCATGTATGTTATCAAATCTTCCGGTTGATCGAGTATGGTTGTACGGTTTTTGTTTAGACGTTTAGTATGCTATTGAGACCTAAAGATATGTAATGTTTCCGCTTGATGCTCTTCGGATTTACTTTACTATTGGGTTTAGTTGACTTCTGCCGTCATTGCTATGTTTATTACTTTTCCTCTTTTATTTCGCTTTTATATATCTCATCCTAAAAGCTTCTAACTAGTTGTACTCCTAAGTTAAGGTTAATATTTTGTCGTTTCTGTTGACTCCAGACAGGTGCTAAAGTGATAATTCGTGGAAAGGGATCCGTTAAAGAAGGTAAGGTTGGAAGGAGAGACGGACTTCCTTTGCCTGGTGAAGACGAGCCTCTACACGCTTTCATTTCAGCACCTTCAGCTGAATGTGTAGACAAAGCAGTCAAAAAAATAAATGAGATAATAGAACTCGTTTCCTAACGACAGCATTGCTTATACGGTTGTCCCAGCATACACGAGCAATGCTTCGGAGACTAGTAACCTACGAATGTCCTCTACTCTTAACCGTCATGTTTCGCATCCGTATAGTAAGACAGAGCGGACTGCTGCGCAGTACACTCGTCCTTTAGTCAGCAAACGGATATCTCGCCTTCGCCATAAGTGACGTAGGTTGACAAAAGCCAATCCAGCCTTCTGTATCCGAAATGAGATTTCGTCAGTGACCAGGCCATCGGCACTGATGAGACTCTCAAGATAAGTGAAGCGGTCTACACGTTCGACTACTTCACTCCCTATCACTAGTTCAGGTGCCGATGCAACCCAATCTTGAAGCAACATTTTGCATTTCGAGGGTGAGAACCGCATCCCGAACATGCTTGCATTGTTGCTTATGGTGGTCAGAAGACGCTGCATTTTGACAGCGCCTTCACCAAGTAGGACAATGTTATCGGCATATTCTAAGTCGATAAGCGAGCCTCCTGTTAATAGATCTACTCCTGAAAATTCAGACGAGGATAAGGTTATTTCTAGGAGCATGTCTATGACAAAATTAAACAAGAATGGAGAGAGTGGACATTCCTGACGGTCACCGTTTGAAGGGAAGAATTCCGTTGACAGTTCGCCATAAGCTCTCACTCGACCACTCTACTCTACTCTACACGAGCTCTAGTTAAGCGTCGAAGTATTATTGAGGCCAATATTTCAGATACTATATTAGTTAGACTTATTCCCCTGTGATTGTCACAAGAAGACTTTTGTCCTTTCTCATAGATTGAGATAATCAGTGATTGAGACGACGAAGAGGCAACGACGAGTGTCCCTATCTTTACGAATTCTTACTGTACCGTTCAGTCGGACGGCGCACAAACAACTATCTGTAGGGATCCAATCTAGGAGCGCTAGTTCTACCCTACGACTCACTGCTATACCTACACCGGCGAGACCACATTGCTTTATAACACTACACAGTTAATGCAAACAATGCGAGTTCACTAACCGTCATTTCCGGTCTCCTGAAACCCCGCTCTAGTCTACATGTTGAATAGGATATCTGGGCAGCATCATCGAAAACCAAGGTGGATCCGATGCAGATGTGAGGGCGCGGATTGGCAAAGCAAGGGCTGCATTTCCACAATTCAAAAATAATTGGATCTCCAAACAAATATCAATCAACACCAAAATCAGGATTTTCAATACAAATGTCAAGACAGTTCTACTGTATGGAGCGGAAACCTGGAGAACTACGAAAGCCATCATCCAGAAGATACAAGTTTATTAACAGCTGTCTACGCAAAATACTTCGTATTCGTTGGCCAGACACCATCAGCAACAACGAACTCTGGGAGAGAACAAACCAGATTCCAGTGAAGGAGGAAATCAGGAAGAGGCGGTGGAAATGGATAGGACACACACTGCGAAAAGCACCGAACTGCGTCACAAGACAAGCCCTCACTTGCAACCCTCAAGGCAAAAGGAAAAGAGGAAGACCAAGGAACACATTACGCAGAGAAATAGAGAAATATATGAAAAGAATGAACAAAAATTGGACAGAACTGGAAAGAGAGGCGCAGGACAGAGTTGGTTGGAGAAAACTGGTCGGCGCCCATGCTCCATTGGAGGTAACAGGCGTAAGTAAGCTTTATTCGTAAATTATGTTAAGGCCGTTCATTTAATTTATGGCGAACATAGGAAGGCTCTGAGTCGTTGGATTATATTTGCTTAGGTCAACAATTTTACCCTCAGTATTATTAGTTCGACAGTAGTACTTGTACATATGTGGTGCTGTGGTGCGAACTACTTATAAGTAGTATATAGCGTGAGTGTCAACGTAAAGTCTGGTAGCATAATATGGGGGGAAGATCAAGAAAGGAAGAGTCAGAAAACAATGGAATTTGTATGAAACGCATGAAGAGTGACAATGGATTGATGTTTGGCAACAGGAACAGTCCAGTTCCATAGGATGAACTGATCCTTTGCAAATGAACGATTTACGATATGGTTTTCCGATTTTACTGAGTAACTCTGTAATTTTCGTTAAATACAATTCGGTTGCCTCCACCTGTGTTCTTATTCACTACATTTGGTTTCGCTGCCTACGCAAAGGATGAAAATTCCATGGCCGGAGGAGTTTGAAGACGGGGATGTGCGGGGCTTCCTGAAGGAGTTTGAGGCCGTGGCGGAGCTGGTGGGGTGAAGGAACCGAAGGCGAAGCCGGTGGTGCTGGGGACGCTGCTGAGAGGAAGGGCGAAGGCCGTATATGACGGCTTGGACGGTGCTGGCGGGAAGACGCCATGGGAGGCGGTCGTTGAGCGGCTGATGACCGAGTTCGACAGCCCGGTGGACAGGGAGGAGGCGTTGCGGAAGTTCCGGTTGGCGAGGCTGTCGGCTGATGGTGACCCGCTGGTGCTCGCTGTGGAACTCAAAAGGTTGCTGCGCCGTGCGTTGCCGAATATCGATGAGGAGTCGGAGGCACAATTGTTGGCGTCGCAATTTATTGAGAGTGTGCCTGCCGCTGTGTCCCAGCAGCTGAGATTAGTAAATGCAGCACAACCTATGGACATCGGTGAACTGGCGAAGGTGACTCGTCAGCTGATGACACGAACAGTAGCTCCGGTCGGGTGCGAAAAGCAGGAGATAAATACTTTCGAGAAGAAGATTGAGGAGTTAGAGCGTGAGATAGCAGCATTACGAGTAAATCATAAAAGGAACGATAAATGTTACGCTTGTGGAGAGGCAGGACATTGGAAGATAAACTGTCCAAGAAGACGACGACGACGATATTTTAAACATTATAACGTGTTTTCTTTCCACCCTAGGAATTGGGAGGTTCTTGCACTAGTAGATAGAGGGGCAATTTATGCCAGAGTGTACATAAATGAACGGGAGTTAGTGTGTTTGATTGATACAGGGGCGGCTATATCGTTAATAAGCAAAGAGCAATGTAAGACAATTAAACCATGTACATTAGCTGTCCACACCATAGGAGAGCATATGCTAGAGGTGTTGGGGGTATCTAACAGTATTGTAAAAATGAGTGGAGCTGAGATAAATTTTCCGTTCGTGGTAACCACAAGCTTATCGAGACCGATATTAGGAGCAGATTTCCTAAGAGAGGTAAAAGCAATCAGGAATGTGAGAGAGAAACAAACATCAGACATGGAAAAGTCAGAACAGGAGAGAAAGAACTGGAGATTGCTTGAAGTGGGAGATCAGGTGAAGTGTAGAGAACGGAAATATACCACAGGAAGAGGGCCAGGGTCAGGTAGGCTGGTCCCGAAGTGGGAGGGACCGTACGTCGTCACCGAGAGGCGCGGCGCAGTGTATACGATCCAGAAAGGAAACAAACAGAAACGCGCGAATGCCAGTGAACTCCAAAGGTGGTTCCAAGTGCGCCAAGAGGGCGAGCCACAAACACTGATGAAGAAGACGGCTGTACGGAGATCAGAAAGACTGCGACGACAGCTTATAAAACGGGGGGACGAGTGTGGTGCGAACTACTTATAAGTAGTATATAGCGTGAGTGTCAACGTAAAGTCTGGTAGCATAATATGGGGGGAAGATCAAGAAAGGAAGAGTCAGAAAACAATGGAATTTGTATGAAACGCATGAAGAGTGACAATGGATTGATGTTTGGCAACAGGAACAGTCCAGTTCCATAGGATGAACTGATCCTTTGCAAATGAACGATTTACGATATGGTTTTCCGATTTTACTGAGTAACTCTGTAATTTTCGTTAAATACAACTCGGTTGCCTCCACCTGTGTTCTCATTCACTACACATATATGAAGAGAATGAAAAAGAGGCATGTATGCTATATGGTGCACTCTTTTCATTTCCTTTATGAGTCAAAATATACTGATTGTTTAATAATACAATCAAGTTCTAAACAATATAGTAGTCGCACCACAGCGGTATATCACGAAATAAGCATTGCCAATGCAGGTCTAAAATGTCATCTTCCACTTAAGGGTTGAAAATTCCTCCTTTCTGATCGACACGCTGTTGACTCAGTACTAAATATAATACGTAGGTCGATTGTTCAAAATACAGCTAAGTTACAATCTTATGAGTATAGTTGAAAACCGAGAAATACATCCGACTGGAGATCCAAGGTTGTAACAATTTTCAGTTCTATTTAGGTAAGTAGAATCTCACAAAGTTTGTGTACGGGATATCTTGTGGGAAAATCGTTAGTAAAAAACTTGCATGCTTTGTTAATAGTATGGTTAGTCTAAATACACGTAACGTATGATGACATCCGAACAAATGTACTGGGAACATGTTACTAAACCTTGTTATTTCTTGTTGGGAGGAATAGTTTATTTACAAAAATACTACTGATGAACTAACTCCGCCAGTAGAACCTTAGGGGCTACTGCCGGTCCCAAGTCCGGATAAAGGAGGAGGGTTGGACATGGGGTTGGCGACCCCATTCCGTCGAAATCTAACTTGCCAAAAAAACACTAACCAGAAAAAATAATCCAAACCATTTTAACTCTGCCCTGGGAGTTGGAAGAAGAATTATGACGTCACGTGATGAAAGCCGAGTTCCCTCCGAAGTCACGGGCCCGATGCCTCTTCTGACAACCAGAGCAACCATTTTTTTAGGTACATGGAACGTTCGTACATTGTGGGAGACTGAAAGACTATTTCAATTAGCGGCATAAATGAAAAGATACAACCTCGAGGTGCTCGGCATCAGTGAAACGCATTGGACACAAGTAGGACAACTGAGACTAGCTTCAGGGGAACTGCTGTTATACTCTGGTCATGAAAAGGAAAATGCTTCACATACACAAAGAGTTGCACTGATGTTGTCCAAACAATCGCAAAAGGCACTGATAGGATGGGAATCTCATGGACACAGGATCATTAAAGCATCCTTCAAAACAAAGAAACAGGACATTACAATGACGACGTTAAAGATCAATTCTACAAAATGTCCAACTCGGAAAGAGATGCTAAATATATTCTAGTGCTTCTTTTCATTTCTGCTCCTGTTCCAGTCGCTCTTATTGCAAACATAAACAGTATATTTTAAACGGATAATTGGGTATTTATTTTGATGTAAAATAGTATACCATATTTTAAAGTAAATTACTTCGTTTCTTCGAAGAGGTTGATATGTCTCGTTGAATTTGTCCACAATCACTACCTCTAAATGTAAAACTATTAACTTTAACTCAGATGCAAAGCAATTCTGAACAATATAAGGAAATTACACTGTCCGCCGCTCACTATTGTTTCTGTAGTATATTACGGCACCTATAGAGGCTTTTATGCTTGGAATTATACATATTTTTTAGGAATTGATAGTTCGTGAATTAACTCAACATTGACTTAGAACGATTACAGTTGTGCAGAAGAATTTACTGCTCTAATTACTCACTTCTTTCTCGTTCTTTGCTGACTTTACTGATTGTTAAAAAATGTGAAAATACTGGACACACAAAATATTTAATTAAACTCATAAAATGTTATCCAAAACTATCAACAGTAGAAGTCAAAAGAAAGTATAATATTAAATAATCACTAGAAGTGTTTAATGTTATTATTGTTATACTCTAACTAGATATATCTCGAAATGATGATAACAAGTTAGGTAAAAATCCTTTCGGAGTAGATCCTCCCACGTCACCATATCGATTATTATTTGAATTCGGTGTTAATTCCGATGAATTCATATCTGCAGCTAAAGATGCGAAGTAAGTTGCACGTATTTCACCATTATCCTCAAAAGTATTATCCCAATCCGATAGAAATGATGAGTAGACATCGTCAGGAATACTGAAAAGTAGTCGTACAACCTACAAAGAAAATGTATACATTAGGAATAAAAGCAAATAATAGATAACATAAGGTATTTTCCAGTATTCCAAATAAATACAGACTTGAGTTTTGGAAGAGCGAAAATCTACGATATACACTGATTACACTCCTTTATAAGTTGAACAGTATTTAACTAAATATTCACAATCATTGTTTTCGTCTATATGAACGGATATTTTTGTGATAGTCAAAAGTTTAAAAAATAGAATACCTACGATGTTTAACAACTATGCTAATCTTAGGCCCCTGAATTTCCTGGTACGATCGAGAGTGAGAAGAGTTCGCGGTCCCTTTTGAAATTCTCTCATATGGTCATGCATATTTAGCCACTGTCAAAGAAGCCCGACTCACTGCCTTCTCTCGTGGCACAGGTGTTGTTTACGAACTTGAGGAAAAATAGCGAACATTCGACCAGGGCTTAAATCGGGCTGGTGGGTATGGATCTACCTAGGGGAGTTGGAAAACCCGGAATCCAAATCAATTGTGCACATGGACTTCAAAAGTTCTGAGGGGACGAACGACGTATGAGCCTACTGTTGGTTACTGGTAACCATACGACTGGATCTCCCTACGCTGTTCCACTGCCTTATGGATTAGACTTCTAGGCTCGGGGTACGGCCTTCTAAGAAAACCACCTACTTCCGCTTGAGCGTCTGGGCAATATCCCAGACCACTCGCAAATTTAATTCTTTGTGTTTAAATAAAAAACTTATCTTATGCTAATATAAAGTTCAGAAATAATAAACTAAAAAACTATTCGGAGTATGTACTCTAAAATGAGTATGTCAAGAAAATTCTGTATCACTATTCACTGGATTCTCTATAAATCATAGAAGTTAGTAATAATGTTATATTTAGACTGTTTTTTTACTTAAAATTTAATGAAACAATAATTTAACAATGAAAAATTATTGCTCTTTTGATCAACATAACGCCATGTATCTGTTGTAAACGCGGCTACGTAACTCTTCAGTCCTAACGGCGTCCAATTCAAATATCACAATACGACCCAAAAGGCTTTTCCAAATCTCCTAGAAATCAGAACGTAACACCGTGGAAGGAAGATGTTTATTGGGTCGAAAACAGAAGAAGAAGTAGGCAAGGGAAACGGAATTATTGTCTTCCAGATAGCGCGTATTTATACACTAAGGTCGAATAAGAAAAAGCATCAACGTCTGTGACACTGACAATTTCGGAAGACCAATAGAAAAGGACAATTGAATGACATTGACCGTCCAGATGACCAATAAGAGGTAACATTGAAGTATTTGACCCTGACGGTAAGAACGATCATAATTTCGGCCAATAGAAATCGACCAATAAGATTGCACTTCTAAAAATAGTATTCTTAGGATATTTGGTGAATATCCTAACACCTCCCTCTGGAAGAAAAAAAATAGCGACAGAGCCGAGGGTTTACTTGAAATTACTTGACTTTCTTCGCTTGCGTTTCGACCACCTCGGAGATAAAATCCCTGGAGCTGTAGGATGTTCTGTTTGAGTAGATGACTCGATAGTGACTGTTGGAGGTATTGGCGGAACTTGATAAGTATCCAACAGCAAACAGAGTGGGAGGCGCTTCGTAATTTTACCGTTCTCTTTATCTCCCTCTGGCCTTAGTTGAGCACGAGGTCTTTTGGTATTTGAAAGGCTTTCCATGATATCCTTATCATTTACTAGCTTCACTTCGACGCTTGAAGATTTACAAGAAAGAATGGAGTCACGTGAATATCTTTGTCTGTTTATTGTATCATGTTTTTCTCCATCACCCCAGTCTGCTTTATCTTGGGACTTGACATGCATGGTGACGTCACACAAGTTATCTGAGATCACATTTTCTTCAGGCATGGCAACTGGCTGCAGTCCGATACCAGGTTGAAGCGGTTCAGTGAGTCGTTTTTGAAAATCTGCAGCATGCTGTTGTGTCACGGCAGGAGTTTTTACTTGATTGCAGACAGTATTGATGGCAGGATCAGCGAGACCAAGTTTTTCGAACAAATCTAATCCCAGAAGGTTGTGAGGAGACTTGTTGATATAGCATGTTCCATTGAAGGTTGTATCTCTGAACGAAACACAGCAATCAAGTTTACCACGAAGACGAAGGTGACCCCCACAGGCACTGACAACTATCTGCGATGATGGTTTGATGCGTGGTTGACCCAAGGTTCGCCAAGTCTCTTCTGACAGAATAGTGATATCTGATGCAGTATCCAACTGCAATCGAACCAGCTGATCATTGATCGAGAGGGTCAGAAATTTGCGTCGAGTAGAAGCATCGGTGTGAAAGGCTGCTGCTAAACTCCTGGATGCAGCAAACGGCTTTCTGGGATAACGGCGCTGCGACTGTGAATTTCGCCGGACAGTGAATCGGGTTGATTGGCAAAAACCGCTTTTATGATCAATTTTCTGACAGCGATTGCACACATGCTGCTTGAATGGACAAAATTTCACGTAATGCCAGTCTCCACAGTGCCAACATGGTGAGGGAGGCTTCTTATGCGCTGATTTTGAGTGATTAGAATCAGAACTGGCATTCGAACGACCAAAGGTTTTCGATCTAGAAGATTTGTTCTGCTGCTGAACAACGTGAACTTCGTAACCACCTTGGCTCCCAGATTGTACCAAAGTGGTGTCACACTGTAAGTTGGTGATGCGTTGGTACTCATCAGCGATAGCATCGAGTGTCAGTGTTGGGTCTTGTTCGAGGCGGTTAAGCAGTCGAGTTCTGATGTCGGAGAATTTGGGTGATTGTAGACTGCATATGAATATGAGGGATTTGAATTGGTCATCAGTAAAGGATCTGTGTTTGAACCGTTCACACTCGCGGTTGGCAATACCAACATGGGTCAAGAAGTCATCGGACTCATTCACGACTAGTTTTAAAAAACGATAACGTGTATTGAAAAGAGAATGCTGATCCCCAAAAAGTTTGCTGAGGGACTGAACCGTAGCATCGAATGATCGGTCACGCGGGTTCTGCGGTAGGATGAAGTTGCGATACTTGTCCAGTTCTGGCGGACCAAGTTTTCGAAGGTGAAGACGCACCTTCCAAGAATCATCTTTGTCAGCAAAATCAACTTTGAAAAGATCTTCATAACGCATGAACCAAGTATCAAATGTAATATTGGCGTCAGGATCATACAGAAACTCAGAAATACTACTGGTCATACCATCAACTGACTGAGGAATTGTTGGTGTAGATGAGACATGAGAAGAGATGTGCGTCTGAGTAAGCATCTCAATCAGCTTCAGCTGCTGAGCAAACAATTTTTCTAATGTAGCTGGATCCATTATTAGTCACCAACCCGTCGCCAAATTTGTTGTAAACGCGGCTACGTAACTCTTCAGTCCTAACGGCGTCCAATTCAAATATCACAATACGACCCAAAAGGCTTTTCCAAATCTCCTAGAAATCAGAACGTAACACCGTGGAAGGAAGATGTTTATTGGGTCGAAAACAGAAGAAGAAGTAGGCAAGGGAAACGGAATTATTGTCTTCCAGATAGCGCGTATTTATACACTAAGGTCGAATAAGAAAAAGCATCAACGTCTGTGACACTGACAATTTCGGAAGACCAATAGAAAAGGACAATTGAATGACATTGACCGTCCAGATGACCAATAAGACTGCACTTCTAAAAATAGTATTCTTAGGATATTTGGTGAATATCCTAACAGTATCATCATCCTAACAACATATTCAATGTAAAATATTTCAATACAAAATTATCAATTGTTAGTAGTCTTCAAAATACTACAGAAATAAAAAATTTTACCACACAAATGAAACTTCTCATTTATTAACGTTATGTAATAGGAATTAGTTAAATATAGAAGCGACATTATTTAACTATCACTTCAGTTGAAATTCTGCATGATATGATATCATTAATCCAGATGAACTAAGGTCAGAAAAGATTAAATTTCTATATTGAATAAACCTACATCTTGTTGCGGTTTTGTCTCAGAGATAGCTTGCATCACTTGAGGCTCTGGGCAAGAATAACCAACTAATGTCGGACCGAAAACTTTTGCCAAATTCTCCTCACCCATTTGACATAGTGACGTTTTGGACACAACCTACAGAAATAATAGCGAAAATGATTAAAGGCGTTTTTTTTAATGATAGTAAACTTTTAG
The DNA here is from genome assembly GCA_944470395.2 of Schistosoma turkestanicum. Taxonomy (NCBI): domain Eukaryota; kingdom Metazoa; phylum Platyhelminthes; class Trematoda; order Strigeidida; family Schistosomatidae; genus Schistosoma; species Schistosoma turkestanicum. The sequence goes on along the minus strand of OX103979.1, from coordinate 2,917,806 downwards.
AAAATTAACTGGAAAGCTGTAAAAGAAACAGTAGTGAATTTTACCTTTAAATGAAGTATGATGAATGATAGAGTGTGTCGATTAGGTGTTGGTAGGTTTTTTAAGACATTTAAAACACAATCATGTGCTTTTGTTGGATTATTTGAATACTGTTCACTAGCACCGATTAAATTTGGTCTTTGAAGATAAGTTACCAAAGGTTCTTCTAAACTTCTCAAAAACAACTTTAAACATCCACAGACTACATGTATATCTTCTATTAATGCCAAGCTTGGTGTACTTCGACTGCGTAGAAATTTCTCATATAAATCTAATAAAGCAAGAAATATGAAACATTTAAGTAATAAGTAGAAAGGAATTAGTGTAGTTAGACCACAGGTAGAAAGTTCAGAAGTTTGTTAACCACATCTGAAATTCTAAATAAACTGCACAAATGAAATCAAATGTGTAACTTCATATGTTACTAGGAATACAAACGTGTTTACACAATGAAACCTTGATTAGTGTGAGCTACGAACCAATCATGTATAAATTTGCATATTAAACTAAAAGGATATCTCGTAACCAGCTTTTCTTTTTAATTCTAGGAGATAATATTTTACAGATCGATTTATCTGAACGTTCAACCAATTCTACTTATCCACATGAATGTTGAGTTAAAATAATCGCTACAATAAAAGGTTCGCTAACATTGTAAGATAAATTTACTACATAAAGCCAACTTGAAATATTTAGAAGCTACTTATTAAAATGATATTATTTTCGTTTGTTATAAAAGAAACAAACGAAAATTTCTGATTGGGAGCATAGCCACGGAAACTGTGATTATTAAATAAATTGTATATTAGTCATTACTTGCAGTTGAAATAAACAAAATTTACAACTAAACTCTTCGATTAACTAACAGCGATATTCTACTTGATACGCTTGGTCAGTCAGATAGATTAAACGATGAGCATGACAAGATTTGGCTTTATTTTCCAAGGGACAAGACAAATGCGATTGGTTTAGAATGACTTTATTTCATAAAGGACAAAGATGAATGAATGCACGTATATTTTTTGCTTCTTTCTCAAGCTCGGTTTTATCATTCAAGTAAGTGATTGAGCTTGCGTATGTGAACCAAATGACAACACAATACAATAATTGCTGATATTTTAAAAAAGATAATCCTGACCAATATAAGGGATTTAGACAAACCATATTCCAACAAATGAAAGGCTGTTTATCTGCCCTGAGTTATGCACTGATAAGTCAGTATGAACATTACAATAAACTATATTTTGTTATTCTTCAGCCGGAAAAATTCAGAATTAAACACACCTCGAACTTGCTTTTCGGAACCGGAGACGCGATAAAGTCCAACAGTCTTCATACCACGAGCCATAACCTCATTCACGCAATGTATTACCAGAGCAGGTATCCGTGGAAACTGGTCAGATGGACATAATAAAGATAAGCTCAAATTACGTGATCTCATTCGATTGGCGAATGTTGGACTAGAAAGTACTGGATCCACATAACCATGATTATGAGGTTGGGTCAGCTGTGAAATAGGAATGTACGCTGAAGTATTATGGGGTGTATGTAGATTGCGACCACTTGTTTGAGGAGTGAAATGTGCACGTGGTACACTTGGTGGTACACAAGTTTGAATAAGCTATAAGGTTTCAGAAAATAGTTGTAAAGAATTAAATTGAGTCCGTGTGCACAGCGAACATTTGAAGACGAACTTTTTAAGTAAAAAGAAGTTGCAATCAAAAAGCTGTTATACATTTAATATTTAACAGTTAACTAAATGTTATAAATAGACAACAAATGGACTGCAATATATATAAATATATATATCACGACTAAATAAACTAGCCTTTAGAGAATTGAAGCAAAAATTGATCTCCTGTTATTTTTTTCTAGTCGTGCTAATATGATATGGCAACTTGAGACAAGGCAAATCCGTTTCAGACTCTATCTTGATCACATCTATCTAACCTGTCATCTTTGTCTAGTATCCTACACATAATCTCAATAGTGTTCACTTGATAGTTTTAATGTACATGAAACACATCGCTTCGTATCACTAGCTTTGTCATTAACGTACACAAGTCTCTTAAGTGACGTTTTTAGTTTAAGTGGAAAGAACGCAACTCAAACATCTTGGCATTGTTACTTAGGGTTTTCGGAAGACATTATATTTCATATTTTCATGAAACAGAACCGTGTCATTTTTATATCTTGTTGACGGTAAGTGAGTCTCCTGGAAAGTCACACAAAAATAACGTTATCTAACAGAATGCTCATGGTGATCTCAAATAAAAGTGGAGAGAATACGGCAGCCCTGGTTGATGGAGTTAATTCTGGTGACAGTTTGTCATATGTCCTGGATATATCAAAAGTGTTCGAGTGAGTTTAGTTTATGCTGTTTGCTGAAACACTGATGTTTTATGAACAGGGGAAACTTTAAATTAGACGAGACAATTTACATGAGTTTATTACCAAAGGAAATATGAAAAGTTAGGCTATTACCTGTTGTCGGCATGTCGGATGTACTACAAGACGACAAACCAAGCATTTGTAAGAGGCTTTACCAAAAGTAATGCGCCGACCACAAGCGCTACACACCTCCATTCTTAGTACCGTTCGCGAAACAAAATTGTGAGGGCGATTTAAACGATTTATGGTCCCCAATCTCTAAATATAAAAAATTAAGATACACGTTATTAGGAATCGAACATTTTAAGTTTTCAACACCAGTTACACTTAAACTGTGAACATTAAATCCCGGTAAAACAATCAGGTATTCGTTATTTGGTAACTGACTGCTCATATGATCAGATTTACATACAGACAAGCTTACACTTAAACATGAAACTTAAGATTAGGAAGATTGTCATCTACACTCTTCTTACCTGTGCACTACTACACTGAGGAGATTTCGAGGATAAATTTTCTCCTGAACGGCGTGTGATAAACTTTTGCACAGAAGCACATCGTAATTCTTGTTTTGTTGCAGAACGTCTGACAGCCCCAGTATGACCGACCGAACTAGCTCTACCTAATTTCTTTGATGGACGACCGCTTTAAAATTAAATTGAACGCAAAAGTTATAGGTAATAAAAAGTCAGAACCTGAACGTAAATAAATTAAAACGTATGAGGCTAAAAAATCTGATAAGCAGAAAAACTAATTTACTACATCGACAAGCTTGTACAGTATGTTCAATACAGACATCAACCTTTGTTGTAACAATAAGGAACTTTATGGTATGAACTATAAATTTTGGCAGAACGTCAGGGAAGAAAAATAGCTTACAAAAGTTCTTATATTCAGTTGACTGATGGATATGATACAGCAATAAATAATACAGCTTGGTTGCTTAGACGAGGGTTAACAACTACTAACAATTAGTAAAACTCAGTGACTCGAGACATCAGACATGCCTCAGAATAAAAGGCGATGGAGATCCAGTCGTAGCTTTATTTTCTTCACATAAGAGGAACTTCTTTGAATGAATTTCTTTCTGGTTGTATTTCCTCTAATAGAACTGTTTGTTCCACTATTTTTACCATTATTTCGTTTTCATACACTAATTTCTATTCATTTTTTAGTACTCATTGTTCTTTCTGTATCTCTTCACAACATTTTTGTGTGGTGTATAGATATTTTGGTGCCTCCCTGTACCAATACATGTTTTAAATAAAAATAAAATAGATCCTACTGAAGAACAAAGAGTTGTGGGATTTAATTGACAAACAACTAGGCTATGAATTGAAAATTGGGCATTCCAAGTAGACGAAAAGTACCGTTTAGCACCAACTTAATGAGATTTGTTTAGGGAAAATAAGGAAATTATTATGTTCACTTAAGTCAAATCTTAATACAAGACTGGTTGTGGATCTACAGGAACTAAGAGAAAACTGAGCTCAAAATAATCATATGAAGGAAGCATTTTACTGAAATCACATTTCAATGCACTCCCCAGTACGGTTTTTGTTCTACGGACATCACCAGATCAACTACAGTTAAGAAATGTGTTTAATCGAACAGATCTTCTACAAATGAGTGAAAACCAGAAGACGATCTTTAATCATAACTTAAATAACTAGATCCCCATGTATTTTCACTGCTCAGCTGAAAAATGAACCGTCAGTTGAGTGAAGTTCAACAATGAAACCTAGGCGGGAAAATGATACCGACAATAGGTGACATATAAGAGGAAAAGTATGAGTAGATATGAAATACTATTACCTATTACGGTCATTTTTGACTGCGGAACTTGAATCAATAGGCGTATTAGTGTTCACAGCTGGAGAACCTACTGACCACTCATTACAAGACTGGTCGATTTCATTCGTTGAATTATCAATCGCATCAAGATGACGTCTGGCGCTATCGACATCATTAACAAGTAGCACTTGTCTTATCATATTGATTTTGTGTTCGAGGGATTTCCTTGATCGCTCTATACGACGTCGTTTTTGAACTTCAGCCTCGAACATAGCTTGCGTGTGGGTCTGAACAGTATAGGAAATAGTCACACATTTACCTGTAGATTTGTCAGTCGTTTAACTTCTGACTTTTGAGCACAGAGAACAGAATAGAGTTTTATGAAAGTACTTTTCCACTTATTACGACAACTATCTAAAACATCTAGCAGTTGGAGTATATTTTCGTCTGACGTTACAGAACTTTTGTAAAACTATACTCATTTATATACAGCATTAATTGGTTTACCTTATATGATCGGCACAGAATTTGATCGAAAAGAGTTTGGAAACTTGTTGATTTGTTTTTTTGTCTTACAAGCCTCCCGGATGCCATTAGTTATTGTCAGATCTGCGGAAATAAATCCAAGTATCTGGAAGTGTAAAAATAACAACACTTCAGACCAACATATCATGGCAAGAGAGATCTAAGAACTAAAGTTAAATAACATATTATGAACGACTCTAATCACTTGACTTGCTGAGCTATTAGCTCGATTTCCTTTCTACATTCTTAGGTTTGAACAGCTAGTGTCAACGCAAAACATAGCTTAACATTGAGGGAACAAACTTACACACAGAATATTTAAGAACAAAGAGCAGAAAGAACGATTGTTTATGTCTAGCAACTGGGTTGCAACAAAAATTTAAAATCCCACAGGAATAGATCTCTAAAATCTACTAAAATAACTCATATAACAAACCATGTTAAAGTTGATGTGGCAACTGTTTATTGAGTAAAATTGGGGTTCAAGTTCAAACGAAATGTCTTGGAATTCGTCACGCACTACCATAACGACAGCACGAGTATCATGAAAAGTGGCCAGAGGACTAAAGGACATCGAGATCTTGGTAGTCCTAAATATATCCAAACTACACAGACGATCTTTATAATTAAAACCAACAATTTAATTAATATGCTCTCCACACGATGTAAACCCCATTAATATGTCAGTGTATACATATAGATAACCGATCCTTGAACGGCTTACTTGTTAAATCCCTTTCCCTCAAAGCTGTCTTGTTTTATCAGTAAATGTAAATTAGTAAGTACATGTTAATTTGAGTTTCAGCTACATCCATTGAAAGGTTCAACAATATTATCAAGGGTGGGCTTAACCTGCAACGATTGGAACCATATCTTTCAGCCACCAACTCAGTGATGTACCTTCTGGAACATTTTGTTGGTTCTATATAAGAGCCGTGTTTGTATTTCTATGACGTTAGTGGAAGAATTTTAAGCTGTACAAAATGTTGACACTAAGATACAGTAATTCGTAGATTACAATGATCATCATCATCATCATCAACAGAGACGTAGAACTTTGCAAGTACGTACATACTTCCACTTTAATCCTCATTCTTATGTCAACTTGACAAAAAATATCTAAGGCTAAAGTTAATCATTTGAAATCAATACATCAATGGTCTGTTTCGCAATATTTTTCATTCTAGCATTACCCAGCTTATCACTCACAAGTAGTATATCACAAATAACACGGTTAAATTTAATAAATAGTTTCTGATATTGTTTAAGTTTACAAGCGTTGTATCATTTCCTGGCTGGAACAAAAGTCAACTTATAACATAACTAATAAGTAAGATGGTAATTCAGTGAAAAGTGTTGACTGAAACTTAAGGTCAGATCAATAAGTCGATAAAACCATGTAAGTTTCAAAACAAGCTCATTACATCTTAAACGAAATAAAGCAGTGGCAAATGTTCAAGTGACGATGAAATTATGAGCTATTAAGTACCTTTTTTGATAGTAGTTACAAAATTAATGTATTTCGTGAAATGTCGGAACTACTCCTGGTCCCAAGCCCAGATAAAGGAGGAGGGTTGGACATAGGTTTGGCGACCCCACCCCACAAAATCTAACTACCTAACAAAACGCTACCTAGAAAAATCAATTTAAAACATTTAAACTCTGCCCTGGGAGTTAGAAAGCCTTCATTCAGAAAAATTATGACGCCTCATAATGAAAGCCAGATTCCTTCGGAGGTCACGAGACCGATATCTCTCTGCCAACCATGGCAACCATTGTTTTAGGTAAGTGAAATGCTCGAACAATGTGGGAGAACGGAAAATTGTTCCAAATCGCTGCAGAAATGAAAATATACAACCTGGAAGTACTTGGAATCAGTGAGATGCATTGGGCTCGGGTTGGACAGCTAAGACTAGCTTCAAGAGAGCTGCTGTTATACTCCAGCCATGAAGAAGAAAATGCCTCGCGCAAACAAGCAATCGAACGTATGCTATCCAAACAAGCACAAAAGGCACTGATAGGGTGTGGGAATGTCATGGTACCAGGATCATCAAAGCACCCTTCAAAACAAAGAAACAGGGAATTACAATGCATGTCATCCAATGCTATGCACTTACCAATGACTACAATGAAGGCATTAAAGATTGATTTTATGAGAGGCTGCAGTCAATCGTCGAGAGATGCTCATCAAAGTATATGACGATTCTGACGGGCTATCTAAATGCCAAGATTGGCAAGGACAACACTGGATATGAAGGCATTATAGCGTTTCGTACGATATACTTCTTTGCGGGAGAACAAATGTTACTCCCGGACTCAAAGAATCAAGAAAGAAACAGATTCTAGAGGAAGAAGTATATTTGATACTGGCCTCGAGAAAAGCTTTCAGTTCGTTGCGTGAGGACGGTACAGTGTACTCCATGATTGTAAGTACTTTGCCTTCACAAGGTAGAATACTCTCATGCTTAATGATGTGACCCATAAACCTTATTTCTGCCTTTCCCAGTTCACACTTGTCCGGGTAAGCAACTATTCCGTTATCCGAAAGGCGTTGGAATAAGAGCGTAAGATGTTGATAATGTTCATCTACATTTGATGGTGCGATTAACAGATCATCACTACTGCTTTCATTGCCTATGCTGGAATGTTGTTTGGTCCTGCTGCCTTGCCACTCTTGATTTGTCTGATGGCCATACTGATCTCCTCAATTGTAGGTGCGGCAATATTCATTACAAGGTTCGTGGATGCTGCTTCGATGTTAGGTGTGTTCAACGAATAAAGCTACAATCCCATAAATGTAATTAAGCATGTTAATGGACCATAATAACAGTTGTCAAGTTTTTGTTAGATTTTCTGTTTAATTTTAAGCCAACTGGATGCAAATAGGAATTTTTTATGCTGCACAGAACTAATGAACACCGTAATCCGTTACTTTTTATTATCCGGCAACCCTGATCTCTTTCGTGCATTATTTATTACTACAAGACCAGATTTTTATTCATTTTGATTTCCTCTCCTCAATTTGTAACAACATTATATGATACGCGAGTTGAACATTCAAAGTATCACCACTTGTTTTTTTTAACCCTGGATAAGGGAAATATTATTTCTGAGCAACGCCACCTCTTTGCTTTCATTTCTGTAAATAACTTAACCGTCCTTATTGATACCTAGTAGTGACTTATCAAAATCTGGAATAGGTATTTTGTCTATAGTATATTGTCCAGAGCCTTTAGGCACGTCTTTTGACCTTGCTAATTATTCGCTTATATTTTCTTTGTTTTTATTCGAGTATGCATGTGCATATCAACTTCGCCTATCACATGTATAGCTTATTTTTGCCTGACCATAAACACTTACTCATGCTTCATCGCATTGAGTTGGATTCCTCGCCTCTCCACTTCACTTTGCTTTTACGCTTCGTGTTCTCATGTTTGTGTGCATGAACGAATTTAAGAAATAAATTCGTCCTCTAAACCGTATTTGGCTTCTTATTACCACAGTTTCACAAACGGAATTCGCTTAAGTATGACATACAGAAATTGAGGGGAAGATTTATTTCCTAGCATATCCAATCGTTCGTAAAAACTGGAGCCAAATGGCGGGGCACTAAAGTGGTGAACCCTACTTCAAATCCAACGCAGCCAATTAATGTCCTTGTTGACCATATGTACCATTATACAACAGCTCGCACAGAACAATATACTGCTCAGATCTACGAAGGGAGATAAAACTAAATCACGTTCCTCATTAACTTTGGTTTTGTTTGATAACATCTCAAATCACTTCGTTCTGACATATATTCACTCATGGTAAAGGCTTAAAAATAAGTTAGTCAAATGTGTTGGTGTGCAGTGATAGATTCCAACACCAGCTGTAGTAATGCATTAAAATAGTTAAAGACTGACAAACAACTATGTAATATAACACCGGATGTACGTGTCTCTAAGAGTGTTAAGACAAATTACGAACTATAACTTTTTATGGTCATCGGTACGAACTAGAATGAGATGAACGGGATTTTATACAAAAAATTTATATTTTTTAAAAATAGATTTATTATTGTAAGTCTTTTGGTGCAATTCAACTTATATGAAAGTGCTTTTTTGTATACATCAATTTATGTTTAAAATGTATTTTTGCATACCTAAATACAGTTAATTTACAATAAAATTTTCAAATAAGTCTACTTTTAAAAAAAAGATATGAACAACTGATACAAAATCTGATAACAGATAGGGCAGAGAAAAGCAAAAATATCAACATTTACGAGTGAATAAATTATTATCAAGTTTGGTTGGTACAATAATTGGATGAAGAAGTTCGACAAAATCTGTGATTTCCTCTTGTAAATGGTCATCAGCAGGACTGCCAACTATACTGATCTCTACCATCCAACTACGAGGACACAAACGTCTCCATTCTTTGGGCGCCAACCCCTAAATTTAATTAGCAAATACATATATGTTCAAAATGATCTATTTTTGGTAGTATCCGAAAGGATAATTAAAATATTCAGCTTAGTTCATGACATTTAATAATCGAACAGATATCATCACAACAGTATGAAGATAATATCGTACAGTAATTGCTACATATTTTACTTTATAAATACGTTTAAATTTAACATTGATGAAATTCTAAATCAAAGGTGATTAAACTGATCTAATTCACAAAGCAATCTTTATTTATTAACCAATCTCAGGGGTCAATCTATCAGGACCCACAGCTCTCCGTCGCTTCAGATTTCCTATCGCTTTCTGAACTTCATAAAGATTTGGCTGACTAAAATCGGTTTGCCATTTAGGATGACTGGAGATCTTGGGCAACCGAAGTGTGATTGAAGGCCAGTTGAACTAATACTTAGTGTTCTGCCCATCGGTCCAATCTCCTGGGTTGAGAATGAAAAATAAGACCATCTTTTCCCGCAATAGTCTCATTTATATTCGGGTTCCTTACACCGGTTTCCTTGATAAGGCAGAAAAGTTGTCTACTGTCGCCTATTGCCTCTGCCTTTTCTACTGCTTTTGCTTCCACTATCCATCTGTGTTCCCGATCATGGGAGTTGGGAGTGTTCGCTCACAAAATGCTCTTATACGGCCACATATATATAGCCACTGTTAGAGAAATCCTACTCACTGCTTTGTCGTGGCACGGGTGTTGTTTTCGAAATTGAGAGGAAAAAAGACAACGTCACGCCCATCTAGACGAGCTGGAAAACCCGGATTCCAAACCACTGATGTACAAATAGTGTATAAGCCTATTATTGGTCAGTGGTGACTCTGAAACTGAATTTCCTTACGTTGCTCCACTGCCTTGTGGATCAAACCGACAAGGCAAAGGCTCGGGTTATGGCCCTGTAAGAAAACCATCTGTTTCAGTTCAGGATTCCGGGCAGTATCCTAGGCCACTTACAAATTCAACACTTCGTATGGCGCATAAATATTTAGATGCCTCTATGTACCAAAGTTAACCTATTAAAATATTGTATATAATAACTAGTAAAATCTTAATTGCATCTGAAACAGAATTTTCTTAATTCATAGAAGGTTAGAATGAGATCACAATTAGAAGCTAAAACTTTGTATCAAATTTACGGGTAAATGTAATCTAAGAAAGTAACAAATAAACAGGGAGAATCAGATCGTAATTAATAAATTCTCATTTTTTATCATTAGTACACCGTTAAAAATCTCAAACTGGGTTGAAACTTTAAAAAAAGCTAACAAGTTGACATAATACAGAAAACATTTAAATATGAAAAGAATGAAAGGCTCTATGTATACCTGAATAATAATAATTGGACAAAATATCAGTCCTTAAATTAAGCTGTAATGAAAAAAACCAACCTGTCCATCAAAACCAAATCCCATAGAGTTTGAAGTTGCAACACTTTGAAAGCTGGTTATTTCATTTACTGTGTAAACTAAAACTTTAACACGTCCACGAATAAATTCTTGACCTTCAGCAACATATGTAGATTCATAGTCAAATCCCAAATCGTAAAGAAAACTGACAATTGGTCCAGTAACAGGCATTTCAAGACAACTTCGTCGTAAAATCTGAAAAGATAATTAAGCATAACAGTATTAGTGATGTGAGAAAAGATATTACATAACATGAAACTACATAACAAAATTTTACCGTGGATGATACAGCATAAAAAATACCTTTGATTATTAATAATAATACATAAATAAATAAATCATGTTAGTTGAGACAATGTCAATGGAAATCAAATGGTTAAAGTTGATGAATCACAATATAATCTGATGTGGACTTGTTATTGATTACATAAAATGAACTTTTTTCAATGTTCTAAAGAGAAAAGTAACATGCTTAATAAATACGCAGATGACAAAGTCTAGGGGAATATTAATCATATGTTCTTCAAACTACTGTCAATTTGTAGTAAGACGACAGTCACATTCCTATTCCCCCTATTCAAATGATTTTCAGAAGTTAGTCTTTTTCACTGTAACATAGTAACATGATTTGCAACAGAAACGATACAAAGATTCGTTTAGTGAATAAATTGTTGAAAAAGAATTTTAAAATTCTCAATGATAACACCAAAGACTTAAGGATAAGATGATAAGGATCATCATTAGTGTTTAGTTAAAAATAATAAATAATCAGTGATTGGATGATTTCATCTATGCATATAAATATCATTGTGTATTCAAGTAAAAGCTTAATGAAGATCTAATTGAAAATAATATTATTCGTTTGTATCATTGTTGTTCTAATTCACTAAATATAATCAATAAATCGAGATTCTGTACAAGTAGAATAGCTTAATATTGCTATTACTACCTGTTCTACTATTGGATTTGAATTGACAATTATATCTCTGTGCTGATAAGGTATGGCAACATGAACTAACGTACTTACGTACAAAGTTCTACGTTGCATCTGACTGACTGACTGAGAATAGCTTAATCAAAAGTCTTGACAGCGAATTTCATTTTTTTTTAACTAAACATTATTTTACCCAAACTCCGCCGGTAGAACCTTAGGGGCTGCTGCCAGTCCCAAGCCCGGATAAAGGAGGAGGGTTGGACATGGGGTTGGCGACCCCATTCCGTCGAAATCTAACTTGCCAAAAAAACACTAACCAGAAAAAATAATCCAAACCATTTTAACTCTGCCCTGGGAGTTGGAAGAAGAATTATGACGTCACGTGATGAAAGCCGAGTTCCCTCCGAAGTCACGGGCCCGATGCCTCTTCTGACAACCAGAGCAACCATTTTTTTAGGTACATGGAACGTTCGTACATTGTGGGAGACTGAAAGACTATTTCAATTAGCGGCATAAATGAAAAGATACAACCTCGAGGTGCTCGGCATCAGTGAAACGCATTGGACACAGGTAGGACAACTGAGACTAGCTTCAGGGGAACTGATGTTATACTCTTGTCATCAAGAGGAAAATGCTTCACATACACAAGGAGTTGCACTGATGCTGTCCAAACATGCACAAAAGGCACTGATAGGATGGGAATCTCATGGACACAGGATCATTAAAGCATCCTTCAAAACAAAGAAACAGGACATTACAATGAACGTCATCCAATGTTATGCACCTATCAATGACTACAATGACGACGTTAAAGATCAATTCTACGAAAGGCTGCAGTCAATCGTCGATAAATGTTCACCAAAAGATTTGACGATTCTTATGGGAGACCTGAATGCCAAGGTTGGAATGAACAACACTGGATATGAAGACATCATGAGACGACATGAACTGAGAGAAAGGAACGAAAACGGTGAGAGATTTGCAAACCTATGTGCCTTCAACAAACTGGTCATCGGTGGCACAATATTCCCACACAAGCGCATACACAAAGCCACATGGATTTCACCGGACCACACTACTCAAAACCAAATTGATCATATCTGTATCGACAAAACGTTCAGGAGGACCATGGAGGACGTGAGAACCAGGAGAGGAGCTGATATAGCCTCAGATCACCATTTGCTGATCGCCAAAATGAAACTAAAACTAAAGAAGCAGTGGATAACGGGGCAGACAATATCACAGAAGTTTATTACGGCCTTTCTTCGGGATACCGTAAAACTCAACGAATTCAAGACAGCCCTCAGCAATAAGTTCCAGGCCTTCCACGATATACTCAATGGAGAGGGAACAACCTTGGAAAACAATTGGAAAGGGATTAAAGAGACAATCACTTCAACATGTCACGAAGTTCTGGGTCACAAGAAGTACCATCACAAGGAATGGATCTCTGTTGATACTCTTGCAAAAATTGAAGAGAGGAGGAACAAGAAGGCAGCAATCAATGTCAGCCGAACAAGAGCAGAGAAAGTTAAGGCACAAGCTGCACACACAGAAGCAAACAGGGAAGTGAAGAAGAGCATCAGAGCTGACTAACGAAAATATGTGGAAGGTCTAGCAATGACGGCGGAAAAGGCTGCAAGAGAAGGAAACTTGAGACAATTGTACGAAACAACAAGGAAGCTCGCCGGAAACTATCGTAAACCAGAACGACCAGTGAAAATCAAGGAAGGGAAAGTAATCAGCGACACTGAACAACAGCGAAATAGGGGGGAAGAGCACTTTCAGGAACTCCTGAATCGACCAGCTCCATTGAACCGATCCAACATCGAAGCAGCATCCACGAACCTCGTAATGAATATTGGCTCACCTACAATAGAAGAGATCAGTATGGCCATCAGACAAATCAAGAGCGGCAAAGCAGCAGGACCAGACAACATCCCAGCAGAGGCAATGAAGGCAGATGTAGGAGCAACTGCGAAAATATTTCACAACCTCTTCAAGAATATTTGGGACGAGGAGCAAGTACCATCAGATTGGAAAGAAGGATACCTGATCAAAATACCAAAGAAAGGCGATCTCAGTATGTGTGAGAACTACAGAGGCATCACTCTTCTTTCAATACCAGGAAAAGTCTTCAACAGGGTATTGTTAAACAGAATGAAGGACTTCGTAGACGCCAAACTTCGAGATCAACAGGCCGGATTTCGTAAGGATCGATCGTGTACTGACCAAATTGCTACATTACGGATCATTGTGGAACACTCAATTGAATGGAACTCACCACTCTACATCAACTTCATTGACTACGAGAAAGCATTCGATAGCGTGGATAGGATGACACTATGGAGGATTCTTCGACACTACGATGTGCATGAGAAAATAGTTAACATCATGCGGAATTCTTATGATGGATTAAACTGCAAAATCGTACACGAAGGACAGCTAATAGACTCTTTCGAGGTGAAGACCGGTGTCAGGCAAGGTTGCTTACTCTCACCCATTCTCCTTCTCCTGGTGATCGACTGGATTATGAAGACGTCAGCATCTCGAGGGAAGCATGGTATTCAGTGGAAAATCTGAACTTCCCAGATGACCTGGCTCTTCTATCGCACACGCAACGACAAATGCAAGAGAAGACGACCAGTGTAGCAGCAGCTTCAGCAGCAGTAGGTCTCAACATACATAAAGGAAAAAGCAAAATTCTCCGATGCAACGCAACATCCACCAAGCAAGTTGCTCTTAGTGGAGATGCCTTGGACGACGTTAACACATTACTCCTATCTGGGCAGCATCATCGACAACCAAGGTGGATCCGATGCAGATGTGAGGGCGCGGATTGGCAAAGCATGGGCTGCATTTCTACAGTTGAAAAATATCTGGAACTGCAAACAACTTTCAACCAAAACCAAAATCAGGATTTTCAATACAAATGTCAAGATAATTCTAATGTATGGAGCGGAAACTTGGAGAACTACCAAAGCCATCATCCACAAGATACAAAGATTTACGAACAGTTGTCTACGCAAAATACTTCGGATTCGTTGGCCAGACATGATCAGCAACAACGTACCGTCGGAGAGAACAAACCAGATTCCAATGGAGGAGGAAATGAGGAAGAAGCGGTGGAAATGGATAGGACACGCACTACAAAAGCACCTGACTGCGTCACAAGACAAGCCCTCACTTGCAACCCTCAAGGCAAAAGGAAAAGAGGAAGGCCAAGGAACACATTACGCCGAGCAGTAGAGAAAGATATGAGAGGAATGAACAAAAATTGGACAGAACTGGAAAGAGAGGTGCAGGACAGAGTTGGTTGGAGAAAACTGGTGGGCGGCCTATGCTCAATTGGGGGTAACAGGCGTAAGTAAAGTAAGTAAGTAATCATTTTACCCGTAACCTATGTGTATGTGACTTTATAAGACTTCGAACTAGCTGTGATTAAAGAAGAAGAACAAAAACAATGTACAGAATGAAATCCAGATATATTACATATACAAGAAAATTCAAAATGTTTAGAAAAAGTGAATATAAACATTATTTGAATGAAAATATAAATATATATACATAGAAATGAACTAACTATTTTATCAGTTTCTACTGCTCCTAAGTAGCGTAGGACAGAAAATTCACGACCAGGTTTATTCACTTTATTTAAGAGACTTCGACGTACACGCATAGTGACAGCTGTATTGCCTGATGCGGTGGCAGCTAGGATGCCAACTGCAGCGGATGTATTTCCAGATGATCTATTACCGCTTATAAGATTATTTGTATCTGTTCGATTATCACTACTTATTTCAAATATAGTTTCTTGATCACAAAAATGTGTCCATTCTCGACATAATCCATGCAATCGATTCAATAATAATTCATGTTGAATAGGCGATGAAACCACCGTCTTTTGAGTATTTAAAAAAAAGAAGAATAAAATATATTACTTTATATGAAACTTGTACAGTTATATGATACATAACATTTCATTTACATATAGTGTGATTTCAAGTTGACTAGTGTGTCTGACAAGCAGTTAGTTGCAACATAGAACTTCGTAAGTACGTAGGTCAGTCCAACTTGCCATACCACATAAGCACAGAGATGAAATTTCGAGGCCGGACCCCATAGTGGAGGTTGTAGCAGCATTAGTAGTAATGGAAAAGATTAGAATTCAAAGATGTTGTTATTCAACAAGTATAATTCAGTGGAATAAGTTTAAACTGGGAAAGATAAAGCTGATGAGGAATTCAGAAGACTAGAATTTGAGAGAACATAAAGAATGGGTGTATCAGTGCCATTGCAGACAATTTTGAACCCCGTCATTCAATCTGTCTATAGGTTACTATCGTCCCGCAGACCCCAAATCAGGTAGTCTATACCTATCAACATGGCTCAGTCCGGTCTTCAGAGAATTCATTAACAGGTGCCATGTTTTGGTTTGGCCGAGCTTTCTTTGATTCTACTCGCTAGTCAAGGTAGTTACGTATGTCCAACCATCTCAACTGATGACGATTCACTACTTCATCAATTGATTTGCCATCCTTACCTCAGTATTGCTTACTCGATAGTCCCAAAATATACGAGCAATGCTTCGAAGACACAAGTTGGCAAAAGCCAGTCGAGCCTTCTGTATTCGTGCTAAGATCTCGTCACACATTAGGCCATTACGACTGCTGAGACTTCTAAGATAAGCGAGGCCGTCAACACGCTCAACCACTTCACCACTTATCACCAGTTCAGGTGCCGACGCAAGCAAATCCTAGGACAACATTTTGCATTCGGAGGAGAATCGCATCCCCAACATACTTGCATTGTTGGTTGAAATGGTCAGACGACTCTTCATTTTTTTAGCGTTTTCATCAAACAGAGCTATGTCATCTGCATATCCTAAGTCAACAAGTGAGTCTCCTGGTAAAAGTTCAACTCATGAAAAGTCAGACGATGGAAATGTCGTCCCTAAAAGCAAGTCAATGACAAAGTTGAATAAGAGTGAAGAAAGTGGACAGACCCAACAAACATTACTTGAAGTAATCAACTACGATGACAGTTAGTCATAAGCTCTCGCTCGACTAATAGTGTTTGAGTAGAGTTTGTACAAGGCTAATGCAATTCGTTGGTACTCCTTTCAAAGATAGACAGTGCCACAGAACCTCACGGTCAACAGAGTTAAACAACACCTCAATGTCGAAGAATGTAACGATTGTCGGACGTCTAAAAGTGTGCCTGTGTTCTAGGATATGAAGAAGTGGTAGAATATGGACTATTCATCTACATCAAGGTCTGAACTCAGCTTGGTTTCATCGAGTCTATTCTTCGCGAGCTCTAGTTCGACGTCGAAGTATTATTGAAGCTAAAATTTTAGACACTATATTAATTAAACTGATTTCTCTGTGATTGTTACAGGGAAAATTTCGACCTTTCTTAAAGAAGGGAGCAACCAGCGATTAAGACCAGTCGAGACAACGCAATGGCTGGCAATCTGCTGATAAAAAATGAACGTTGCTAAGATGTCGATTCCTGAACTGCCTACTTCTTACGGTCAATCACTGTTGAGAATACCATATTATACTTAACATAAAATATTGGATAAAGCCATTATTATTACCACTATTAATAGTATCATTATTATTATGTATCAATCGATGACATTCTCCGATTGTCTTACCATAGAGAGGACTCTCTACCAAACGAGAGACTTGTTGAATTAAGCTTAACATCTATCTGGGTTTTAATGCAATATGAAGCATAATTTCCATAATTTGTAAAAGTTGGTGTGTTGACTTATTACAATGGGAACGTAAACAAAACTATCTTTCGAAACATTGAATAAAATCAAGAAAAGTGTAATTCTAATCAAAACGAGCTAATCGCGTTTCAGTAATCTAAAGGCTAGTTCCAAGCGATAAAAATTAGTATACGTATCAGTCTTAAATTTTACCGGTCAAAACATTCAGATTACAATAAGACATCAATGTAATCAACAGTATCCAATGATAATCAGGGATAATAGGTTATAATTTAATATCAATTTACCTAAGGATATTACTGAATTTTATTCAGCTCTTTACTTACGTCAAGGTTTCATTAACTCCTACACGTGCATACTTTCTGAATATTGGCAAACCTCTGAATAGACAACCATATGAAATGAGATATAAAAACTAGTTGATGCGTAGTATATGATTGTTTGTTAAATTTTCATACAATGTAAGTTATTTTAGGCATATCTCCGACACTTAAAATCAGTTTCTTTAAGCGGAAACATATATGACTGTGAGACCAGATAGAGGTGATAAACTGAGGCTAATTTAAGAAAGTAAATGTGTGAAAGGATTAATTTACACGCCGTTAACCAACACAACGATGAATATTATTTTCCCTCAAGAAAGTATGCATTATTAGCATGTATATTTCCTATTATCTAAAGTGAGTTTACGTAGTTTTGTCGCCAAAACTTCCTATGTATAGTCACTTACTAATTAGAATGCCATAACCAACGACATTATTGTCCAATAAAAATAAAATAATCTGAGATACGTAGCAATGGTGGCTATTGTTTACTTGAATAGAATTAGAACAACACATATAAGCGAACAACATTGTTTTCGATTAGATCGTCATCAGGCTTTACTCTAATATACATGAATATTTATATGAAAATGTCAAAGCTATCAAGGCAATTTGAGTCAACAATCACAATGAAATGTAAAAGATTACGTCACTACATATAATAGGCAAAACTCTTAGAACAATTCAACAGTGTACACCCAACAATCACGTTCACTGGTGAAGAGGAATATGATGAAAAACTCACTTTCCTTGACGTCATACTAAGCAGGCAAAGTGATGGTTCACTAAGTAGAAGCGTATATAGAAAAAATCCCAGTGCTTCCCAATAGACTCACTTTTGTAGTTTTACACCTATCCGCTACAAAAGAAATTTGGTTAGATGTCTCACTAACAGAGCAAATATGATATGTTCAGTGGACACTACGTCAGGAGCTGGAATTCATCAACAGTTCACTAACCGAGATTGGTTATCCCAGCGCATTCAATAAGAAGTATATGCTTGCCGTAAAAAAGAAGTCGGTGGTTTCGACCGCACAAAAGAAGTCTTTATTGATAAAGTTATGATTCAACGGAGATGTGGCTTGCGATGCTCTGCAGTATATGACGTAACTAGTGATTGACATTATATTTTTTTATTCTTATTTTTACACATTTGCTTATTACGTAATGGTTTTGATGTTTTTATTGATTATTTGAAGTTTGACCTACTATTGATCGAACTTTAGTTATCATATTTTGTAACTTTCTTACTACTATTAGTACACCTGTCTTCTTACTATCCACTGGTACTTTTCCACCTATTATATGTAGTGACGTAATCTTTTTCATTTCATTGTGATTATCACTCAAACTGCCTTGATTGGTTTAACATTTTCATATAAATATTCACGTATATTAGAGTAAAGCCTGATGACGATCTAATCGAAAACAATATTGTTCGCTTATATGTGTTGTTCTAATTTTCACATTGAGAATATCAATGTGTATGCATCGTACAAGGACATGTTAACTTCAAAACAGGTTTTTGTATGAAATGCAAATTAGCAAAATCTGAATATTTCTTCATACATGTATTTTGTTCGGCTAACGTGGAAAACCATTCTCCACTAGTAATGTATTTTCACTATAAAGCGGTAACTGGAATAAAGTATTTAAAATTGACAATGCTAAGAACTCATTTCTCTTGACCAATAATCCATTAGTTGAGGAGAATTCCTTGTTATAAAAATTTTTCATCTAATTATCTTTTAAAATTAATTTTTAATTAATCCAATTTTTCAAATTATACTTTTTGGGAGAGAATATTTTAAATCCAGTTTAATGAAATTATCTATAAAAATGTAGGAAGCATACTTTTCAATTTTTAAAAAACGAGTTTTTAAAGAGATTTTTTAATGTTTGACAATGTTGTTTGTTACTGAAACTATCTAGTAGTCTGCACTTTATGGTTCTGTTTCTGCAAGGCGGTTAAATCAACTGTGAGCTCGATCTACGTATTTATAGCTAGTAAGTTCGTAATTGATCCAGGAATAGTAAACTAAAAATAAACTTTGAAAACTGCTAGATAAATACTAACTTGTACAAAGTATTCTTGCATTGTTGCGCCATTAGCTGATGGTGTTGTACCAGTGAAATTGAAAGCTGCAGTTAGAGCAATCGCATTACGTCGATCTACCGGTTCTCCTGAGGATGGTTGTGCTAATCCTTCAACAAGTCCAACTGCCTCAGCAATACTCCCACTTTCTCCAGGTAGAGCTGATATAGTTTCGTCTGGTAAGATTCGAGCACTCATTAGGATTTATATAGATATCTAGATAGTTTTTCATATACAAAAATTAAAGAAACCTGTGATTTGATACAACTTTCAGAATCTTAATAATAAAAGTAACAAAAAATTGAATATCCATTGAAAATCAAGAAGCACTGAAGAACGATTTTATCCTGTTAAGAGACTTCTCAGTAGCGCATATCAACGACCACGTTGGAAATCGAAACCATGACATATACTGAGCCACAAAACCTGAAGGCCATGAGTTCTATCCTCGATGGGGTGATGCATACACACAGCTCAGTAGTCCGACGCTCCTTCAGTAAGTGACAATTAAAAGTTTATATGATATTGCGTAAAGAATTAATTAATATCATTTCATCGATTGCATTTAAAGCATAGTAGGAGAAATATGAATGGGCACTAAATTTGACAGAATAAACAAATCAATAAGATCACAATAAAATTGCAATACACACACGGTTAATATTCTATAACCATTGTATTTTGGTTAGATTGGTTGGTTACATTGATTAGTCAACTTCCAGTTACCTAAATGGAATATGAGCGATAACAAGTCTTAATTATACATAAGATATAATGTGTACATGAAATATCTTTCCTTGGGCCTTCGAAATAAACAGAACGAAAAGAAATTCTCTAGGCAGGTTCTGATTTTAGAAAATACGAAACACATTAAATAATTATAAATTAACAGAAAGAAAAGACAAACAACTAAATGCTTTGAATTGTTTATTTATTAGAAAACAAAAATACCCCGCTCCAAATAAACAAAATATTCGTATTTTTCTCTACAGATTTATGTTTTACACAGCCAGTAAACAGTTAAGTATAAATAGAAAAATTAACAAATCAATCTAGGAGGAGATTACATTTATTAGCCAATCGACTCATGTTATATACATATATATATATATATATATATATATATATATATATATATATGTATAATGGTTTAAATTAGGAATTACAAGAAAGAAGAAAGAAACACTTGTAGGATATGTCATTGTTTTTAGGCTGGTTTTGGTGTGGAAGTTCGACTGGCTTTCATTAAATGATGATAATTTGGTAAAATTCTCGTTAGAAAATCTAACTGTAGTGTTTGTGCAGCTGGACGTTCCGTTGCAACACGACGATGACCCTAGAGAAAATTAAAACATATATATATATATATATATTTATATTGATAAAACATTCGTCTGATTTTTTTGAAAGTACAGCAAATATTATATTCATTCAGGTTTAGCTCAGAAACAACACTTAGAGATATGTATCGTTTTTCTCATCTATAAATACTGTTAAGTAATGCTGACAGATTACTAGTTATTTACTAACACAATTTGGTGTTAGAATGAAGGTATTCACGTTAAGTTCCTATCTTGTAATATTTAGGTTTCTTAATATGAAATTTCTATATTATTTTCTATCCTTTACTTGTCATTTTGTTAATCTTCTCATATTACATTGAATTGAGGAGTGTTAACTCTGACAGATGCACACATTGACAGTTATATCAGAGACCACACTGGTGAAAGACTCACCAACTGACTACTGACTAGTGTAGTTGTAAATCCCTATGAGCTAAAATATCGTATTATAACATTGAAGGAATTTCCTACGATGCTATTTGGTGATTCGCATTAATAAAGGCGAAATGAATCTAGACCAAATGATAGTTTTTAGGACATTCATCCAATATCCTATTGGTTAATTTCTTCTGGTCAATTTTATGGTCGTACTAGATATCAATGTCACGTACTCCAATGTTGTCTCGTATTGATCGTCTTAACTTTAAATGTAACAGACTTCGATGCTGTTTCCTTCTCGACCTAAATGTATAAATACGCATCATCTGTAACGTTTTATGGACCGGACCCGGATCTCTAGTCCAGGAGGCTGATTCTCTTCTGGACTCGGACCTTGTACTTTGTGCATGCTTGTAGAATACAGGTTCTACTTCATGTCAAGTCTTCTTCTTTCACTCAATGGGGGTTGGGACACTCAGATAAGAGTAGCATGTCGTGTCGCCGGATCCTCGCTCTCATTTTCCGACTAAGGTAAACTCGTAATGGTTCAAGTACATTAAGTTGACGTGTTTATGTGCAGGCGTAACAATAGCGTAGTTTTATATTAGTTTATTCAGTAAATGTGTTAAATTAATAAATAATAACGTTAGGTAGATGGAAGTAATCAGTAGAAAACCCAAAATATAGGTCTTGTGCTGGTTGGCACTCATCGTAAAGATATATCTGCAGTAGTGAGGAAAATGATGTCTCTTAATGGACTTAAACGCAGATCAACCAGTGTTCAGCTAAAGACGTTACTACTAGGTTGTTTAGGTACAAAGTGACCTCCAACATGAATAATATATTCACAACTGACTGGTTGCTAATCAATAATTAGTTATAGAGAATAATAAAATTTACTGAGTGGTGTTGCGAATACGATTTCTAACCTCAACGGTTATATTTAAGATAACTATTATGAATTCAATAAGCGGATTTAAGTTTGACTTTATCGAGTTTTGTGGTGATGCAACTTCGTAATTAAGGATCAGTTTGTGTGTTTGATTGTGAGATCACACATTCTGCATACAGGTTTGTGATATCACTCAATTGTTCAGACCGAATTAGATGGAGTACGCTATCAACTGGTAACTCAGATGACATTTGTATTTAATAAATATCCATTTTTTTCCACCAATTAGAATAATGCATCCAGAACAGAACATACAGACGTATAAATAATCATACTGGATATAAATGTACAACATAGTAAGAGGGACAAACAATTAACTTGACAAGTCATTTTGTAATCATCTTAAAATAATGTAATCTCAATTCTTGAAGTATCCTCTAGCAAAAAGATATGATATTATTTATGCATTCTGAAGGAAGATATTTTGTAAACCTGCTTAACAGTAACCTACTCGCCGTTCGACACTGAATCCAATTTAAAATAATTATGCTTAGTAGCAGCAAATTGAAATCGGTAGAAATGTGTTCTATTTCTTTGATTATATTAGATTGCTGTGCTTGAAAATTTTTTTCTTTTTTCTTTTCCATTACTGGCCACTTTCGACTGAATATACTTACCTTGAACAAAAATGGGTGATCTGACCATAGTCGTGCAATTTTCTGAATGTTGTGGTGGCTTTGATATGATGAGTGAATTTTTAGTAAACATTCAAAGGATGGTCTTTCTTGAATATTATTACATACCATTCATCGAAACGTTACCTTATTCTTCCCGACCGAAGCTGCGAAAGTGACGTGGTGGTCGGGCGTGACTATCGTGATGATCCAACCCAACTATATTGACTGGAACTTATGTTCCTGAAGGTTCTACCATGCCACGAAGGTCGACTGAAGAGCGATGAGACTAAAAGCAGCTACCCAACGTCTGAGGGCGGCGTTTCATAAAAAGACCGTGCGTGACCGGCCTCAAGCGATTGTCCCTTGAACTCGGCGGTCACGTTCCCAGGTCAGTAAGACCAACACTAATCTATCTTCGTTTTCAGGTCCCTCAAGAAACACGCTTCCACAGTGTGGGCAGACGGGAAGTGACGACCGCCCTCATACCCATGAAAGCACACGAGACCAAGTTGGTCAAAATCAAATCCTTCCTACACCCACACACACCTCTCTTCTCTCCACAACCAACTCTATTCACAGTCCCTTTTCTCACTGCACCGCTAATGCAGACAAAGCGAATTCACGAAACGTCATTCCTGGTCTCTTGAAACCCCGTTCTAAACTACATGTTGGAGCATTTAATGTACGGACATTGTGTCAAATAGGGCAACAGGCATCATTAGCTAGGACTTTAGAATCTCGCTCAATCGATGTATGCTGCGTCTCCCGAACGCGTATATAGGATCCGAATAGCATCATTTACTTGACCTCACCATGTCAAGCCACTCAATTTACCCTTCGTGTATCCGGTAGCCCTGATACTGCTTCCAGGGGTCTTGCTGGTGTAGGTATAGTATTGAGTCGTAGGGCAGAACAATCTCTCCTTGACTGGATCCCAGTAGATAGTCGCTTGTGCGCCATCCGACTAAACGGGACAGTAAGGATTCGAAAGGATAGGGACACTCGCCGTTGCCTCTTCGTCATATCAGCATACGCCCCCACTGACTGCAGTTCAGACGAGGTTAAAGATGAGTTTTACAGAAGGCTTTCGGACCTCCTCCAAAAGGCTAGGCGCTCTGATATAGTTATAATGGCTGGTGACTTTAATGCTCAAGTAGGTGGACTAAGTGAAAATGAAAGACACCTTGGTGGATGTTATGGTGTCGCTGCTCAGAGAACAGACAATGGCGACCGTCTGTTGCAAGTATACTCTGATAACCACCTATTCCTAGCAAACACTAACTTTAGACATAAGGAAAAGCATCTCTTGACATGGCGACCCCCAAAGTCGTCACAACGCTGGACCCAACTAGATCACATCGCTATAATCCACTGGTGGAGAGGCTCTGTTGAAGACTGCCGCTCATTCTGGCGCACTCGTTTAGATTCAGATCATGCCTTAGTGCGAGCGCGCATCTGTTTGAGGCTTACTGGACGTAGGAAAGACAGCGGGCTGGTTTATCGACCTGGACGTGGTTGTATAGACCACGTCTTCACACTCAGACAGGTCCTGGAACATAGACACACATTTAGGCGTCCTACAATAGTTGTTTTCCTAGACCTTAAGGCGGCATTTGACTTAGTGGATCGTGAGGTTCTGTGGTAGTGTCTGCCATTTGAAGGTGTACCTAATAAGTACATTAACCTCATACAAGCTCTCTACTCAAACACCACTGGTCGAGTGAGAGCTTATGGCGAACTGTGACTGGAATTCTCTACTTCGAGTGGTGTCCGTCAGGGATGTCCACTTTCTCCATTCTTGTTTAATTTTGTCATAGACATGCTCCTAGAAATAACCTTATCTTCGTCTGAATTTTCAGGAGTAGACCTCCTACCAGGTAGCTCGCTTATTGACTTAGAATATGCTGATGACATAGTCCTACTTGGTGAAGACGCTGACAAAATGCAGTCTCCTGACTACCCTAAGCAACAATGCAAGCATGTTCGGAATGCGGTTTTTCCCCTCGAAATGCAAAATGTTGCTTCAAGATTGGGTTTCATCGGCACCTGAACTAGTGATAGGGAGTGAAGTAGTCGAAAGTGTAGACCGCTTCACTTATCTTGAGAGTCTCATCAGTGCTGATAGCCTGGTGACTGACGAAATCTCAGCGCGGATACAGAAAGCTCCATTGGCTTTTGCCAACCTGCGTCACTTATGGCTAACCACCGACTGCCTCGACGAGCTATGTTTTGTGGTGTAGGAGTAGGTTGGAAGACAGCTAGGGACGGCCAAACCAAAACATGGCAGAAATCCATGAAGTCACTGACTAGTGGACTGAATCATGTTGGTAGATGTAGACTACCTGGTTGGGGTCCGCGAGACAAAAGTCACCAATGGTTAGAGACCGTGAACGACATGGCTCAAAATCGTTTGCAATAGCGCAAGTGTATCCATTCTTTGAGCTCTCTCAAATCCTAATCTTCTGGATTCGTCAGCACCTCTACCTTTTTCTTTCTAACCTTATCCCACTTAATTATACTACTTGAATAATAGCTTCGAACCCTAGTCTTCTTCATTACCATTAATACCTCTACTATCTTTATCACTATGGGATTTGATTTGACATTTGCGTATCTGTGCTAATGTGGTATGGCAACACGAACTTATGTACATACATACGAAGTTCTACGTTGTAACTGACTGACTGACTGACTGACTGACTGCCTTATTCTTAAACACAAAAAGAAACTTGTTACCCTAAATGAGCTTCATAAAACCTGTACTATGGATGATTATGGTAATAAAACAATGCCAACAGTTATTTACCCTGTTATCCATTATACCTCTGAACTCCGCTAAGTTTTATAACTCCAACATGTACAAATTTCCCTTTGTATGAGAAGTAGTGTTTCATTGGACCTTCAACCAGCATGTTCAAGTTCCACTTTGCCTACTTCTGTTTCTGCACCTATGTAGTATCACCGACTTTCACGTAAAATATCGTTTAAAGTTGAGCATTCAAATCTGTACATGACGAGTCAGTCACCCCCTATTCATATCCTTCTTTGTAGAATGAGACGAAATAACAGTTACATAAAGCGAAATATAAGAGTTGGACAATATGATATCTGCCACACGTATTATGTCACGAAGAAGTTGTAAGAGTAGAAGGATAGACAATCCTTGACAATTTAATACATATGCCCAGTGGGTTACGTTGCAAAACATTTATAAGTATTATTACTATTAGGCAGATTATATTTATGAATGATAAAATGAAAGTCCTAACAACACTCACTTCGTTACTGTACACAACAGTACATTCTGGTAATGTTTCACCTGAATCCATTGAACACATTGCACCAATTACACAACCATGAGTTATTTTAACATTTGATCCAATATGACATTTCGCTTCAAAAACATTATTATCACCAATTTCTAAGGCATAACAATGTGCTCCTACCTTAATGAAAAAACGAATAAGATAGTCATTAGTAAATTGAATGATAAGTCAGTCAGTCAGATGCAACGTAGAACTTTGTACATAAGTACATCAGTTCATGTTGCCATACCACATCAGCAGAGAGATATAATTGTCAATTCAAATCCAATAGTAGAAGAGATAGTAAGGGAATTAGAAGTAATCGGAGAGGTTAGGATTAGAAGATAATATTCAAGAAGTATGATTCAATGAGATAAGTTTAGAGAGTCGAAACTAGAGGTGTTGAAGAATCCAGAAGATTAGGATTTGAGAGAACACAAAGAGTAAATGCACCGGCGCCATTGCGAACGATTTTGAGCCATGTCATTCAAGGTCTCTAACCATCGATTATTATCATCTCACGGACCCCAACCAGGTAGTCGACAACTACCGACATGGCTCAGTCCACTAGTCAATGACTTCATGGATTTCTGCCATGTTTTGGTCTGGCCGCCCCTAGCTTTCTTCCAACCTACTCCTACACTACAAAACAAGGCTCGACGAGGCAGTCGGTGGTTCGGCATACGCAAGATATGTCCCAACCACCTCAACTGATGAAGTTTCACCACTTCATCGATTGCTCTCCAATCCTTACCTAGTACTCGTTTCCTAACGACAGAGTTGCTCACTCGGTTGTCCCACGGTATACGAGCAATGCTTCGAAGACACCTATGATCGAAAACCAGTAACCTACGAATATCTTCTACTCTCATTGGCCATGTTTCACAGCCATATAGGAGAACGGAGCGAACTGCTGCACAGTACACTCGTCCTTTAATTAGAGAACGGATATCACGCCTACGCCATAAGTGACGCAGGTTGGCAAAAGCCAATCGAGCCTTCTGTATCCGCGCTGAGATTTCGTCAGTCACCAGGCTATCAGCACTGATGAGACTCTCAAGATAAGTGAAGCGGTCTACACGTTCGACTACTTCACTCCCTATCACTAGTTCAGGTGCCGATGAAACCCAATCTTGAAGCAACATTTTGCATTTCGAGGGGAAAAACCGCATTCCGAACATGCTTGCATTGTTGCTTAGGGTGGTTAGAAGACTCTGCACTTTGTCAGCGTCTTCACCAAGTAGGACTATGTCATCAGCATATTCTAAGTCAATAAGCGAGCTACCTGGTAGAAGGTCTACTCCTGAAGGTTCAGACGAAGATATTGTTATATTTAGCAGCATGTCTATGACAAAATTAAACAAGAATGGAGAAAGTGGACATCCCAGACGGACACCACTCGAAGTAGAGAATTCCAGTCACAGTTCGCCATAAGCTCTCACTCGACCAGTGGTGTTTGAGTAGAGAGCTTGTATGAGGTTAATGTACTTCTTTGGTAGACCTTTCAATGACAGACACTGCCACAGAACCTCACGATCCACTAAGTCAAATGCCGCCTTAAGGTCCAGGAAAACAACTATTGTAGGACGCCTAAATGTGTGTCTATGTTCCAGGACCTGTCTGAGTGTGAAGACGTGGTCTATACAACCACGTCCAGGTCGAAAACCAGACTGGTTTTCTCGAGTTCGCTCTTCACGAGCTTTCGTTAAGCGTCGAAGTATTACTGAGACCAATATTTTAGATACTATATTAGTTAGACTTATTCCTCTGTGATTGTCACAAGTAGACTTCTGTCCTTTCTTATAGATTGGGACAATCAAGGATTGAGACCAGTCGGATGGGATCACGTCCAGTTCCCAGATTCTACCTAAGATCTCAGTCAGCCTAGTTGATAAAACTGGACCACCAATCCTTAAATATCTCAGGGGTCAGTCTATCAGGACCTGCAGATCGACCTCGCTTCAGATTTCCTAACGCTTTTTCAACTTCATTAAGACTAGGAGGACTTACGTCGATCTGCCATTCAGGATGACTGGAGATCGTGGGTAACTGAAGAGTGGCTCGAGGCCAGTTGAACTGATCCCTAAAGTGTTCTGCCCATCGATCCAGTCTCCTGGATTGAGAATGGATAATAAGACCATCCTTTTCCGAGATAGTCTCACTTACACTATGATTCCTAATACCAGTTTCCTTGATAAGTCGGAAAAGTTGTCTACTGCTGCCTATCGCCGCTGCCTTTTCCATCGCTTTTGCTTTCGCCACCCACCACTGTTCGCGATCGTTACGTAGGCTTTTTATAAGTCTGCGCCTAAGTTGACTTCGTTCTTCATCATGTTTAGAGCCAGGTGGGATGAGTTTTCGGGCATCCATCAGATCGGTGGATGCTACTGAGATCCACGATTTCATTCTAGCCTTATGGTCAACCTTACTAGCAGATAAGTATTGTAAATCAAGAACCAATTCTACTCTAACTGGTTGAGCATTTCAAATGAACTTGTAGGTGGAAAGTCAGTGAGCCAGATGCACATAAATTTGGTACGTACGTACGTACATCAGTTCAGGTTGCCATTTCAATATTAACACAAAGAAACAACTGTCAGTTCAAATACCGTAGTAGTAGAGGTTGCAGCAATATTAGTGGTAATGAACAAGCTTAGAAATAAAAGAAATGATTCGAGAAGTGCAAACCAGTCAAACGAATTTAAAAAGGGAGAAAACGTCATAAGGAATAGAAAAGATTAGTATTTGAGAGAGGACATAAAGTGGATGCACCTGCGCCAATGCAAACGATTTTGAGCCATGTAACTTAAAGTCTCTAACCACCGGTAACGGTTATCATGCGGAATCTAGCCAAATAGTTTGTACCTACTAACATGGCTCAGTCAAACTCTCAGTGAATTCATGGATTGGTGCCATGTTTTGTTTTGGCCGCCTCTAAACCGTTAGTGGAGAAATACTAATATACATAGAAAGATACAAACAAACTCGTAATAAAACAACGATAACATGCGAAAATCAATAAGACATTGATTTAACTAACTTCGAACACATTGTAATCACCAATTTTCATTGTGGAACCAGGAATTTTGTTCACGATTTCCACCTGTTCTTCAATTAAATTAAATGATCCAATATATATTGGACCAGCCTCAGCGATTATACGAGCTTTTGGATGAATAATGGTGTTTGCACCGATAACTATCTCACCAGATAGTTCACACTCGGAACAGACAACAGCTCCAGGTGTTATACGTACTTGACTACGAAAAGATGTGAAACCTGAAGCTAGTTTCATTATACTATATAAAACAAGACAAAAGACAATCATATTAGGAATCGATAATTTACAAAACCAATCAGGAAAAGTTCGAAACAATTAATTCTTCACAGATTTAAGGATTTTTAACAGTATCTACGAAGAAACTAAAAATGACCAATTCAGGGTAAAATTAATGTAGAAGTGATTTTATTTAATGTAATTAATGTATAAGCTATTGTATTTAACATAGTACGTTATGATATTAAAAGATGTTATAACAGCCAAAAGATTTGTTGCAAAAACACTAAAATGATCTAGTCCGAAAGATGAGAGATCTTGTAACTGAGATGAATAAACAATTGAAGATTAGACAACATGTTACAGACCTAGAACTTTTTCTACAACTTTTATTTGAACAAGTAGTAAAGCATAAACAATGGTTTATGTCATTTGATCAAAGACCCTACTGAGTATCCCAAATTGAATAATTTAGATAAATTTTGAATACAAATGAAGAACATGATTTAAGTATTTCAGCAAAAAAACGGTAGTTGGCTTACAATTTTATGCAATTAAAACCGAAAACTTGAAGAAGAAAGTATAAAGTCTCACATTTACACATAAATCAAGAACTGACAAAAGTATATTTTATAATTGGTTCGATTAAACCTAAGCTTGGTTTCGATCAATTCCTGACCCGAATAACACCTGCATATCGATAAGATTTCTCGGTTTATTCACCACTGATCTCATTCACGTCAATTTTGTAGATTCACAACCTAACTAACTGATTTACTACTCAAATGTTGACAAAATTTCTCTTTACGTATATTCTTCCTTCTCTTTACGTAACAGTATATGTGGTAAATTGATCAATCAGGAGTATTGTTAAGAAGGGATAGGTTACTCGGATATTCAATATCACTACACAATAGAACTCAAATAACCGAAAAATATTAGATAATCGATGGGTGTGCAGATATCTTTATACAACAATAAATAACTTGACGTACTTTGTTGACTTGATGATACAAAGATTTCAACAGTAATAAAGTTACTCATGCAAGTAATTACTTTAAATTTAATTATCGGGTCAGTTTTTGAAATATCATCTTTGTATCCGATTAAAATTTATGATCAATAGTTTAACAGATTAATTAAAAAAAAAACTAATCACAATAGTCAGTCAATGGGTAATAAAAAAAATGATCATTTGGAATATTGTATGCATTATTGTATTGATAAATTTGATAACATGTACAATTTAGTTAACAATCTGTGTATCAAGTGTAGAATCCATAAATCATCAATAGAAAATCTAAAATCTTTAATGAATTCATTTGTTAAGAAAAATAAATGTAAGTTAATTAGGGCAGTGAAGTATAAAGCGCAAATGCATTTTAAATACAGAAAAATATAAATATGAATGAAGATAATAAACATGAGAGGAATTTTATCACGAGAACAGAAAATCTTGAAATACTTTTTAAGGATAATGATTTGGCGTGAAAACAAGAAATTTGAAACTCTAAGTTATAAAATAAACGAAAAAAAAGTTGTAAAGATTTATTCAGTATAAATGCAATTTTACATACTTATTTCCAAAAGTTTAAAACAGAATTAAAAGCACAGTTATCTCGTAACAAATAAAAACGAATAATAAAAAGTTGTATATTTTGTAAAATGTGTTTTCGAGGCTATAACACTATCAGTTGAACATCTACCGTGAAATTATTGATCATCCAATCACAGTTCATATTCCTGAAAAAGCTGATAGAAGTTAAAATAAGCACAGTAAAAATATTTTAAAAAGTAACTTTCATGATATGATATGATTGAAAATAATGAGGTGTAAATCGTGTAGTAATCAATTCTAACTTAATTTGTCATTGAATGAATGAAATGTTACCTATACAACGTGAAGAATAATTTATATAGGCCTAATTTAAATTATACGATAAATGATGTCTACCTGACTTTAAGTAAACTTAACTACAAATTCAAGGGTTCAAACATTGATGCCTATATGAAAGTTTCGATAGTTGAACAGTATACGAATACTCACCAAATAAAATTGAAACGATGACCTAATCCAATTTAATAACAAAGTATAGTTATAGTATATTCGACTATTTAATGCATATTTTCTCAGTTAATAATTTTACTCAGTTGTTGGAACCGCAATAGATCCAATAGTTGAAAATTGGGTAATTTTACAGTAGAAAATACAGATGACAAGAAATGAGTTGCAAAAATGTTAGTAATGTTAAGCAATAATAACTAACGCATATTACCTATGACTATACCGTCTACCTTGACGTAAATGTTAACTGGAGTGGGTTGAAAGAAAGCTAGAGGCATCTAAATCAAAACATGAGATCAATCGGCAAAAGTTGGCAAGTAGAGAGCATCTAGTTAGCAATGGTGTAGGTACACTCATTTTTTGTTCTCAATTCATCAATGAGTTTAAAATTACCTCATACCTTCAATTCTGTGAATTATTTCTTTATGTCTGTGCATCACTGATGCCGATACGACTGCTACTCCTACTACATCGATGTTTATCTTGATGATTTAATATCACTATGTTGAAACAGGGTGGAAAGTTGGGTTGATGTCATACATGCAAAGTTTTATAATGCTTTTGATTCACTGACTGAACTTTAGTTACTGACCTAAAAAATGCATGCTCGTCCTATCTAACTGCTTGCAAATACCTTACGATGTACTTGAACTTCTGCCAACAATTTATTGTGAGTTACTTCGTGTGTGAGTAGCCCCAAAAAACAACTTAAAAGTTTTGATAAACAAAGATTTAAAATCTTGAAGATTGTTCGCTTCATTTCATAAGAATACTTTTATTATGACTAGCTACGGAAATGAGTTGGGCTTTGCAAAACATAATATTTCTTTATTTAAGTGATATTGAACAAATATCCTCTGCTGAATGAGCATTTCGAACGGTGCGTGACCGGCCTCAAGCAGTTGTCCCTTGGACTCTGCGGTCAGGCACCCAGGTCTCCAAGACCAACAATAATCTATCTTCCTTTACAGGTCCCTCAAGAAACAACCTACCACGGTGTGGGTAAACGGGAAGTGATAACCGCCTCATACCCATGAAAGCACACGAGACCAAATTGGCCGAAATCAAATCCTTTCTACACATCCTAATAACTCACTTATCTCTACGACTAACTCTTCTCACATTCCTTTATCTCCCCGCACCTCTGCTGCAAATGATTCGAGTCCTCAAACGTTATTCCTGGTCTCTTGAAGCCCCGTAACATCCGCCCTCATACCCATGAAAGCACACAAGACCAAATTGGCCACAATCGAATCCTCTCTACACTTCCTAATAACTCTCTTATCTCCTCGACCCACTCTTCCTTCGATCTGTTATCACCTCACACCACTGAAGCAAACGGTACGAGCTTACGAAACCTTACTCCTGGTCTCTGGAAACCCCGTTCTAAACTACATATTGTAGCGTTTAATGTTCGGACCCTATGACAAATAGGGCGACAGGCTTCATTAGCTAGAACTCTGGAATCCCGGGCGATCGATGTATGTTGCGTATCCGAAACGCGCACACAAGACCAGAGTAAAATCACCAACTTGATCTCGCCCAATGCAGATAGGGACACCACAAGATTTACGATTCGTGTTTCTGGAAGTCCTGATGCCGCTTCTCGTGGCCTCACCGGCGTAGGTAGAGTATTAGGTCGTAGGGCAGAACAATCTCTCCTTGACTGGATCCCAGTCAAGCTTGTTCATTACCACTAATATTGCTGCAACCTCTACTACTACGGTATTTGAACTGACAGTTGTTTCTTTGTGTTAATATTGAAATGGCAACCTGAACTGATGTACGTACGTACGTACCAAATTTATGTGCATCTGGCTCACTGACTTTCCACCTACAAGTTCATTTGAAATGCTCAACCAGTTAGAGTAGAATTGGTTCTTGATTTACAATACTTATCTGCTAGTAAGGTTGACCATAAGGCTAGAATGAAATCGTGGATCTCAGTAGCATTCACCGATCTGATGGATGCCCGAAAACTCATCCCACCTGGCTCTGAACATGATGAAGAACGAAGTCAACTTAGGCGCAGACTTATAAAAAGCCTACGTAACGATCGCGAACAGTGGTGGGTGGCGAAAGCAAAAGCGATGGAAAAGGCAGCGGCGATAGGCAACACTAGACAACTTTTCCGACTTATCAAGGAAACTGGTATTAGGAATCATAGTGTAAGTGACACTATCTCGCAAAAGGATGGTCTTATTATCCATTCTCAATCCAGGAGACTGGATCGATGGGCAGAACACTTTAGGGATCAGTTCAACTGGCCTCGAGCCACTCTTCAGTTACCCACGATCTCCAGTCATCCTGAATGGCAGATCGACGTAAGTCCTCCTAGTCTTAATGAAGTTGAAAAAGCGTTAGGAAATCTGAAGCGAGGTCGATCTGCAGGTCCTGATAGACTGACCCCTGAGATATTTAAGGATGGTGGTCCAGTTTTATCAACTAGGCTGACTGAGATCTTAGGTAGAATCTGGGAACTGGACGTGATCCCATCCG
Organism: Schistosoma turkestanicum; assembly: GCA_944470395.2. Taxonomy (NCBI): domain Eukaryota; kingdom Metazoa; phylum Platyhelminthes; class Trematoda; order Strigeidida; family Schistosomatidae; genus Schistosoma; species Schistosoma turkestanicum. Next base: position 2,883,659 of record OX103979.1, on the reverse strand, counting down.
ACTGGTCTCAATCCTTGATTGTCCCAATCTATAAGAAAGGACAGAAGTCTACTTGTGACAATCACAGAGGAATAAGTCTAACTAATATAGTATCTAAAATATTGGTCTCAGTAATACTTCGACGCTTAACGAAAGCTCGTGAAGAGCGAACTCGAGAAAACCAGTCTGGTTTTCGACCTGGACGTGGTTGTATAGACCACGTCTTCACACTCAGACAGGTCCTGGAACATAGACACACATTTAGGCGTCCTACAATAGTTGTTTTCCTGGACCTTAAGGCGGCATTTGACTCAGTGGATCGTGAGGTTCTGTGGCAGTGTCTGTCATTGAAAGGTCTACCAAAGAAGTACATTAACCTCATACAAGCTCTCTACTCAAACACCACTGGTCGAGTGAGAGCTTATGGCGAACTGTGACTGGAATTCTCTACTTCGAGTGGTGTCCGTCAGGGATGTCCACTTTCTCCATTCTTGTTTAATTTTGTCATAGACATGCTCCTAGATATAACCTTATCTTCGTCTGAATTTTCAGGAGTAGACCTCCTACCAGGTAGCTCGCTTATTGACTTAGAATATGCTGATGACATAGTCCTACTTGGTGAAGACGCTGACAAAGTGCAGAGTCTTCTAACCACCCTAAGCAACAATGCAAGCATGTTCGGAATGCGGTTTTTCCCCTCGAAATGCAAAATGTTGCTTCAAGATTGGGTTTCATCGGCACCTGAACTAGTGATAGGGAGTGAAGTAGTCGAAAGTGTAGACCGCTTCACTTATCTTGAGAGTCTCATCAGTGCTGATGGCCTGGTGACTGACGAAATCTCGGCACGGATGCAGAAGGCTCCATTGGCTTTTGCCAACCTGCGTCACTTATGGCGTAGGCGTGATATCCGTTCTCTAATTAAAGGACGAGTGTACTGTGCAGCAGTTCGCTCCGTTCTCCTATATGGCTGTGAAACATGGCCAATGAGAGTAGAAGATATTCGTAGGTTACTGGTTTTCGATCATAGGTGTCTTCGAAGCATTGCTCGTATACCGTGGGACAACCGAGTGAGCAATGCTGTCGTTAGGAAACGAGTACTAGGTAAGGATTGGAGAGCAATCGATGAAGTGGTGAAACTTCATCAGTTGAGGTGGTTGGGACATATCTTGCGTATGCCGAACCACCGACTGCCTCGTCGAGCCTTGTTTTGTAGTGTAGGAGTAGGTTGGAAGAAAGCTAGGGGCGGCCAGACCAAAACATGGCAGAAATCCATGAAGTCATTGACTAGTGGACTGAGCCATGTCGGTAGTTGTCGACTACCTGGTTGGGGTCCGTGAGATGATAATAATCGATGGTTAGAGACCTTGAATGACATGGCTCAAAATCGTTCGCAATGGCGCCAGTGCATTTACTCTTTGTGTTCTCTCAAATCCTAATCTTCTGGATTCTTCAACACCTCTAGTTTCGACTCTCTAAACTTATCTCATTGAATCATACTTCTTGAATATTATCTTCTAATCCTAACCTCTCCGATTACTTCTAATTCCCTTACTATCTCTTCTACTATTGGATTTGAATTGACAATTATATCTCTCTGCTGATGTGGTATGGCAACATGAACTGATGTACTTATGTACAAAGTTCTACGTTGCATCTGACTGACTGACTTATCATTCAATTTACTAATGACTATCTTATTCGTTTTTTCATTAAGGTAGGAGCACATTGTTATGCCTTAGAAATTGGTGATAATAATGTTTTTGAAGCGAAATGTCATATTGGATCAAATGTTAAAATAACTCATGGTTGTGTAATTGGTGCAATGTGTTCAATGGATTCAGGTGAAACATTACCAGAATGTACTGTTGTGTACAGTAACGAAGTGAGTGTTGTTAGGACTTTCATTTTATCATTCATAAATATAATCTGCTTAATAGTAATAATACTTATAAATGTTTTGCAACGTAACCCACTGGGCATATGTATTAAATTGTCAAGGATTGTCTATCCTTCTACTCTTACAACTTCTTCGTGACATAATACGTGTGGCAGATATCATATTGTCCAACTCTTATATTTCGCTTTATGTAACTGTTATTTCGTCTCATTCTACAAAGAAGGATATGAATAGGGGGTGACTGACTCGTCATGTACAGATTTGAATGCTCAACTTTAAACGATATTTTACGTGAAAGTCGGTGATACTACATAGGTGCAGAAACAGAAGTAGGCAAAGTGGAACTTGAACATGCTGGTTGAAGGTCCAATGCCACTACTTCTCATACAAAGGGAAATTTGTACATGTTGGAGTTATAAAACTTAGCGGAGTTCAGAGGTATAATGGATAACAGGGTAAATAACTGTTGGCATTGTTTTATTACCATAATCATCCATAGTACAGGTTTTATGAAGCTCATTTAGGGTAACAAGTTTCTTTTTGTGTTTAAGAATAAGGCAGTCAGTCAGTCAGTCAGTCAGTCAGTTACAACGTAGAACTTCGTATGTATGTACATAAGTTCGTGTTGCCATACCACATTAGCACAGATACGCAAATGTCAAATCAAATCCCATAGTGATAAAGATAGTAGAGGTATTAATGGTAATGAAGAAGACTAGGGTTCGAAGCTATTATTCAAGTAGTATAATTAAGTGGGATAAGGTTAGAAAGAAAAAGGTAGAGGTGCTGACGAATCCAGAAGATTAGGATTTGAGAGAGCTCAAAGAATGGATACACTTGCGCTATTGCAAACGATTTTGAGCCATGTCGTTCACGGTCTCTAACCATTGGTGACTTTTGTCTCGCGGACCCCAACCAGGTAGTCTACATCTACCAACATGATTCAGTCCACTAGTCAGTGACTTCATGGATTTCTGCCATGTTTTGGTTTGGCCGTCCCTAGCTGTCTTCCAACCTACTCCTACACCACAAAACATAGCTCGTCGAGGCAGTCGGTGGTTAGCCATAAGTGACGCAGGTTGGCAAAAGCCAATCGAGCTTTCTGTATCCGCGCTGAGATTTCGTCAGTCACCAGGCTATCAGCACTGATGAGACTCTCAAGATAAGTGAAGCGGTCTACACTTTCGACTACTTCACTCCCTATCACTAGTTCAGGTGCCGATGAAACCCAATCTTGAAGCAACATTTTGCATTTCGAGGGGAAAAACCGCATTCCGAACATGCTTGCATTGTTGCTTAGGGTGGTTAGAAGACTGCACTTTGTCAGCGTCTTCATCAAGTAGGACTATGTCATCAGAATATTCTAAGTCAATAAGCGAGCCACCTGGTAGAAGATCTACTCCTGAAAATTCAGACGAAGATAATGTTATATCTAGGAGCATGTCTATGACAAAATTAAACAAGAATGGAGAAAGTGGACATCCCTGACGGACACCACTTGAAGTAAAGAGTTCCGATGACAGTTCGCCATAAGCTCTCACTCAACCAGTGATGTTCGAGTAGAGAGCTTGTATAAGGTTAATGTACTGCTTCAGTAAACCTTTCAATGACAGACACTGTCACAGAACCTCACGATCCACTAAGTCAAATGCCACCTTAAGGTCCAGGAAGACAAATATTGTAGGACGCCTAAATGTGTGTGTGTTCCAGGACCTGTCGTAGTGTGAAAATGTGGTCTATACAGCCGCGTCCAGGTCGAAAACCAGCCCGCTGTCTTTCCTACGTCCAGTAAGCCTCAAACAGATGCGCGCTCGCACTAAGGCATGATCTGAATCTAAACGAGTGCGCCAGAATGAGCGGCAGTCTTCAACAGAGCCTCTCCACCAGTGGATTATAGCGATGTGATCTAGGTGGGTCCAGCGTTGTGACGACTTTGGGGGTCGCCATGTCAAGAGATGCTTTTCCTTATGTCTAAAGTTAGTGTTTGCTAGGAATAGGTGGTTATCAGAGTATACTTGCAACAGACGGTCGCCATTGTCTGTTCTCTGAGCAGCGACACCATAACATCCACCAAGGTGTCTTTCATTTTCACTTAGTCCACCTACTTGAGCATTAAAGTCACCAGCCATTATAACTATATCAGAGCGCCTAGCCTTTTGGAGGAGGTCCGAAAGCCTTCTGTAAAACTCATCTTTAACCTCGTCTGAACTGCAGTCAGTGGGGGCGTATGCTGATATGACGAAGAGGCAACGGCGAGTGTCCCTATCCTTTCGAATCCTTACTGTCCCGTTTAGTCGGATGGCGCACAAGCGACTATCTACTGGGATCCAGTCAAGGAGAGATTGTTCTGCCCTACGACTCAATACTATACCTACACCAGCAAGACCCCTGGAAGCAGTATCAGGGCTACCGGATACACGAAGGGTAAATTGAGTGGCTTGACATGGTGAGGTCAAGTAAATGATGCTATTCGGATCCTATATACGCGTTCGGGAGACGCAGCATACATCGATTGAGCGAGATTCTAAAGTCCTAGCTAATGATGCCTGTTGCCCTATTTGACACAATGTCCGTACATTAAATGCTCCAACATGTAGTTTAGAACGGGGTTTCAAGAGACCAGGAATGACGTTTCGTGAATTCGCTTTGTCTGCATTAGCGGTGCAGTGAGAAAAGGGACTGTGAATAGAGTTGGTTGTGGAGAGAAGAGAGGTGTGTGTGGGTGTAGGAAGGATTTGATTTTGACCAACTTGGTCTCGTGTGCTTTCATGGGTATGAGGGCGGTCGTCACTTCCCGTCTGCCCACACTGTGGAAGCGTGTTTCTTGAGGGACCTGAAAACGAAGATAGATTAGTGTTGGTCTTACTGACCTGGGAACGTGACCGCCGAGTTCAAGGGACAATCGCTTGAGGCCGGTCACGCACGGCCTTTTTATGAAAGGATTTTTGAGTATTAGATCCGCGCTTGAAGGCCCTTAGTGGGCACCCTTACCCAAGGAGACGGAAATCCATGAGGTAAGGTGAGGTGTGACATTTTTTGGGTCGATCTTTTCTAACCCTTCCTTCCTTGTGAGAAGTCAGCATCACTGCAGATGCTGGTTGTCCGAGGGAAACACCTTACTCCTGTCACACCCCTCTGCAGCCAGCAGTACGACTTCGCCCTCAGACCTTGAGTAGCTGCTTTTAGTCTCATTGTTCTGCAATCGACCTGCCTGGCATGGTAGAACCTTCAGGAACATAAGTTCCAGTCAATATAGTTGGGTTGGATCATCACGATAGGCAAGCCTGACAACCACGTGAAGGAAGCAGCATTGGTCGCGGAAAGCGCTAGGAAATCTGAAGCGAGCAGCAGATCCTGATAGACTGACCCCTGAGATATTTAAGGATGGTGGTCAAGTTTCAGCAGCTAGGTTGACTGAGATATTAGGTAGAATCTGGGAACTGGACCTGATCCCATCCGACTGGTCTCAATCCTTGATTGTCCCAACCTATAAGAAAGGACAAAAGTCTTCTTGTGACAATCACAGGGGAATCAGTCTAACTAACATAGTATCTAAAATATTGGTCTCAATAATACTTCGACGCTTAACGAAAGCTCGTGAAGAGTAGACTACAGTAAACCAGTCTGGTTTTCGACCTGGACGTGGTTGTATAGACAAAATCTTCACGCTACGACAGGTCCTGGAACATAGACACACATTTAGGCGTTCTACAATAGTTCTTCCTTGACCTAAAAACAGCATTTGACTCTGTAGATCGTGAGGTTCTGTGGCAGTGTCTGTCATTGAAAGGTGTACCAAGGAAGTAAATTACCTTATACAAACTCTCTACTTGAACACCACTGGTCGAGTGAGAGCTTATGGCGAACTGTCATTGGAATTCTTTACTTCAAGTGGTGTCCGTCAGTGTTGTCCACTCTCTCTATTCTTGTTCGATTTTGTCATAGACATGCTCCCAGATATAACATTATCTTCGTCTGAATTTTCAGGAGTAGACCTTCTACCAGAAAACACGCTTGCCAACTTAGAATATGCCGATGACATAGTCCTACTTGGTGAAGACGCTGACAAAATGCAGTCTTCTGACTACCCTAAGAAACAATGCAAGCATGTTCGGGATGCGGTTTTCCACCTCGAAATGCAAAATGTTGCTTCAAGATTGGGTTTCATCGGCACCTGAACTAGTGATAGGGAGTGAAGTAGTTGAGCATGTTGACCACTACCTTTAATACTATGTGATTTGAATTGACAATTGTATGCAAAGTTCTACGTTGCTGTTGATGATGTTGAATGAGGATTGTTAGAAGTACTATAACAAAGGAGTTGACGTCTTAGTGTACAGAAAAACTTATTAGTTGACGAAATATAACACTAACGACTCCTCTCAAACAATTAACCTCTATAATCTACAGATGATTACAGTAGTGACGATGTTGTATTCATTTAAATAAATTGTGAATTTGAAAGAAAAAAATGATCTGTTCTTTCGCCAAGGTAATATCTTCTTCCTTGCTTTGCTAACCAGAGCAAAAAGTTCAGTTTCGTAATGATAGCTAAGTTAATGATAATCACCGTGGGATTAAAAATACAACGAAGTTAATAGGCCATATATGGATTAAACTAATCAAAATTTATGAACTGAATACAAATCAAAGTGAAAATACCTTGAAAGACCATAAAACAACGTAATGAAAATGTGTTAAAAGTTGACCTTACATTCCATCTTCAATCAATAACGATTTCCTTTTTTACAAGTTATATTTGGGAATGAACATATCGTCCATACAACATAAGAAGAACTTTATCTTGTCTGTCCAACACAAAAGTTAATTTCTCAAGAAGAGAGAACTTGACACGTTTCACTGAGTATTCTGATAAACTTACAAAGCAAATCGACATTTCCTAAAAAACCGAATAGTGAACTGCTACTCATAACTACTCAACTATGACTATACTGACTCATCTCTCCCTATGAAACCTGAAAGGATGAAAAATTTTCTACAAAGGTATAATTCAAACAATAATTTAAATTTTAAAGATTCCTATTGTGAAAATTATATGTGTTGTTCTAATAATTTAAATTACTACTAAAAAAGGTTTGTATTAAGCTATTGTGAATATTTTTGACTAAATTTTGGTCAATTTTTATTGGCGAATGAGTATCGTCCTGTGTGGATTGCTTCAATAAAACCATTCTATGATGGGTTATTATAAAATAAATTGATCACGACTAACAGTGAAAAAAAAAGAAAACATATCCTGTTCTATCTGTGACTTATCATCTAAATGTACCTACAAGCCCAGTGTTGATGTTCAAAATGGTATTCAGACCCATTACAAGTTCCAAATAGAATGAAGTGTGTATCTTGGATTTCACTACTAGCTTATAACCCATCTATTTCATATAATGAGTTGGTTTGAAATATATGAACAATCAAATTACAACGCATAAATGTGACTTTAGACAACCAAGAAATACGCGGTTAATTTCAATTTGGATGATATGATCAAATTATAACTGCTTAAGTTATTAATAATTTGAATTCTTCTCTCTAATTTTAATAATCAATCAGTCAATCAACTGTAACGTAGAACTTGGTACGTACGTACGTACATCAGTTCAGGTTGCCATTTCAATATTAACACAAAGAAACAACTGTCAGTTCAAATACCGTAGTAGTAGAGGTTGCAGCAATATTAGTGGTAATGAACAAGCTTAGAAATAAAAGAAATGATTCGAGAAGTGCAAACCAGTCAAACGAATTTAAAAAGGGAGAAAACGTCATAAGGAATAGAAAAGATTAGTATTTGAGAGAGGACATAAAGTGGATGCACCTGCGCCAATGCAAACGATTTTGAGCCATGTCACTTAAAGTCTCTAACCACCGGTAACGGTTATCATGCGGAATCTAGCCAAATAGTTTGTACCTACTAACGTGGCTCAGTCAAACTCTCAGTGAATTCATGGATTGGTGCCATATTTTGGATTGGCATAGCTTTCTTCCAGCCTTTACCTACACCAGACAACATAGCTCTACGAATACCCACTATACCTAAGGTGATTGGGAAATGTGTTACTTTAATAATCAGAAATTTTTTCAAATCATTAAAATTTCAACCTCTAGTACTGTTATACAACTGACTTGGTGAGTTATATTCGACAGTAGTATATGGTTTTAAATTGCATTAGTGAGTGATGGAGGCCGGATTATTAGATTTTTAAATGAGCAAACCTGATAACTAAGGATAAATTTAAAATCAAAAAAGTAGTCTGGGACATACCTATCTTTTAGAATCAAATTTTTCGACAAATTCATCTGCTGAATCATCCTTGGAGCTTGGTATTTCAGTATCGGAAACTTCACTTGAAGATTCTTCATACTTAATCGCTTTACGTTTTCTTCTAGGTGGGTTAAAACGTTTAGGAGTGCATGAATTTATTATTGAATATATTTTAGGTAATAACTGCGCCTTATCAGTTGTACCTAAACGTATCCATCCTTTTTCAGTTTCAGCATTTTTGACTGGGATATCTAGAGAGATTGGAGATTCAAGAACTTCCTCTTTTTCCTTAATATACGATGGAATAACCTTTTTATAAGTCATTTCTTTGTGTTTTACCTTTTCGGTTTTGTTATATTTTGCAACAGTAGTTTGTTTATTATGTAATGGAGCTAAAGCAAATTGCGCTTTAACTCGATGCCATATAAAAAGTCCACGAACTAGTCGTTTCCAGTTTTTCAGCGCACGTTCTACCCGTTCTTCATGTTCTAACTTTGCTACATTCATTTGTTCTGTACGCCATGCATCGATAAGTACTGGCACAGACTCTTTACAAACAACGTAACCTTTTATATTTGGATGAGCCCAACCGCTACCATGAAATGTCCAGCCAACAACAGCTTCTGCACAATCAATTCCAAGTTTTCTAGCAATGTATTGAATACCTGATGTTAAAATATACAAATGATAGACAACATTCAAACAATCATCGAAGATAGAATTATATTAGACAAGTATTGTGCGTTAATTAGGATGTTTACATAGTAACTGTATACTTCATGAAACTTGTAACTAAAGCTCCTAGTAGAAAACACAAATAAGATTTTAACTAATAATAAATTATTGAACTATCTTTGTAACTGTTAAGACGTCACAGTGTCAAAGACTGGATGCATAACTACTTGGTGTGAAGTACTCAGCTTCTAAACTGGAAATGCGAATAGTTTTACTTGGTAGCAATAAAATGTAAGTAATGCTAATGATAAGTATCAAAAATTCGAGCTTCAATGACTTAAGAATACTATTCCAACAGTTTCAATGCGCCATATTACTTACCAACAATGGAGGTGAGTGAAAAAAACTGGAGATGGTCATTTTGTGAGACGATGATGTGGAACGAAAGATGAATATGTACAATAATATGTCTTGGTATTTCAGGACTATTCCTTCTAAATGACAAGACGACTCAATGACTTGAGATTGTGCGGGATATGAAATCCTCAAACACAAAGTAAGAAAAAATCAATCTTAAAATTGGCATATAGATTTAAGGCAATTTTCGCTTAATGATTTTCAATGTGTTTTAATTGTAATGAAATATTTCCTGTAAAGTTAGTGGATCGATTTTGAGGTATATTCAATGTATTCACGAATTCACTGTAATTTTGTGCAAAATAAATTTCATTAAATTTGATAAATTCTGATAATGAATAATCATTTAATTAATAGGTTTATTTCTGAACAAATTTACATTTCATTTCATCCTTCTGTGAGATTTCTATCAAGAAAAGCTTGTACCTCTCACTTAAGTAAGTAAGTAGAGAAGAACAAGAAGATAACAAAGGTAGTTTGTTCACCATAGTATAGTTGGAGTTGTAAATACTTCACTCAGTACATAAACGTATTAAAGATGTTATCTTGCATGACTCAGAATGGAAGCTAATGGCAGAAAGACAGACAGACAGATACAACACAGAACTTGGTACGTACGCACATCAGTTCAGGTCGCCATACCGCATTAGCACAGAGACGCGACTATCAGTTAAAATCACATAGTGGTAGCGATAGTAACAGAACGCGAAGCTAATGGCGATCTTACAGTAATTTCATATTATATTCTTAACTAATTAAATCTCTTGGTTATATTTCTGGATGTCACATTTGATGACCGTTGCCTAATCAAAACCCATATATATGCACGAAAAACATTCTTTTTGATAACTTCTCATCAGGTTCTAATAGTTATAAGTTCAAGTTACTATATCAATGGGGTATCAGGTTCAGAGAAAACACATTACAACAGTCATTCTACTGAATGTGTCACATTTTGGTATACCGTCGTACTCAATCATTCAACAGTTATTGAACAAAATTTTATTTTAGATTTCTTATAAATAGTAATATGTACATTGCAACCAAACTAAGTTGTGCTCTGTATTTAACTTCGTATTTTGATGTTGTTTTTTCCCTCTTTTTGCAAAACAATGTTATTTCGTAGTGCATGGTACATTTTTTTTAGTTCTCTGCTGTAACAAACACTTGTGTACCAAAAGAAATCAACCCTTATAATAAAACGAGTCACAAAATAAAGCACCTCAAACACGTTTTAAAAAAATTATTCTGTACTAATTTTGGCAATTTAAAAATCAAACTAAAATGAAATAAGATATGATTAAATGAAGAAAGCCATTTTGAACATACCAGAAAGACATAAGTGTGCACAACCGATGGGAAGCATACATGGCTTAAACAAATCAACATTTCCATGCGCATTACGTGGAACAATACCATTTTCAGCTTTGGGTGGTACATACGGTTCCACTTGCCATGGACCGAATACTTCAACAGTTGGAGATGTAGAATCGGAACCTTGTAATAATTTACGTTTCATTGATAAACGAGCTTTAACAACTTTTGCCGGTTTTTCATGAAGACGAACAGTCTGATAATCGAAATTCAAAAATGTAGAAATAAAGTCATTAGATCCAGCACTGAACATCCGTGAATCGATATTTATTAGTTTTTGAAATCATCATATATAACAATTTGACAATGAAGTGTGTCTTAAGAAGATTGTAAAAACCTTACAATAGCTAAGATATTAATTAGCAGGTTTTTATGATTGACGCAAGCTTAAATGTAAAATAAAAAAACAGTAGCTAGGCAATTGTATGATAAAGTCGCTGAGCTACATGCCTTCAAGACAATTAGTTTTAATCGAAACAGTTTTTCATTATAGTTATAATTTAAAAACCGTTGCAAGTCAATATAATTCTTGGGTTGTTGCTAATATCACCGTCTTACGTTTAGGTTTTAAAGAATTGAATTCTGCTTGAGTTAGAGTAACTTTTCAAAATAGATGACGATCTGATACATATATTACTGGGGATTAGACACTTTTGTAGATATAAGTATATATATTGATGACTAATAAACGAAACAAACATAACTACAATCATGGGTTTGTGATATTGAGATTATATCAAGGTTGGTAACATTGGCTTTTGAGTGAGCTTTGTAAAATTATGGCTCTAGTATAACCAAGCAACTTTGCACCACAAGGTCTCAAAATCATAATCAGACCGATTTATTTCAGCTTAACCCGTAAAAAAAACTATTTCTAGGCTCGGCCTGATCAATCGGAATTTCCAAGTTAACCATATGAAATGAAAGTAAAACAATCTAGCACGAAACGACTTTCTACTACATATCAAAAACTCACAGTATTCTATTGTACAGTTATGCAGAATGTTAAACGTGGAAGAAATGCATCGATTCAATTCATCACACTACGTCAGTACAGAGAAGTAGTATAAACAGTAACAGCCCTAGTGGTAGTAAGAAAGATTATACATAGAATATAAATTTGTGGAGCAAAAACATTTTTCCTATGCATTTAGGAATGAATTCTTTTAGAAAACAGTGAGATTGTGAACATACCATTGCTTCTTTCAACCAAGATTCTCTGGTATGACAGAGATGGAGACAATCACGAGAATAAACTGGTTCATTACGAAAATACCCCAAGGGGATTGAATCAGGTGGATAAATAACCTGGAATTTGAGTAAATGGCGTCTGAGAATGTACAACGGATGGTTTTTAAAGTCTTGCATACGTTTAGGTAGAGGTTCCGATAAAAGTTTTTCTTGAATAGAATCTTTATCTTTTCTATCTCGTTGAAAAGTTGGAAGAGTAGCCAATTTAGAAACTAAAGTATTATATTCAACAGCATCTTTATCAAAAAATTTGCTTTGTGTTTCAAGAAAACTATCCCACTTTTCAGCAGGAACGCGGTGAGTACGAGCAGAAACGCACCAATCTTGAACATAACGAGGAGACAGATCAACTGGATTTCTACCAACATAAGATACTAGCTCAGGACTCGCCGACCGTATAGAACAAGCACCGACGACATATAAAAAGCCATCCTTAAAAGTCACTTTATCCACAACGCCTGTAGGTGATGATGGATCAATACACACCCAACGATTCACCTTCGGTAGAAATACTTCAGCAAATAGAGTAATACTGGATTTTGTATTACTATCATGATAGCGATCTAAATTCGCATCAAATATATTTTCTTCGTCTGAAGAAATGATTTTTCGATTATGTTTTCCTCTATCAGAAATTTTATTTTCTTTGGTTGTAATAGCAAAATTATTAGTCACCGTTTTGCTAGGTCGCAAAGGTATTGGATTGAGACCAAGGATTATCCGTACATCAAATCCAAGCGACCGGAGAGCTGCAACAAGTAGTATGAGACAATCACCTTCAGTAGATTTAGACTCTGATAGACGACGAACAAGCTGATATTGATAATCACCACATAAATTATTTTCAGTACACAACTGCATTCGTTGATAAGACAACAACGAAACAAGACATGCTTCTACATGTTCAACTGACCACTGTGATGGTTGAATAAATTGTTTTGTTTTTTGATTGTACACTGCATTTGTATTAGCCAAAAGTGAAATGCCCAACGCCCAGCATAAGTCACTATCACAAGTTTGATTTATTACACGACTATGGGCAAGAAAACATAACACATGCACTGAGTGCATCAACGCGCAATGTTCTTTTAATTTACGTCTTAATGCAAGTAACTGAAGAAGTTTTGGATCTTGTTTAGAATGCTTTTTAGTGAGATCATTATGAGGAATAGCAACAGTTAGCGCTGCAGATTTTATTTCTTCAATTTTGCTAGGTATAGTATTTACATTAGAATTCAAAAGGTTATGCATAAAATCTACCTCATTAGGTAGTTCGTCCTTTACTTCAACCCATTCTGTTTCGTCGTCAGAATCATTATCAATAACACCTTGGAAATTTTCAACTACATTGACGTTTTTTGATGATTTATTTATTTTTTTAGTCATCTTAGGTTTGAATTCTGAAAACAAGCGCAGGTTACCTCTTTTATTGCACTTAGGTCTCTCGACGCTTGAACACTGGGATACAAAGTCACTTGAATCACTGTCATTACTCTCATCTTGAAAGGGGTCATCTGTCAATAAGTTTTTAACGTCTCCGAATACTTCCCTTTCTTTCTTTAACTGCAATGTTCCTTCAAGACTTGACTTCTTTGCTGCTATTCTTGAACTAATTCGTTTACTACATCTTTTTGGATGGTTATTGGGAGCGGATAGATGTTTATCTTCATTACTACAAACACTTTGCTCAAGAGTGGCCAACTGACGTCGTTTTTCAGTTGAATTAACTTTCTTATTTTTAGAAGCCATTTGAACTTCAGAGGTTGACCTAATTGGTCGAGTAGAGCGCCTTGAGGTACAAGACAAGGTGTCACCTATCCGGCTCATGTTTAATTACATGTCCGTATACCTAAAAAGGGTTATTTGTAAAATAAACTTTGGAAACCAGAGAACAAGAATTAGTAAGAAATCTGCCCGACAAATATCCATTCACAATCAGTCAGATGCAACGTAGAATTTCGTACGTAAGTACATCAGTTCACGTTGCCGTACCACATCAGCACAGAGATGTAATTGTCAATTCAAATCCAATAGTAGTAGAGGTAGTAAAGGTATTAGAAGTAGTCGGAGAGGTTAGGATTAGAAGATAATATTCAAGAAGTATGATTCAGTGAGAAAAGTTTAGAGAGTCGAAACTAGAGGTGTTGAAGAATCCAGAAGATTAGGATTTGAGAGAACACAAAGAGTAAATGCACCGGCGCCATTGCGAACGATTTTGAGCCATGTCATTCAAGATCTTTAACCATCGATTATTATCATCTCGCGGACCCCAACCAGGTAGTCGACAACTACCGACATGACTCAGTCCACTTGTCAGTGACTTCATGGATTTGTGCCAAGTTTTGGTTTGGCCGCCCCTAACTTTCTTCCAGCCTACTCCTACACTACAAAACAAAGCTCTTCGAGGCAGTCGGTGGTTAGGCATACGCAAAACATGTCCCAAACACCTCAACTGTTGAAGTGTCAATACTGCGTCTATTGATCTGCCATTCTTACCTACCATCCGATTCCTAATAACAGCGTTGCTCACTCGGGTGTCCCACGGTATACGAGCAATGCTTCGAAGACACCTTTGATCGAAAACCAATAACCTATGAGAATATCTTCTACTCTCATTGGCCATATTTCACAGCCATAAAGTAAGACGGAGCGAACTGCTGCGCAGTACACTCGTCCTCCAGTCAACAAAAGGATATCTCGCCTACGCCGTAAGTGACGCAGGTTGGCAAAAGCTAATCAAGCCTTTTGTATTCGTGCTGAGATTTCGTCAGTCACCAGGACATCAGCCCTGATGAGACTTCCAAGATAAGTGGAGCGGTCAACACGTTCGACTTCTTCACTCCCTATCACTAGTTCAGGTGCCGATACAAGCCAACCCTGAAGCAACATTTTGCATTTCGAGGTGGAAAACCGCATCCCGAACATGCTTGCATTGTTTCTTAGGGTAGTCAGAAGACTGCATTTTGTCAGCGTCTTCACCAAGTAGGTCTATGTCATCGGCATATTCTAAGTCGGCAAGCGTGTTTTCTGGTAGAAGGTCTACTCCTGAAAATTCAGACGAAGATAATGTTATATCTGGGAGCGTACCTATGACAAAATGGAACATGAATGTGGAGAGTGGACAACACTGACGGACACCACTTGAAGTAAAGAATTCTAATGACAGTTCGCCATAAGCTCTCACTCGACCAGTGGTGTTCAAGTAGAGAGTTTGTATGAGGTCGATGGCGCCGATGCATTTACTCTTTGTGTTCTCTCAAATCCTAATCTTCTGGATTCTCCAACCCCTCTACTTTTGACTTTCTAAACTTTTCTCACTGAATCATACTTTTTGAATAATATCTTCTAATCCTAACCTCTCCGACTACTTCTAATACCCTTACTACCTCTACTACTATTGGATTTGAATTGACAATTACATCTCTGTGCTGATGTGGTATGGCGACATGAACTGATATACTTACGTACGAAATTCTACGTTGCATCTGACTGACTGAACCCTTCTTTCCTTGTGAGAAGGCAGCATCGCTGCAGATGCTGGTTGTCCGAGGGAAAAACCTTACTCCTGTCACACCCCTCTGCAGCCAGCAGTACGACTTCGCCCTCAGACCTTGAGTAGCTGCTTTTAGTCTCATCGTTCTGCAATCGACCTGCCTGGCATGGTAGAACCTTCAGGAACGTATGTTCCAGCCAGTATAGCTCGGTTTGGTCATCACGATAGGCAAGCCCGACCACAACTACGGTCGGGAGTAACCTACGGTTAGAGACTTTGAGTGATATGGCTCAAAATTGTTTGCATTGGAGCAGGCGCATCCATTCTTCATCATGTCGTGTGACTTCATGAGCTCAGGAACTCTTTTTCTCTTTCTTGAATTATTTCACGGGATGATACTTTTTGGATAATTTCTTCGAACCCTAATTTTTTAAATCACAACCAATACTTCTGCTACCTATATACTATGAGATTTGAATTGACAATTCGATCTGTGTGCTAATGTGCTATGGCAACTTGAACTGATGAACGTACGTACGAAGTTCTACGTTGTAGCTGACTGACTGAAGTGTAATTTAAAGTTTAGTAGATGGACGAATCTCCTTGTAGATTGTCTTAGCTTTTGGGTTACAACCCATACAGTATGAGTAAGGAATATTCTACGATACCGAAACTATCAAGAACAGATAACCAACTTGATTTCTGAAACAACAAATTAGATAAAACATATCGATATTCAAGTATTTAGACATGATGTAAACACAGATATTGGTACAAGGAAGCACCGAAATACGTGTCACGTGGATCATTTCATTCGTGTGTAGGTGCCGGGTACCCAAATCGAAACAGGTGGTTTTCGTAGGCGATCACTTAACGAGCATTGGACCTACATGTTTAGTCTATAAGACAGTGGGAGAACGTTATTAAATGCAGTTCCATGGCAGCCAGTGACCAACGGTAGGTTTATATGCCATTTGTTCACTCAGAATGACGGAGACCGTGAGCACGACTGTTTTGAAATCAGGGTTACCTAACTAGCTTTACGGATCTTTCATGCTTTCAAACCCAATTTAGGCACGGGATATTCGATTATCCTTCACTTAAAGCAATGATTCGGATTTCCCTAACGAAAACTATTAAAACATGGCCATTTTCACCATCTTTTACACGAGCTAGTGTAAACCAATTGATTTCTTTGTGCTCGATTCTTGTTCTTTCCGTCCGGTTCCAGGTGTTCGGTGATGTCCAATGGATGGAGGTCTAGCCACTCGACTGTCTAATTCTAGTCAGTTGGTTGTGAGTTTGTATGTCTCGGGATTTGAATGAAAACGTTTGTTTCAGCGTGATAGGGATGCTGGATACCAACAGCTATCACAGTACCAGACCGGAGATCAGTTAGTTGCAATATGGAGAATAATAATGAGAAAGGTTTAATGCTAATAATAATAAAATATCAGGACCAAGTAAATAAATGGATAATTTAGTTTATGAATTGGTAGTGAAGATTGTGCGAGAGGACCGAAGTGTAAGCAAACGAGAGGAAACAGAGATAATAAGCGATCTGAGACGGCAGTAATAACGACCAGCAGGTCTCAAGGCATGAATCAGGAACATCTTGTACACAAGGGAGATGATAATCCGTATGTGAGTACGTGTTTATCAAGTCTCTTCGTAAAGCTATCCACTGAGGGGGCTGTGGTCACCTCCGCTGGGAGAGCAATACAGGTTGCAACGACTCTTAGTGGGAAGAAGTGTGCATGAACCTGTGTTCGCTCTTTGATGAGCAATTTTTCGAGGATTACCTCGAGGGGAGTGGTGGTGATGCATCTGTAAGGTGGACACGTTGGGATGGTTTGGCATGCCTAATGTGTTGTACGCCATAATCAGATCACCTCTGATTCTCCCGTAACTTAGGAGGAGTAATCCCGAGTGCTGGAATATTTCTTCGTAACTTACATTCTTGAACCGCATCACACATTTTGTTGCTCGTCTCTACACTCAATCCAAAAGATTTATGTCTCTTTTAAGTAGACGGGGTGCGATGACGTTGTGAACCTCAAGGTGTGGGCGCGCAGATGTCTTAAACAACGTTAAGAATAATTGTGGGGGGATTACACCAAATCGTCTTCGCATAAAGTGAAGAGTTGCATCTGTCCTAGCTGAATCCTCTATATACTTCGAACTGATATGGAGGCTTTCAGTGGCTATTAGACCGAGATCGCGCTCCGACGAGACATTAGGGAGCGGACTTCAGTTGAGGGTGTAAACCGTTTGCGTTATGTGGGGCAGAATGTACATGACGTGACATTTCGAATGATTTGCTTTTAAACCGTTTTTCACTGCCCATTCCTCAATGGATGTAAGGTCCTTTTGAGGCTCAGTCTAATCCTCTTCGCTTCTAATGGACCTCCAGATCTTTGCATCGTCTGCGTGAGAGCATTTCAAAAGGAAGAACGAATTAGCCCAACTCTCAGCCATACCAGGGCATTCAACGGCCTTAGTTAAATGAACGAGGTTACTATTACGGTTAGGTCCTGGGACTTACTGGCTCTGGGTTTTACTAATCCGTTTCAACAGTTTCACCGAACTCTGTCAATCGAAAGATTGTGTAATATTATCACTGAGGGTTGACAGCACATATATATAGTGGCTGAAGAATCATGTTGACGATAACAGTTTGTAATCACTAGAAGTGAATTAAATTAAATTGAAGAAGTCTATTAGTTCGAATTGTGTCTGCGATTTTCCGAAGACGTTCCCTTATAACCCATGCCTTCATTTTCGACAGTCTCGCCCTTAACTTTGGTGAAATTCTGAAAGACTGATTAAGCACTTACTGCCTCACAAAGCCCACATGATTTTACTATAAACAATCGATTAAATAATTTTGAGACGTAGATCAGTTTGTAATCTCTGTCGAAGTACCTGTGGATAAGTAGAAAACAAATAACGGGTAACTGAGGGCCGATTAAAATTGTCACAGAAGCATGTTCTGCAGGTCTTCTGAATGAATATCTGGTCCGGTGAATTTGTTAACCTGATATCCCATGAAAATCTACATAATAGTTCCGAAAATGATCCATGCAAATATGCCGAAGAGGAAAGATCTGCACTTCTACCTAAGACGTTCGTATTCGGACCATCACCAGACAATTTTCGAAAAAATATTTACAGTCGGAACCTACCTTACAAACAGTACGGCAAACGAAGTAGCGTACGTTCCCAAATTAGCGGGCAATGCATTTAAACGGATTACTGCTTACCAGAACGAACTTTGTGTACTATGGGGGCATTCAGAGTAGCATAAGTCGAAAGAGTTGAAATGAAGAAGAACAGAAGACAAAACTATTCGATAATCAATCAAGAGCGGATACTTTTATAAACGAATAAACAGACTTCCAAACACCTGGGACCGTACCGAAAGAACAAGAATCCATTATCGAATATCTTTTCCACGAGCTAGTGTAAACCAATTGATTTCTTTGTGCTCGATTCTTGTTCTTTCCGTCCGGTTCCAGGTGTTCGGTGATGTCCAATGGATGGAGGTCTAGCCACTCGACTGTCTAATTCTAGTCAGTTGGTTGTGAGTTTGTATGTCTCGGGATTTGAATGAAAACGTTTGTTTCAGCGTGATAGGGATGCTGGATACCAACAGCTATCACAGTACCAGACCGGAGATCAGTTAGTTGCAATATGGAGAATAATAATGAGAAAGGTTTAATGCTAATAATAATAAAATATCAGGACCAAGTAAATAAATGGATAATTTAGTTTATGAATTGGTAGTGAAGATTGTGCGAGAGGACCGAAGTGTAAGCAAACGAGAGGAAACAGAGATAATAAGCGATCTGAGACGGCAGTAATAACGACCAGCAGGTCTCAAGGCATGAATCAGGAACATCTTGTACACAAGGGAGATGATAATCCGTATGTGAGTACGTGTTTATCAAGTCTCTTCGTAAAGCTATCCACTGAGGGGGCTGTGGTCACCTCCGCTGGGAGAGCAATACAGGTTGCAACGACTCTTAGTGGGAAGAAGTGTGCATGAACCTGTGTTCGCTCTTTGATGAGCAATTTTTCGAGGATTACCTCGAGGGGAGTGGTGGTGATGCATCTGTAAGGTGGACACGTTGGGATGGTTTGGCATGCCTAATGTGTTGTACGCCATAATCAGATCACCTCTGATTCTCCCGTAACTTAGGAGGAGTAATCCCGAGTGCTGGAATATTTCTTCGTAACTTACATTCTTGAACCGCATCACACATTTTGTTGCTCGTCTCTACACTCAATCCAAAAGATTTATGTCTCTTTTAAGTAGACGGGGTGCGATGACGTTGTGAACCTCAAGGTGTGGGCGCGCAGATGTCTTAAACAACGTTAAGAATAATTGTGGGGGGATTACACCAAATCGTCTTCGCATAAAGTGAAGAGTTGCATCTGTCCTAGCTGAATCCTCTATATACTTCGAACTGATATGGAGGCTTTCAGTGGCTATTAGACCGAGATCGCGCTCCGACGAGACATTAGGGAGCGGACTTCAGTTGAGGGTGTAAACCGTTTGCGTTATGTGGGGCAGAATGTACATGACGTGACATTTCGAATGATTTGCTTTTAAACCGTTTTTCACTGCCCATTCCTCAATGGATGTAAGGTCCTTTTGAGGCTCAGTCTAATCCTCTTCGCTTCTAATGGACCTCCAGATCTTTGCATCGTCTGCGTGAGAGCATTTCAAAAGGAAGAACGAATTAGCCCAACTCTCAGCCATACCAGGGCATTCAACGGCCTTAGTTAAATGAACGAGGTTACTATTACGGTTAGGTCCTGGGACTTACTGGCTCTGGGTTTTACTAATCCGTTTCAACAGTTTCACCGAACTCTGTCAATCGAAAGATTGTGTAATATTATCACTGAGGGTTGACAGCACATATATATAGTGGCTGAAGAATCATGTTGACGATAACAGTTTGTAATCACTAGAAGTGAATTAAATTAAATTGAAGAAGTCTATTAGTTCGAATTGTGTCTGCGATTTTCCGAAGACGTTCCCTTATAACCCATGCCTTCATTTTCGACAGTCTCGCCCTTAACTTTGGTGAAATTCTGAAAGACTGATTAAGCACTTACTGCCTCACAAAGCCCACATGATTTTACTATAAACAATCGATTAAATAATTTTGAGACGTAGATCAGTTTGTAATCTCTGTCGAAGTACCTGTGGATAAGTAGAAAACAAATAACGGGTAACTGAGGGCCGATTAAAATTGTCACAGAAGCATGTTCTGCAGGTCTTCTGAATGAATATCTGGTCCGGTGAATTTGTTAACCTGATATCCCATGAAAATCTACATAATAGTTCCGAAAATGATCCATGCAAATATGCCGAAGAGGAAAGATCTGCACTTCTACCTAAGACGTTCGTATTCGGACCATCACCAGACAATTTTCGAAAAAATATTTACAGTCGGAACCTACCTTACAAACAGTACGGCAAACGAAGTAGCGTACGTTCCCAAATTAGCGGGCAATGCATTTAAACGGATTACTGCTTACCAGAACGAACTTTGTGTACTATGGGGGCATTCAGAGTAGCATAAGTCGAAAGAGTTGAAATGAAGAAGAACAGAAGACAAAACTATTCGATAATCAATCAAGAGCGGATACTTTTATAAACGAATAAACAGACTTCCAAACACCTGGGACCGTACCGAAAGAACAAGAATCCATTATCGAATATCTTTTCCACGAGCTAGTGTAAACCAATTGATTTCTTTGTGCTCGATTCTTGTTCTTTCCGTCCGGTTCCAGGTGTTCGGTGATGTCCAATGGATGGAGGTCTAGCCACTCGACTGTCTAATTCTAGTCAGTTGGTTGTGAGTTTGTATGTCTCGGGATTTGAATGAAAACGTTTGTTTCAGCGTGATAGGGATGCTGGATACCAACAGCTATCACAGTACCAGACCGGAGATCAGTTAGTTGCAATATGGAGAATAATAATGAGAAAGGTTTAATGCTAATAATAATAAAATATCAGGACCAAGTAAATAAATGGATAATTTAGTTTATGAATTGGTAGTGAAGATTGTGCGAGAGGACCGAAGTGTAAGCAAACGAGAGGAAACAGAGATAATAAGCGATCTGAGACGGCAGTAATAACGACCAGCAGGTCTCAAGGCATGAATCAGGAACATCTTGTACACAAGGGAGATGATAATCCGTATGTGAGTACGTGTTTATCAAGTCTCTTCGTAAAGCTATCCACTGAGGGGGCTGTGGTCACCTCCGCTGGGAGAGCAATACAGGTTGCAACGACTCTTAGTGGGAAGAAGTGTGCATGAACCTGTGTTCGCTCTTTGATGAGCAATTTTTCGAGGATTACCTCGAGGGGAGTGGTGGTGATGCATCTGTAAGGTGGACACGTTGGGATGGTTTGGCATGCCTAATGTGTTGTACGCCATAATCAGATCACCTCTGATTCTCCCGTAACTTAGGAGGAGTAATCCCGAGTGCTGGAATATTTCTTCGTAACTTACATTCTTGAACCGCATCACACATTTTGTTGCTCGTCTCTACACTCAATCCAAAAGATTTATGTCTCTTTTAAGTAGACGGGGTGCGATGACGTTGTGAACCTCAAGGTGTGGGCGCGCAGATGTCTTAAACAACGTTAAGAATAATTGTGGGGGGATTACACCAAATCGTCTTCGCATAAAGTGAAGAGTTGCATCTGTCCTAGCTGAATCCTCTATATACTTCGAACTGATATGGAGGCTTTCAGTGGCTATTAGACCGAGATCGCGCTCCGACGAGACATTAGGGAGCGGACTTCAGTTGAGGGTGTAAACCGTTTGCGTTATGTGGGGCAGAATGTACATGACGTGACATTTCGAATGATTTGCTTTTAAACCGTTTTTCACTGCCCATTCCTCAATGGATGTAAGGTCCTTTTGAGGCTCAGTCTAATCCTCTTCGCTTCTAATGGACCTCCAGATCTTTGCATCGTCTGCGTGAGAGCATTTCAAAAGGAAGAACGAATTAGCCCAACTCTCAGCCATACCAGGGCATTCAACGGCCTTAGTTAAATGAACGAGGTTACTATTACGGTTAGGTCCTGGGACTTACTGGCTCTGGGTTTTACTAATCCGTTTCAACAGTTTCACCGAACTCTGTCAATCGAAAGATTGTGTAATATTATCACTGAGGGTTGACAGCACATATATATAGTGGCTGAAGAATCATGTTGACGATAACAGTTTGTAATCACTAGAAGTGAATTAAATTAAATTGAAGAAGTCTATTAGTTCGAATTGTGTCTGCGATTTTCCGAAGACGTTCCCTTATAACCCATGCCTTCATTTTCGACAGTCTCGCCCTTAACTTTGGTGAAATTCTGAAAGACTGATTAAGCACTTACTGCCTCACAAAGCCCACATGATTTTACTATAAACAATCGATTAAATAATTTTGAGACGTAGATCAGTTTGTAATCTCTGTCGAAGTACCTGTGGATAAGTAGAAAACAAATAACGGGTAACTGAGGGCCGATTAAAATTGTCACAGAAGCATGTTCTGCAGGTCTTCTGAATGAATATCTGGTCCGGTGAATTTGTTAACCTGATATCCCATGAAAATCTACATAATAGTTCCGAAAATGATCCATGCAAATATGCCGAAGAGGAAAGATCTGCACTTCTACCTAAGACGTTCGTATTCGGACCATCACCAGACAATTTTCGAAAAAATATTTACAGTCGGAACCTACCTTACAAACAGTACGGCAAACGAAGTAGCGTACGTTCCCAAATTAGCGGGCAATGCATTTAAACGGATTACTGCTTACCAGAACGAACTTTGTGTACTATGGGGGCATTCAGAGTAGCATAAGTCGAAAGAGTTGAAATGAAGAAGAACAGAAGACAAAACTATTCGATAATCAATCAAGAGCGGATACTTTTATAAACGAATAAACAGACTTCCAAACACCTGGGACCGTACCGAAAGAACAAGAATCCATTATCGAATATCTTTTCCACGAGCTAGTGTAAACCAATTGATTTCTTTGTGCTCGATTCTTGTTCTTTCCGTCCGGTTCCAGGTGTTCGGTGATGTCCAATGGATGGAGGTCTAGCCACTCGACTGTCTAATTCTAGTCAGTTGGTTGTGAGTTTGTATGTCTCGGGATTTGAATGAAAACGTTTGTTTCAGCGTGATAGGGATGCTGGATACCAACAGCTATCACAGTACCAGACCGGAGATCAGTTAGTTGCAATATGGAGAATAATAATGAGAAAGGTTTAATGCTAATAATAATAAAATATCAGGACCAAGTAAATAAATGGATAATTTAGTTTATGAATTGGTAGTGAAGATTGTGCGAGAGGACCGAAGTGTAAGCAAACGAGAGGAAACAGAGATAATAAGCGATCTGAGACGGCAGTAATAACGACCAGCAGGTCTCAAGGCATGAATCAGGAACATCTTGTACACAAGGGAGATGATAATCCGTATGTGAGTACGTGTTTATCAAGTCTCTTCGTAAAGCTATCCACTGAGGGGGCTGTGGTCACCTCCGCTGGGAGAGCAATACAGGTTGCAACGACTCTTAGTGGGAAGAAGTGTGCATGAACCTGTGTTCGCTCTTTGATGAGCAATTTTTCGAGGATTACCTCGAGGGGAGTGGTGGTGATGCATCTGTAAGGTGGACACGTTGGGATGGTTTGGCATGCCTAATGTGTTGTACGCCATAATCAGATCACCTCTGATTCTCCCGTAACTTAGGAGGAGTAATCCCGAGTGCTGGAATATTTCTTCGTAACTTACATTCTTGAACCGCATCACACATTTTGTTGCTCGTCTCTACACTCAATCCAAAAGATTTATGTCTCTTTTAAGTAGACGGGGTGCGATGACGTTGTGAACCTCAAGGTGTGGGCGCGCAGATGTCTTAAACAACGTTAAGAATAATTGTGGGGGGATTACACCAAATCGTCTTCGCATAAAGTGAAGAGTTGCATCTGTCCTAGCTGAATCCTCTATATACTTCGAACTGATATGGAGGCTTTCAGTGGCTATTAGACCGAGATCGCGCTCCGACGAGACATTAGGGAGCGGACTTCAGTTGAGGGTGTAAACCGTTTGCGTTATGTGGGGCAGAATGTACATGACGTGACATTTCGAATGATTTGCTTTTAAACCGTTTTTCACTGCCCATTCCTCAATGGATGTAAGGTCCTTTTGAGGCTCAGTCTAATCCTCTTCGCTTCTAATGGACCTCCAGATCTTTGCATCGTCTGCGTGAGAGCATTTCAAAAGGAAGAACGAATTAGCCCAACTCTCAGCCATACCAGGGCATTCAACGGCCTTAGTTAAATGAACGAGGTTACTATTACGGTTAGGTCCTGGGACTTACTGGCTCTGGGTTTTACTAATCCGTTTCAACAGTTTCACCGAACTCTGTCAATCGAAAGATTGTGTAATATTATCACTGAGGGTTGACAGCACATATATATAGTGGCTGAAGAATCATGTTGACGATAACAGTTTGTAATCACTAGAAGTGAATTAAATTAAATTGAAGAAGTCTATTAGTTCGAATTGTGTCTGCGATTTTCCGAAGACGTTCCCTTATAACCCATGCCTTCATTTTCGACAGTCTCGCCCTTAACTTTGGTGAAATTCTGAAAGACTGATTAAGCACTTACTGCCTCACAAAGCCCACATGATTTTACTATAAACAATCGATTAAATAATTTTGAGACGTAGATCAGTTTGTAATCTCTGTCGAAGTACCTGTGGATAAGTAGAAAACAAATAACGGGTAACTGAGGGCCGATTAAAATTGTCACAGAAGCATGTTCTGCAGGTCTTCTGAATGAATATCTGGTCCGGTGAATTTGTTAACCTGATATCCCATGAAAATCTACATAATAGTTCCGAAAATGATCCATGCAAATATGCCGAAGAGGAAAGATCTGCACTTCTACCTAAGACGTTCGTATTCGGACCATCACCAGACAATTTTCGAAAAAATATTTACAGTCGGAACCTACCTTACAAACAGTACGGCAAACGAAGTAGCGTACGTTCCCAAATTAGCGGGCAATGCATTTAAACGGATTACTGCTTACCAGAACGAACTTTGTGTACTATGGGGGCATTCAGAGTAGCATAAGTCGAAAGAGTTGAAATGAAGAAGAACAGAAGACAAAACTATTCGATAATCAATCAAGAGCGGATACTTTTATAAACGAATAAACAGACTTCCAAACACCTGGGACCGTACCGAAAGAACAAGAATCCATTATCGAATATCTTTTCCACGAGCTAGTGTAAACCAATTGATTTCTTTGTGCTCGATTCTTGTTCTTTCCGTCCGGTTCCAGGTGTTCGGTGATGTCCAATGGATGGAGGTCTAGCCACTCGACTGTCTAATTCTAGTCAGTTAATTGTGAGTTTGTATGTCTCGGTATTTGAATGAGAACGTTTGTTTTAGGGCAATGTTGTTTCGAGCTCAAAGAAATCGATCGGTTTACTAGCTGTATAATCGTTTTTGAAGGTTTTGTTTTTGGAAAATCCCTCCATGTATATGTATTTGACTTATGATATGACTGACTCTTCTGTTTGATATTTTGCTACTCTGTTTGATTTCATTTTAAGATTTTATCATTTTTATCTTGTTATTATTTCTGTATCTTGTGCTCATATTGAAGTTTTTATGTTACCTTCTGAACTATACATATGTTATTTAAATTTGATACCTAATATGGCTACAGCCATATTAGGATTTGATACTCCAGCAGTAACGGACTGGAAGCACTTATTCTTCCAGCAACGGAACCTATTGTGGTAATTGAACACTCGAAGGTGTAATATTGTTTTGAAACTTTCTCTCCCAGAATTATGGTGTTTTCCATAGTCGCCGGCGCTTCATAACCGAAAAACATTATTCTGATTACTATCATGTAATAAAGAGTTCAGATGCAATCCAGAATTGGGGACATTTCTGACCCCCAGTGAGTGAGCACTGAGGAATTTGTACTTGGAAAAATGCATGCCTAAACTAAGCTCCTTAGGAACAGTATATTTAACCTACTTTACCTAAAACGATGTTTTTCGAACTGTATATAGACTTTAAATATACGCTGGGCATTTGTCTCTTCTAAAAAACAAATTCTAAATGTGAAGGTGTGACTTATTATGGTTCTCTTCACAGTCTTTATCAACAATAATTAAACAAAATACCTTGACAAGTAACATGACAAGGGTAAACAACGGAAAAAACTATTCTGCAAATGTGTCCCTGAAATCGTGAGTCTATCATTGTCATGTCACCAATGAAAACCTGTAAGTACCTATAATGAGACTCCTCAGCAGTACGTATCCACGACTTCGCAAGCGGGAATAAATCTAGTATTTTCGGTCGCTGGCACGAACAATAACTGGGATATGGATTAGTCAAATACTGCAGGACCAAGCACTCATCCTATAGGGACAGGTTGGGTGCGGTATTATGTTTTGTTCTTAGGCCACGCAAGCACTTCTAGCCGTTACCAAGTGTCAGTAAGTCTGTGCTGTTCTACGAGCCTATAATGTCGGCGTTGGTTCGGTAAGGTACTGAGGGCAGATAGACTTGCTAACATAAATCAAACCTGTCCCTCAGTTGTCAAAATGTGCTTTACTTGTTATTTTTCCATAAAACTAGCAGCCAGAGTATATATCCCCCAGTCTCTCATAAGAGAAATATTATTCATCCACATGCCAAACAGTTTTTACCTGGGAAATATATGGTCTTGGCAAGCCAGTAATTCTGTAACTTAGTTCATCGTATGCAGATTTATGTCTTCAATGAAAGGATGGATAAAGGGAAAAATTTGTCAGTGGAACAGACCTCGGTGTCATATGCTTTGATGAAAAACCACTCCCTTTGGCTTGAATGCATTCAGCGGCAAACCAATGACTTTCTTAAAGCATTTAAAAGCACAAAATTATCCGTAAGCTTCAGAAATGAATATGTTTTATTGTGATACAAAGTTGGTATCCGTTGTCTATAGTTATGTCCCCAAACTGTTTCATGACTACAAAGACTTTCTTTCTTGAAATCATACGTATGGAGGTACGTTAAATGTATTTGCACAAAGGGGTTTCGGAAAGAGGTGAGTTCTTACGAATCAGAGCCGTACTGAGTGTCACCTTGATATGATGAACCCTAAATTCCATAATAATTGATATGTTGCTAACCTGAGTCTGAACCCAGGTCATCACACTATCGTCTTCATCAGATTTCTCTAGAAAACTGTCGATTTTAATGCAAGCTAATGACACTTATTAGGTATGACCTCCTGTAGAATCAGATGAACACAAAGGCTTACCATTCTTAACGACAGGCCATAATTTATATCATTTGAACTACAGCTGGTAAACGATATTTTTCACAAACAACCAAAACTCTAGTCCATCAGTTATGCATGCCTTTGTAACTCCAATCTGTTATTTCCCAACTATGGAAAAACGTCCCAAGTTCATTTATTGTGGTCTCACCGTCGAAAAATCTTTAAACCAACTAAACTATCTGTTACGAACGCAAGTCAGCACGTCAATTGATATGCTTGAACTATTACGAGTTCACCTTAGTCAGTGAACGGGAGCGAGGATCGATGATCGGACGACACGATATGCTACTCTAATCTGGGCGCCCCAAACCACCATTTAGTAAAAGAAGAGGATGTGATATGAAGTAGAACGTGTATTCTACAGACATCCAAAATGTACGAGGTCCGAGTCTAGAAGAGGCTAAGGATCCGGGTCCCAAAACGTTAAAGATAATGCATATTTATACAGTTGGTTTGAATATGAAACAACATTGAAGTATGTGACAAGCAATGGGAATCAACCAACAGGAATTGACCAATACAACTAGACTTACAAATAATTCTCTTAGGATATTGGATGAATATCCTAACACTATCCTTAACAAAAATAAAAAGAATAAATAAGATAAAAACAAGATCACTGAGCCTGATTAGTATATTTTGTAAATCAACATTATTACTAACAACTTGGTTCTGAATTTCCTCTATTCATACGACTAACTTCGGATTAGTTAAATCTCACTACTGAATTGTGTTTATTAACCTACATAAGTGCAGGTGTACAGTTAGTGTTCTGATATTAAAAAAAGTCTGAGTAAACATACATTTGTTTTATCCATGAACGTATGTGCGAAGCCGTTGTTCGGCTTTGAACAAGAATATTTTCTGTTACGCTCCTCGTCCCGTTTTCTTTATTCCTCTTTTTTCAGCACCTTATTCCAGTCCTCATATAATATTCTGGATATTTGCAGTAGACTTGGTTACCCTACCCAGGAACATGTGAAATCATTAGCTGATGAATATCAACCAGACCTCTGTACATTTACCACATCAATTCTTGTTATATGCAAACCTGTCTCTGCCATGAATCGTTTCGCAGTCGATAAGATGATAGTCGTAACCCAACCTTCGTAACTCGCGCCAATTATTCGCATTGTACATTCCATCTATAAGAATCCAATGAATCTCGTGAAATGTTTCAGTAGCTGTATACCGTTCGAGAAGAAATATTTTGCTAATCTTAACACTTTGATCTTGCCTGTAAATTAGCATGTTTCTTGTAACATGTTTGTTATTTGAGAATAAATTATTGTTATTATTATTATTATAGTCTAAATGAGGTTCGCATTCATGAAACAAAAACACTTTTGCTATATAAAAATTCCATTGAAGAGCATCATTCTGATATGCATCAGTGTATGCGATATTACCGAAGACTGAGGAACATTCGAAGAAAGCAAGCAACAACCTTATCTTAATTCAATTTTACGATTAAAAACTTTCAGTTTCAGTTGAGCCTTAAGACAGAGCATACTGTCTGAGGATTTGAGAATATAAAACCTCTTAATCACCGTATTAGAGGTTTCGTTATTGTACATGCCTCATTTAGTCATTTAAATGTTCGCCACACGGTTCTAAATGCCTCTGAAGTTGTGTACTTAGTCAGAAATCCAACTCTCCCATCTAATATCTTGTGAATAAACAAATCTGATAAACATCGCATCTTAGAGGCAGCCACATTATATAGAGGTGATGCTATGATATTTATAAAAAGGACCACTATCAAAGGACCTACCTATACTGCAGAGATAGCAGACTTGATATAAAATCATGGTCTTACCGTGATGTGATAGACTGATCTAGATGATCTCACTTCAGTATGGTCATTTTGCGGCAGTTATGACAAACAACTATGGATAGTAGCTAGAAGTTGGACCCAGAATATGCGCTTCAGCCTCTTCGACACGAGCCAGTAGCTGTTCAGACTCCGTAACGAGACAGCGTTCAAGGAGGACTGTAATAGGTTCGAATCTCAGAGTGAACTTCAACTCCTGGATGCAGGTAAGGTTAGGGACCTTACTACACGTAAACACACTGTAGGTAAAACACTATAATAATCAGCGTATCTTTTTTCCCAAATTTTGTTACAGAAGTAGTTTTCGAATTCCTTAACTGTCCGATGCGAATCAACGGTTTACTATCATTTTGTATAATTCTGTACTTTCTGGATGTGTCAGTATTCGAAAGGTAGTTTCGAACTTGGTTTTCGTCCGAAAACTACAATACAGAACGCAAATCTTTGTGTTTAATCCTCTCTGCTTTATTATCATGTTTTCCAAAGTAGTAATTCACAAAAAAATTTTAAGTTGTGGGTTACTCTGGTTAGACACAGAAAGTTACTTAGCTACAAGTGTCTATTTATGTTGGAAGAAGTTTCCTTACATTTCCTGACGATCTTTTTCAGTTGAAGCCGACATTGTATGGTATCAGAAATATATCCTAGTGCATAATTAGCCAAAAAGAAGACAAATAACCTAAAGTATTATATTTGAATTTTAATATTCATGCATATAAATATTACAAATTCCTCCTTACCAGGAGGCTTCCATCCTAATGTCAGACTGCTGATTAATTGTTCTGCTAAGCTATCTATATTTTGTTGCTACAACTTTTCTCCAAAAAGGAAAGTATAATTAGTCAGTTTTTATAACCTGCTGCTGACGACAAAGTATATTTTGATAGAACAGTGAGAAGACGTAATTGATCTGAAAAATGTGATGTATTTGCGCTATACATTTCGAACAATCTGGTCACACATATGTACTTGTCAAGGCATTTTATACGAAGATGAATAAAAGGTCAATTAAATAAAAGTTCAAATAGACATAGGGTGATAATTGTAAATAAAGGAGAGAGAAAATTAACGTAATATGAAAAGAATAAGAAGGGGTAGGAAAATTGTCACATTACCCTAGGCTTAAAGATTACCAAGGTAAATTCAAGGTTATGACAAATTGTTTCTGCACACATAAAGGGGGTTTTAATTTTCATGGACTTGGTCTTTTCAATGATAATCAGTTTATCAGCGTTGTATGTTTTCTCTATGGCTGCTTTTAGTCTCTGTCTTATTAACAGACCCTTTGATTCACCTCTAAATGGTAAAGTGATATAAACCTTTTTCTTTTCAGCAGAATCAAACATGATTTCGCATATACCTAAACGTTGCTCTAATGATTACATCACATCCCATTGTATTTATCAATTTACATGTTTGTGTGGACACACATACATAGAGAGGAGTAATCGGACTTTGCAATCAAGGGTTGTGGAACATGTACCTAAGTGGCTTCAAAATCAGTTAACGTCAGATGAGCCGATTAACGTTGGAAATAGAAAACCATGTTCATCGATCGCCAAACACATAATTGAGACAGGGCATAAGATTGACATCAAGACAGCCTTCAAAACATTGTATAGAAATGTTGAAGGACGAATTTTGAGGTTTATGGAAGCCTTGGCTATTAGAAAATTCAAACCCCCTTTATGTGTGCAGAAACAATTTGTCATAACCTTGAATTTACCTTGGTAATCTTTAAGCCTAGGGTAATGTGACAATTTTCCTACCCCTTCTTATTCTTTTCATATTACGTTAATTTTCTCTCTCCTTTATTTACAATTATCACCCTATGTCTATTTGAACTTTTATTTAATTGACCTTTTATTCATCTTCGTATAAAATGCCTTGACAAGTAAATATGCGTGACCAGATTGTTCGAAATGTATAGCGCAAATACATCACATTTTTCAGATCAATTACGTCTTCTCACTGTTCTATCAAAATTTATAAAAGGGACTAATTGTTTTAGACAACGTATATATATCAGGTGCTTCGACTTGCAGTTTGCTTTTAAATACTTAATATCAAGCTGTATATATGGCTAAGTTCATTTACTTGCTTCCCCATTTTCTAGGAATATGGGTGCCATACATAAGGACGGATGCGTCTTTTCTCCTAACTTCTTGGGTAAGGATACCGTAGATTTATTCGTCTGAAGCTTAAAAAATCAGCTTCTACCGATTTGCTTCAAAGAAGCTACCGAAACTGCACTTATTGGAGCTGCCAGCAGGGTGCAATCAGTGGCTGTAAAGTCATTTGGGTTGTGAGGAATCATCTGGACACTAGTAAAGACTTACGCTTTCCCGATTATACATTTGTACCTATGTTGGAACGGTTTACAGATGCTGCTCACTTTTTATTCATTCTAAACTTAAATTTACTACTGAGATATATCCGTCTTGGATTGTCAAGGAGATTTCACAGGGTCTTTCGAATGACTACGTAAAATTTAGTACCATTAGCTAAAACCTTTTCGTTGATGAGTATGCAACAACGTAGATTCGGTAGTTACGACATGACCATATACATCAGTTTACATCAAAATACTATCTATAAAGTAGGTATTCATTTCCTAACTTTAGGCTGATTTATATTTTTTATCATCGTATTTTAAATTATAATCCCCTTTCTCAAATGTGCTGCTGAAGGAGGCATGAAAAAAGGATAATCACAACCATCTTGAAGGCGAAATGTAAGCTTGTGCAAGAAGGCTATCTAGGTGGTGTTGCGTTTCTGTAGCTTTGAACTTTATGAAGGATCTCTGACCTCCGAAGTTTGAATGATTCTATAAGAATGAGTGCCAAATATCAGTGAGATATTTTTTTATTACAGTACATGAAATCCTAAGACTCAAGTGCTAGTGAACTGAAGTCTTCAGAAATGCAATTCGAGCGATGTCAATATTAGCTAGTATTTGTATAATAACCAAAGTACATTCTGTGGAATCCTTAAGATTTATATTTTCCCTGAAACCTACACGACGCACTGCCTGTGACATCAGTATTTAGATAAATATTGATTTAACAGATCCAATGGATGACGTACAATCACTCACTGAATCAGATAGAAGTTAAGGTGACTGACAAAACAGATGTGTTTGGCATTTATATATCCCAGCTGCATGTAACAGTACTTTGGCAAAAATACGCTCCATTTTTATCTTCACCTGCAAAAAAGCCACCATGTACCTTCACTTCAAGCAATCTCTGTGGACAACAATGAGTATTAAAATTTGATATTTGAAGCAAACAATATACGTGGATATGTCTTGTTCTTGGAGCTTTGAATTTAAGTCACTCTGAACCATTAGGCAAATCAAAATTTGCCTACTCTACCGAACATCTGTAATAGATTGTGCGCAGACACAAGATCAAGAATAAGGTCAAAAGGAGACAGATAAAATAAATGTGCAGACTAGGACAGGTTAAAAATTCAACAATATCCACTCAAGCTTTGAGATTATTCGAATTCCTTCAGCTATACTTGTAGTTTGTAGTGATATTATCCAGAAGATCAACGAACGCATTGCAATAAACCTTCCTGTAAAGAGTAGGGAACTTCACCAGTAAAGTTCATAATCTTCAGAACAACTCAGGAACCGCCATCGGATTGTATTTTAAAGTCCCTCTCAAAAATCGCCTTACATACTCTCTCAATAACTTTCAATTTTTGACGGAAATACCACAATCTTACTTGTGATCTGAAACCTATTGATTTACGTTTACAATGAAACTTAGCCCACCATCCAGTCCATTTGGCATCAATTATGTTTATATTACAAGGTTTCCACCGCTGATTAGTCTATACTGTTCAAGAAAAGTAAATAGAAATAGCATTTATTTATTTATTTGGCGGCTTTTCTTCAGCTACCTACTCTCTAGAAACAACCAATTTTCAAAAAGCAATAAGATGTATAAACTGTGCATCGGAAAAAGTCACGATTAACATTGGACGTAGATCTTTAGGAAAAAATAATTCATTCTTGACAGATATGGGGAGTGAAAAATTTCGATAAAACATTTGTTTATTTACAGGTCAAGCATAAAAATATCGTAGTACAGAAAAGCTTAGAAGTACAGGGAAAGAGGTATCCAATAGAGAATTTGAAAGACTAGTCTATAGCTATTAAAACTGTTTGTCCAACATCGATACGTTTAATTATCTTGGTTATTCAGATCTTCTTCAATCCGATTCGCTTGGTAGCCATAATTCCGTCATAGTCGATTGTGATCGTTGTTCTGGAAAGCTTAAAGGGAAACTCAATGGTAATGGAGGCGTTCATCATACCAATAAGCATTAAGTGATTTAATAACTTCATTGTTGTAATGTAATTGTACAAAACATTATTTATTCGTACTCAGAGGCTTCGAGATACGTATAGATTCCAGTCACAATGGCACCACAGTGTTGATAAATTTATCTTGAATTTGTACATTATTGCTTCAATCTTTTAGTATCATATCATTCGAGATAACATAATCAACTAAACATGGTGAGTGATCGTGCCACTACAAACATGATATCCTGGTAGTCTAAGTATTACACCCTTTGATTTGAAGTAAATGGTTCTAGATATTTTATCACCCCTGAACCTGAGACTTAGGAAGACTTGCCTATATCATTAGTACCACACCCCGTTTCCTCCTTTTAACTCTCCAATATCTACTTGGCGATTTTTGAGACTGACCGTTTTTATGCAAATAGCAGTCAACTGCTGTTAATACTGTGTATTCTGAACATAATCATATATTAGTGAAATACATCCTAACCAAATCTCTTTTGTAGCTGATTGAAAAGAAGTCTAATGATAGAACACTCCATAATTCATTGCAGTAAATATCTCTTATCAGCCTGTACGATCCATAAGGCTAAAGTTTACAAAGTGAAACAGGTTATAATGTTCACATTAATATGCAAATTCGATATCTGGATATTTTACATCGAGTTTTACAATGAGACGCACATCAGTAAAAGTTTCAGTCGAAAGTAAACTGGATACATAACTAACTTATATCTCTGTGTAAGTATTCAATGACCTCTTTGTTCTCTGCCCTAGGTTTCTTATTCGGGTATGCATTAGGGTTAAGTCCAATAGGCCGCATATAGACGCACCGACAGATTGCCGATGTATAACAATTTTTGATTAAATTACAACGTATATGGTGCTGGAGCTGGAGCAGTTCACAGATTACAAACAATGATAGGGCCTGTTCTCGGAGTATTGCCAAGTGATTGATGGGGGCTTATGTGGGATCCCTTTTCTGCAATTACTTCTCTATCTCAACCACTTTAAATTGATTATGAAGTCTATCTATAACAATTTATTTTATAAGGAGCAAGCAGTGATATGTAATGAAGTGTTATTTCAAGCAGAATCTGTGATAATTTTGGAAAAAAATACACTAAAGCCTCGAATTATTATTCAGTTTCTTCACCACTGTCATGAGATTGAAGAAGTTTCATACATTTTGTGCTATAGTATCTCTTATATCTACGAGTTTTACTATTGGAATACGTAGTGAAGATTCATCTGACATAGGGTTTGAAGATTTTGATATTTTGGGTGGTTTGAAAGTTGGAGACATGTCTCTTTTACTCGAATTATTTGTCGTAATGGAAAATTGGGTGGGATAATTGCTTGTCTAAGTAACTCAAATATCTAAGGGTATAACTTATTGTGTATTAACTGCGCTAATACTAAAAATCAATGGCCGATTTTAAAGATAAGAGGTTCAGTTATGAAGTGTAAGAGTCACTGTAAGTAGGCTTAAACTAGTGTATTCAGAAGTTAAAATCGTTATCAAACGACAAGTATGTATTAACTGATTAAAAACTTAGAGGTTTGCTTTCTAGAAGCAAAGTGCACCGGGTACAATAGATAAATTCTACTAAATCAGTGTAATACCCTACGAATGATAAATTTCCGAAAAACACTATACCACGTGAAAAAAAGTTACCACTTTCAGAGTTCGCGCGCTGTCAGTTTATGTACTCCTTAGTTTAACTTTACTAAAAAACATAATTGCCTGAGTCACGTGTCACTGACATTGCTCGATTGCCTCGGCGGTTTCGTCTATGTTTCTTATTGCGATCTCGATATATTTTGGGTATCACGAGATTATCAATAAGTATATCTCGACCTCCAATCACAGCTGTTCCTATGGTTTTCGGCAGTGACGAAATTTAACTTGGTAATCTCGCGATAAGTAGTTCCGATTCTCTACACTGATATGATGAGGTAGAGATGTGTGGATGATAATTTAAAACAACCCTTCTAGTGTTTTTAGTGATAGTAGCAACAAGAAGGTACAACAGAACTGTAGGAATAAAAATTTGAAGAAAAAAAAGGCGTAAATCTAGATGTTTACCAATCATCTAATTCATTTTGGATGGAAAATCTTTATCTACTTTGTCATCTTGATTGATCAATACTTTCCAAAATTTTGCTGTTAAATAGTGAGTTCTTTGTATGTTTGATATGTTAATACCCCTACTTTCTAAACTTCTGTTTTTTAAAAAGCAAAACAGTGGATAACTACAACTTCTGTATTCTTAATTGACAGATGTCCGATATTTTCATGTTCTCATTTTTTTATTCTAGTTTCAGAAGAGACTCGTCTCTATTATTTATTGTTACTGCAAACCTCAGCGCACGACCTCAATAATATGGATTAGTAGAATCAGTAAGACCTACAGCGAGCATCATAAAAATTGTGGAATAAGATTTAGTATATCTTATTCTCATTACTAAAACAAGCCCTTGAATGCCGTAGTAGCTGAAAGTCAAAAGATGGAAAACTATCTAAGATGATAACTCATAAGGGTTGTTAAATGATTTTTCCGTCATAGATTAACAAGATAAGCATCGGTGTCGAATATCTGTCCATCGATACAGATATTCGGACCTAGAAAGAATCATCGTTGGAGTCGTATGAAAGCACAGGGGTTACATTTCCGTCGACACTTAAGAATGCTATAGGCTTTTTCGTATTTGATT
The DNA here is from genome assembly GCA_944470395.2 of Schistosoma turkestanicum. Lineage (NCBI taxonomy): Eukaryota > Metazoa > Platyhelminthes > Trematoda > Strigeidida > Schistosomatidae > Schistosoma > Schistosoma turkestanicum. The sequence continues at coordinate 2,847,034 of OX103979.1, read as the reverse complement.
ACGAAACTGTTTGAGATAATATCAATTCATCTGAAGTCTGTTAATTAAGGAACATCAGTGACATTTGAAGGTACATTACGTAATGCAATAATGTTCACTGGGGAATTGCTTCAAGCAATACTGGCTTACTTATTTACCGACATACTTACTTAATTACTCAGCCTATTACGGACAATGAAGCATAGGCTTAATTACTGTTTGTCCTTGAGGGTCCAGAATGAGGGCTTGTCTTCTGATGCAGTTGGGTTCTTTCCTCAATGAGTGTCCTATACACTCCCAGCGCTTCTTCCTGATTTCCTACTCCTCTGGAATCTGGTCTGTTGCTTCCCACGTTAGGTTGTTGCTGATGGTGTCCGGTCAACGAATCCGATATATTTTGCGTAGACAACTATTAAGGAATACTTGTATCTTCTGGATGATGTATTTCGCAGTTCTCCAAGTTTCCGCTACATACAATAGAAGTGTCTTCTCATTTGTATTGAAAATTCTGATTTTGGTGTTGGTTGACAGTTGTTTTGAGTTCCAGATGTTGTTCAGTTGTAGAAAAGCAGTCCTTGCTTTACCGATCAATGCCTTTACATCTAAATCAGACTCACCTTGCTCGTCAATGATTGTAGAATAATTATTTACTCTCGCAGTGAGCTCTGAATCCAAAAGGTGCAGGTTCACACGCGCCTCGCTCAGTCCAAGTCCAAAAATGACAAATCTGGGGAAGAACGGTTCTATTTTTAATCAAAAAAGGAAATACAGACAATTACCAGAACAATATTACACCTTCGAGTCTCTAATCACAACAATAAGTTCCAATACTGGAGTGCTGTAGCTGTATTAAGTAGTCATACTAAGTATCAATTTTAAACAACACACATATAGTTCAGAAGGAAACGTAGAAACTTCAATATAAGTACAAGATATAGAAATAATAACAACATACAAATGATAAAATCGCAAAATGGGATCAAATAGAGTACTAAAATATCGAACAGAAAGGGTCAGTCAGATCATAACACAAATATATATACATGGAGGGATTTTCAAAAGACAAAGCCTTCAAAATAGATTCTACAAAAAATCTCTCCATACAAAGGAAAGCCCATCTGATACTTCAGCTTAAGGTTCATTCTCATGACCTAATCCACACTACAAGATAATAATAAATCAAAGAAGTTCATAAGTTAAGTAAAACAAATATAACAGTGAGAAGACGTAATTGATCTGAAAAATGTGATGTATTTGCGCTATACATTTCGAACAATCTGGTCACACATATTTACTTGTCAAGGCATTTTATATGAAGATGAATAAAAGGTCAATTAAATAAAAGTTCAAATAGTAGACATAAGGTGTCCACTGCAACACAAGCGAGGTTTAGTAAAATGCCTCTTCAATAGGGCACAAAGGATTTGCACCACGGATACATTTGACGACGATGCAAAATTCTTAACTGAAGCATTGATTTCAAATGGCTATCCGCTAAAGTTTATCAATAGGTGTAGAGATCAGTTAAGACAAAAGCAATTGTTTGATTCTGCTGAAAAGAAAAAGATTTATATCACTTTACCATTTAGAGGTGAAGCAAATGGTCTAATAATAAGACAGAGACTAAAAGCAGCCATAGAGAAAACATACAACGCTGCTAAACTGATTATCATTGAAAAGACCAAGTCCATGATTTCGCATATACCTAAACGTAGCTCTAATGATTACATCACATCCCATTGTATTTATCAATTTACATGTTTGTGTGGACACACATACATAGGGAGGAGTAATCGGACTTTGCAATCAAGGGTTGTGGAACATGTACCTAAGTGGCTTCAAAATCAGTTAACGTCAGATGAGCCGATTAACGTTGGAAATAGAAAAGCATGTTCATCGATCGCCAAACACATAATTGAGACAGGGCATAAGATTGACATCAAGACAGCCTTCAAAACATTGTATAGAAATGTTGAAGGACGAATTTTGAGGTTTATGGAGGCCTTGGCTATTAGAAAATTAAAACCCCCTTTATGTGTGCAGAAACAATTTGTCATAACCTTGAATTTACCTTGGTAATCTTTAAGCCTAGGGTAATGTGACAATTTTCCTACCCCTTCTTATTCTTTTCATATTACGTTAATTTTCTCTCTCCTTTATTTACAATTATCACCTTATGTCTACTATTTGAACTTTTATTTAATTGACCTTTTATTCATCTTCATATAAAATGCCTTGACAAGTAAATATGTGTGACCAGATTGTTCGAAATGTATAGCGCAAATACATCACATTTTTCAGATCAATTACGTCTTCTCACTGTTCTATCAAAATTTATAAAAGGGACTAATTGTTTTAAAACAAATATACCCAAAAAACAGTGAAATTAATGGCATTTATATAAAGGTTTTGATCAGCCAAATGTCTTCATTTCTCCCGTAACACTCCCAACCAAAAGAACCTTGGTCTTTTCACCGACAAAAATAGGTAACAACAACCCAAGTATGTGCATCACAAGCAATCAACAACAAACATTCAATATAGATTATACACCGGCCCACGAAACCCCTCCATGCAAAACAAGCCCTTTCTGACACTTCAATTTAGGGTTCACTCTTATCCCCTAATCCACACCGGAAGAACGAGTAGGACTTACAGCAGTACGCCTACCCGCCCTCCAACATGGATGTGACCTATCAAGCTAACTATGTACCTGTACCTTCCCATCAGGTCCTTGATTCCCCTATCTATCGTAGCATGACCTAACGGTAGTATAAACGTCATCCAGGTAACCCACATGAACATGTCTGACACATCGTAAAGTTGGTCACACCTTATTCTGGATTTACTCTCCACATCATAAGGATGAATCGACAATCCACCACCACTTGATCCGAACAGCAGATACGATAAAGCCCGTGATGCTGACTTATCAACAGAAGCTCTTGGCCCATAATTATTACGCAATTGTGAGATCTTCAATTTCGATATTTCCTCGTCTTTGATCAGCCAAATGTCTTCATTTCTCCCGTAACAGTAAGAACATATTACAGATATGTACATGGAGGGATTTTCCTTAAAACAATGCCTTCAAATTAGATTCTACGGGTGTTATGTTGTCAAAGATAACACGTTGCTCTCCAATAAATTTTGAGGATAAGTTACCGAATATTTCATGTATATCCGTCTCATGTTAGATAAGAAATAGAATTTCTTTCTGTATACGCACGCGTTTACTCGAAAGTCATGCAAGACTACTTTTCAATTTGTCAAGCTCTTCATTTCCGTCGTTTCGGAAACGTAATAGCCTTATGAACCCTGAAGTTTCACAGATTGAAAAGAAGGATTTAAGGTCTTCAAAGATGTGAACTCATGAAGAAAGTTTTCTGAATGTTTTACTTTGTTTATTTGAAGGGAATGAACGCTTGTATCTGCGAATCTTAAGCATCGTAAAATAATCATTGATTTTTCGCCACACCTCTGGAGATTCCTATAGACAGGACATCACAGGGCACATAAGAGCCAAGCAGTATGGTAGTTAATGGTGAGCTCAACCTGGCTGACGGTAACTTGGACGAAGCTTACGCGTATGACTTGCATCTGTGGCGATGGCTATCACGTAGCATGGGCCTTCACACCACCACGGCATCTAGCATTTCCTGGCTGCCTCGTCCGTCACATCTCACGACCATTAAGTCACGACGTCTGATGGCTTTGAAATTCAGAAGTCGGGGAGACCTGACTTGGGTGCTTCAGGCTTGGTACAGTTCGAAGAACGATCTCTCTTAACACAAGGTTTTGCGAAGGCCGACTTAGATCCGTGAGGCAACAACAGGGACGTCAAAACAATTCCACATTGATGTCAGTCGACCTCGATCAACAATCCACTGCAAAAGACATTAATGAACATTCTACTCAAGCAAACATTCTGCAGAGGCCAGTTCTCACATGCATGAAGGATAGCCTGGCACTTGCTTGTTGTTATTATTGCCATCTCCTCAGGTCCTCAACTGAATCTATCTCGCTTTTTATCCATGTTCCCTCTCCCTTGCCCTCACTTCAATCCTCTCGCACAATCTTCACTACCGATCAATAAACTAAATCATCCATTTACTTACTGAGTTCTGAAATTTCCTTCTCGTTAGCATTATAATTTCTCCTTATCATTCTCCACACTGTGACTAACTGATCTCTGGCCTGGCAAAGTGATAGCTGCTGGTATCCAGAAACCCTACTGCCCTGAAACAAACGTACTCATTCAAATCATGGGACATATAAACTCACAAACCACTACCAACTGACTAGAATTAGTGCAGTCGAGTGTCTAGAGCGCTATCCTTTGAGCCCTAGTAAACACTTGGAACCGTATCGAAAGAACAAGAATCGAGCGCAAAGTAAACAATTTATTTATACTTGCTTGTGAAAAAGAAATTGGATATTCTAGGCATTGAATATTGGAATGTGTGCATTCTGCCGCTGAAGGACCTAGGAAGAGAGCTGTTGATCGAGACAGGTAGACCTATGGCTTTGTGGTTTCCTGGTATGGTTTCGTTTGTTTAATTTATTACTCTGATTGTCTACCAATAAAGGGATATCAGGTCTATATCTCGGGAACACTTAAATGTCTGGCATCGAAAACTGGGTTGTTCCCTGTTAACAGTGACAAGGCGAGGAGACGCCAGTTTCGAAGAGTGCGCTCCGATCCCGGTTTGAAAGAAGGAGCAATTCATAGACCTTATTACAAGTATTTTAACTATGAATTATATTCATATGACACTATAATGTACTTAAGATATTGTTAATTTTATATTAGCATTTAGCTAAGAAGTTCATAGATTCTTAAAATGTGTGGAAAATTTATCTATTCCTTGAAAACCTTCTGGCACAATCTTTAAATGGAGTGTCTTCTGTACATTTACATACTAAGGTAAATATGTAGAGTAAGGTAAATTTTGGTTGCTGCCATATTAAGTCGAAGATTAACAGAGACTTAAATCTCTGTAGGGCTTTGAAGATAATTTTTTTCGGAAAAACACACTTTATAGTTAGAACCGAGTATCACAATCCCAGCTGTATACTTGGCAGTTCTGTGTTTAATATCCTTTCATGAATACGTTTTAGTTAATTACTACGGGACGCTTGTTGAGATTATTTGAGCCTATAGATATTGTAGAAACAAATCATGAGTCCGAACATATTATGTAAATTGTTCAGTAAAAATGATAGTCAATCTTATCTGCTTTTGGTTTACTGTCTTATTACATATTACTCGCGTTCGGGAATAATACAAACCAGCAGCACTAATGAAGAAGTTAATCTTAATTTCAAATATGGTCAACAGATGTTCGTGCATCTTTAAAGTCAAGTTGCATTTGTTTCAGTTTTTCGTTTTACTTTACCTAGAACTAAAAGCTTTACTTAGAGTGAGTGGACCGTGTTTCGAAATTCAACTATGATAGAAAATACATTACGGCAGTTTGCTATTGTTGGCGAGAATGATGTATGGAGGTTTTATTTTCATGATTGTTCTCAACCACAAAGCGTTTTGATAAGCCTTGGTCAACATGCAATAGATGATAGATAGTTAAGCCGTCTGTGACTTTCAGTTTTTGTTGTCTGTAACAGTTAACATGTCAATATAAGTGTACCTATTAAGTAATGAAACCGTTGATTCAATCATAGAATCCTTTTCAACCACTACATTTTCAGAACTGCTCATTGGTATGTGTGTAATATATTTCAGGTCAGTTAACAACTGTTTGTATGTCAGGATTCATTTGTTGTATGAAATTTTATAACTTGGTTTTAATTTAGTAAACAGAAGTATGTAACCAATAAAGTAGAGAGTAATTATGCTGCTTTGTTGAGACGATAATATAAAAACGTAGGTACAAACAAACTATTCAGTGTTTTTAGTGATAGTAGCAACAAGAAGGTACAACAGAACTGTTGTAATAAGATATAAAAATTGAAGAAAAAGAGGCGTTTGTGATACCCTCCGCAAATAGTATAAAAATCACCAAGTTATACAATTTTCTAAACAAGATGATAAAACAGTACTTCTATGCCGGTTGTCTAAAATACTATTTTATAAAACTTGGTTTTTTAAGAGAATATTTTTAATGTCGAGGATTTTAGAAATATTTTAAGACTAAGAAATTGATCAACTGAAGTGTCGTTCATAAACAGTCGCTATTGTTGGCTACCCTCCTGCTCAGTATTATATATGACGTCTGGAAAAGTTATTCATTGGATGTATCCAAAGTTTTAGAATTAATATGCTAGTTTCCAGATGCATCCATATCTTGTTGTTACTTTGTCAGCTTCACCCATGAAATCGTTCTGTTTGAGCGTTTTAATCTAAAGTCCAATGAAGTTTAGTTACACTTTTTTTAAATAATCTGTTCAGTCATATCAATTTCCGTTTGTTAATGCTGAGCTCTACAACCTATATGTACAGATATTTATTCGTAGTTCTATGTGATTCTATCCACCTGAGTTGGTTTGTATAATAACAAGGTAATATAATTCGAAAATTACATACTTCGGCGTGATTTTCAGAGTACGAATGATTTTGACAGCTCGCGGCTGATTATCCCTATGAGGCGAAATGTAAAGTTTAAAAATTATCTGTTGTGGCTCTTCATTAACCACGCAGATAGACAAATAATTATCCTCACTTTTAACTTATTTTAACTATTAATATTTGAACTGTATAAATTTACTTAACATCTTTCGCCAAATGATCTACATAGTAGATGTTTAGCTAAAATTGGAACATTACGAAAATTTAGTATGGGTAGCAACAAAACATAAGCTAATGAAATTTCTCCAAACAACGCGCTTACTAACGTAAATTTTGTAGCATGTATAAAAGTTTATAGTACTGCTGGTTATTCATTCTTTATAAATTTATTATATACTGTGTTAACCAGTAAGTTGTTAGGTATGATGGACTATAATTGGTGGTGTAATGGTAACATGAAAAAGCTTATGAGGTTGTATTTTTGGCGAAATTATTCGTCACCGAAACAGATAAAATGCCTTAGTTAAATTATTTTCCTGTCGCTTTAGTTTAATAAGCTAAATTAATTTCATATCTTTGTACATCAAGTTGAACCGGATGAGGAATAGTTATCACGGTAATATCATACGCCAGTTACTATTTATGTATACCGTTTGGATTAATTGATATTCTCACTGTAGTAGTGTCTCTATTACGTTAAGAGATGTTCCAGTCGTTTTCTACATATTTCCTCTTTTTGAGGATGCTGAATAGTATAGTGAAATTTATGACCTGAATCCCCGGGGTATATGAGTACGTAGTTGGTTGTTTAGCCTCTAACAATCATTTGGGTTGATTATGGATGTCTGTTATACAGTTAAAGATACGCTTCTTGATGAGGCTCATCGAAGTACTAGGGCAAACAGTATAGTGTACACCTCAACTCACTATCATTAGTTTTGTATTTGATAGTTTCTACGCTCTGTTTATCTATTATAGATTCTTCTTCTTGATCGTATTATGTCATAACCGTGCTGGAAAGTTTAGTAATTTGAATTAATGAAATTCCCTTAAAAACTACATGTTACTTCGCTTGTTTAGCTTTGAAGCTTTTATTACTTATTATTTTTTTTATTTTGGCTTTTATATCAACATTAAAGTTAGCTCATTGTTTCCTTATTCTAGTGCTTTCTGAATATTTGAATATCCAGGCCTACATGCCTAACCAAATTATTATATCGTTATGACGTCTTCAAGTAGTGATATTGTACCAGTTGGCACAATAATCAAAGAAAGATGGAGAGTTTACACTAAAATTGGTGGCGGTGGTTTTGGAGAAATCTATGAAGCTGTTGATTTGGTCAATCAACAAAAGGTTGCTGTGAAAGTCGAATCAGCACAACAACCAAAACAAGTATTGAAAATGGAAGTTGCTGTACTTAAACGACTACAAGGACGTGCGCACACATGTCGTTTTATTGGGTGCGGTAGGAATGAACAGTTTAATTATATAGTAATGAGTCTTCAAGGTAAAAATCTAGCAGATTTAAGACGATCAACTCGTCGTGGATGTTTTACTATAAGTACAACTGTACGACTAGCTCGTCAAATGCTTGTTGCTATTGAAAATGTTCATAATGTTGGGTTTCTTCATAGAGATATAAAACCATCAAATTTCGCACTAGGAATTGGGGTTGGACCTGGTGCTGTAAGTCCTCGACAAATTGTGCTTCTTGACTTTGGACTGGCTCGTCAGTATACAACTGCAAATGGAGATATTCGCGCTCCTAGACAGGTAGCCGGTTTTCGTGGTACTGTCAGGTACGCTTCTGTTAATGCCCATTTAAATAAAGAACTTGGACGCCACGATGATCTTTGGTCGTTGTATTACATGCTTGGTGAATTCATAGTTGGTGAATTACCTTGGCGAAAAATTAAAGATAAGGAGCAGGTTGGCTTGCTGAAACAGACTTTTGATCATAATCAGTTACTGAAGTTTATGCCACGTGAATTCAGACCATTTCTTGAACATATTCAAAATCTGACCTATTTTGATCGCCCAGACTACATGTATTTGCATTCCTTACTGAATGCCTATATGGAACGTCGTAGGATAAATGAATCTGATCCATTTGATTGGGAGATAACAACCGAACCTACTCCAACCACTGGTGTTAGTGAAACTAATCAGCACCATACAACACAAACACCTCTTGTAACCCAACAAGCTGTTCAGGTCACTGTAGCTGGGATACAAGGAACACTAGATGTTTCCAAGTTCCGGAAGGGTATTCCTTCTGGAGTAGGTCAAAATCGTGCAAATGTTGGTCCAGGAGGACTAGCAGGGTCAAGTGGATATATAAGTGGAACTAAACTGGCTGGAAGTAGTTCAAACATAGCTGTTGCGAGTCCAGGTGCAACTACTTCATTGGCAAATGTAGGGAAATCCTTTGATGCTGTCCAGTGTCATGGTGGATCAAATGGTACTGTTCTAAATTCAAGGTCGGGTATAGTTTCACACCATCGTAATACTGCCGACGAACTTTTGAGCAATCAAAATTCTCAACATCAACACGGTAACAATACACCGCGTAAATCATTTTCAAATGCAGGCGCACGATCTCATCGACCTGCCACTACTCCACGTCTTGTTAAAGAAGCTGGAGCGGCGAGAGCTCGTGAAGCTGCTTCTAAGGATATCACCAAAACAGATCATTATTGTCCCCCACATTCTCAAGCTAATCGTGTTTCTCCTTCAGCTAAAGTTGGTAATACCGACTCAACATGTCAACCAACGGAAAATTCTATACCAATAAGTTGTGGATACCGTAATAATGATCCAAATAAACTTCAACCTGGTATAGGAACAGCTAATAGCAATTCATCTAATCGTCGTCCTATAAGTGCAGGTTCAGCTCATCTTAGAAGCACTGGTACTATGGGAAGTACAGCAAGTGTTGCTGGGGCTGGTTCAGGGACGCGGTGCGATACAAGTTGCACACATGCTGTTATTGTATTGGTAGACCAAGGAGAAAACAGTAATTATCATGATATGACAAAAGCTGTTCCACTTACACTTGCTAGTCATTGGATTGCTGGTGGAGAAGATGGAGAATGTTCGGTCCTTTCTGAAAACGAAGATGCTGTCGTGAAAGTCAAAGGTCCCGTTTCTTCTGTTGCAAGTGCTTCTAATGGGGTTGGAGACGAATACGATGCTTCCAATCATTTGAACAAATTTAATGAGACAAATAATCAGTTACTTGATTGTGTCAATGGAGAAGGTAACGAAGTATTCCCCAGAATGCCATCAGAAAATGGTAATAATAACGATAATCACTTTTGTAATTGTGAGCCTAACATAACAAATTCTCAGCGAATCTTTCAAAATTCTGGAGATGTAAACAAGGATGTTGGATCTGGTTCTTATCTAGAGCCGGAATCAGATGAAAATAGTGGGGATAGATCTTCAATGAATGCACCTTATGTTACTCCTGGTAGACAAATATCCATTTCTTCACAACACACATTTGGAGATATTGAAAGTAGTTCTTACAGACATAATAATAATAATAATATTAATTCTTTTGGAAATCGAGGTGTTGCGCGTAAACTATCTCAAGGATTTCGTCGACAAAGAGCACTACCTCAATATCTCACTTCAGAATCGAGACTACTTCCAAGTTATGGTATTCCTACAGCCAAAGAAAGTTGTTTGACCAATTCACCAACTCGTTTGAAATCTTTTAAAAGTGATAATGATAATAATTGGAATACTCGATATAGTGGTGATATAATGTCTCAATCGCCAGTTCCATTTCCACGTTCTACAAGTCCATACTATCCTCACGTCTTAGAAATCGTTGATGAAAATATTAGTGTACCAGTTTCTAAGCAGTCACCGTACGTTATGCAAGAGATGGTTGATCGGAGAGGTCGAATCCAGTACAAAGATTTTCATGATCATGATTATCGTGAACCAGGTAAACTAATCAACGAATTTCATTGTGATCAAATTGTTAATTCAAATAATAATAATAATAACAATAGCACAACTAATAGCCAAAATTATTTAAATACATGGAAGTTTAATCAAATCAATAATCGTTTTCCTACATCACCACAGTTAAATTCTCCTAATCCTATACACCATCATTTACGACCTTTTGAAAATCAATCAAATCATATGAGTCGTTCAATGGTATTATCACAAACTAGTGGTACTGATCCATCATCCACATATCACCATTTCATGCATCCATTACAAATAAATAATGAAAATAATGAAATCAGTTTAAATCCACCAAACTCATCATATTCTGTTGATGGTCCTATTGTTTATAAATCACCATTTCAATATTCCTCATCGTCACCATCTGTAACAAAACCATTAACTACTACTATATTATCGCGTGATTATTTTCGGTCTCGTCCTGATATATCTTCAGCATCACGTCAGTATTATGTCCCACAATCAAATAATCATTTCAGTACGACAGCACGACGTCCTGCATTATCGACTGAACAACATAATACATTCTTAAAAGCATCATTTTCTAAATCTGAGCATAATCTTTTACATGCTACGGATAGTCTACCGGAATTGGAAGATAAACGATTTCAGCCTACAGTTGAAGATGATAGTTATTTGGTAAGTATACTGAAAATATTTATAAATATGTATAGCTGTGTTCCAAGATCGTTCAAAGCATTTCTAGCAGAGTGGACCATTATCTTTAGAAATTTCAGGAGTCAATCTATCAGGCCCTGCTGCTCTCCCTTGCTTCAGACTTCTTATCGCTTTCTCAACTTCATGAAGAGTCGGGCAACGTACATCGATTCGCCATTCAGGATCACTGGAAATCGTGGGCAACCGAAATGTGGCTGAAGGCCAATTAAACTGATCCCTGAAGTGTTCTGCCCATCGATCCAATCTCCTGGAATGAGAATGAATAATAGTCCCATCATTTTCTGAGATAGTCTCACTTACAGTCGGAATCCTAACACCAGTTTCCTTGATGAGTCTGAATAGTAGTTGACTGTTGCCTATCGCCATTGCCTTTTCCATCTCCTTTGCCTTCGCTACCCACCACTGTTCGCGATCATTGCTTGGCTTTTTTATCAGCCTGCGCCTAAGCTGACTCCGTTCCTCACCGCACTCAGAGCCAGGCGGGATGAGCTTTCGAGCATCCATCAGTTTGGTCGATGCTACTGAAATCCACGGCTTCTCTCTAACCTTATGGTTTACCTTACTAGCAGATATCACTGCTGTTTCCACAGATACGACGAAGCAGAATCGGCGAGTGTCCTTATCCCTCCTAGTCCGTACCGTCTCGTTTAGTCTGACAGCGCATAAGCAACTGCCTACCGGGATCCAGTCTGAGAGCGAGTTCTGTCTTAGGACGTAATACTATACCTACGCCGGCGAGGCCACAAGAGGCAGCATCAGGGTTACCTGAAACACGAAGTGTAAACCATGTTGTGTCTCTACCTGCACTAGGTGAAATCGGATTGATGATTTTTACTCGGGTCTTGTATGCGCGTTTCGGAGACGCAACATACATCGATCGCACGGGATTTCAGAGTCCTAGCTAATGAAGCATGTTGCCCCATTTTGCACAAGGTTTGAACATTAAAAGCTCAAATATGTTATTTAGTACGGGGTTTCAAGGTACCAGAATTAATGTTTCGTGAGCTCAAACCGTTTGCTTCCGTGTTGCTAGGTGATAAACGCTCGAAAGAAGGGTTGGTTGCGGAGATAAGAGAGTTATTAGGAGGTGTAGAAAGGATTTGATTGTGACCAATTCGGTCTCGTGTGTTTTGATTGGTATGAGGTCGGAGGTTACTTCTCGACTGCCCACACCGTGGAAGGGTAGCATTTCATGCCATAAATAAAAACTAAACATGACTACGTTTAATGGTTCAATAGACTGTGGAGCTTAAAGGGGAACTAGTTAAGGCTTACAGATAGTTATACAAATAACCTAATTATTGCAAATATTGGAATTTATCAGTCATTAATAATAAATGTAAATTCCAGCATGGATATGTGTTAGTCCAAGTTGCCATATCGAACAGCAAAGTGACATGAAATTAAAAGATAAGGAACACAGGAGGGTAATTTATTTCACTTATAGTGGAAACATGAAAGTACACAGGAAATGCATATCAAAGAATAAATAAGAAATCAGTTAATAAGTTAGGAATAACACAAGTGAAGATTTTGAGTGAGTTAGAGAGTCAACACCGCCGCACTATTGGAATTAATTGTACGCAATATTGCTGAATGTCTGTAACAGTTGATTACAGGCAGTACTTAGTTTAGGGATAGAGTATTAAAAAAGTAAGTCATTAATGAAGCTACAAGCTTATCGGTTTAGGTACTCTAAGAAAGTTTTATACATTTATAGTCTCCACATTTCCATCTCCATCTCTAGGCTCCTTATCGAAGCTGATATCTCAGTTGATCGGATATCTAAAACTGAACGACGATCTTATATGCAACTGAGAATAATCCATTAATAATCCATCGGCTTCTCTGCTTTGCACTAAGAAACAGTTTCATTTTGTTTAAATCTGATGCAACTAACTGAGCACTGAAAATAAAATGCACGGCATTAAAAAATATTTGTTTGGGTCGCGATACTATCCTGGAATCCAAACCGAACCAGATAGTTTCCTGAGACTCAATCCATATAGTATAGGAGTTATGTCGAGCGACGCAATTCCATGTTAGCGGACAATCGAAAGTATCTTCATGCGCCATTCGTTCCCTCCGAATCCTATAGCCCATGCACAACTCCGAACGTTCTTTTTTGTCCTCGCTCTTCTAAAAAACGCCCAAGCGGCTCTAGGGGACTTAGTAAAGCTCCCTTGGCAGAAGCTAAAAAAAGTAACTATGAGAGTACGTTAGGAGTGAAATCAAGCCCTCTGTACACTCGGCCGTACCAGTTCGTGCACGGGTTAACAAATGAAATGGTTTTTGAGAAATTCGAATTAAATTAATCGATTGATTTTTTATGATATGTGAATGAACTTTGTCGGTTTATTGTACTCACATTATAAAAACGAAATATAAGAAACTCTTGGTAGATTTATTTTTTCTTCGTACATCTCAGGTTTCTTTCCAAAACATTTCTCAATTAGTATTTTAAACGTTTAGCTTTTTGATGACTTGATGCTTATCACAATAGTATGTAAATATTTAAACAATTTGTCGAGCTTGGTAAATCTTGTCCTTGAACGGTAAGATGCTAAATTTCTAGTCCTTCACACTCTTGAATCCTTGAAGAGAAAACATGTGAAAAGTGTAGAAAATTTATTTCCAGGGTCTATTTTTCTGCACAAACAGATGAGAGTATTCATAAAATTGTGTAACCTCATGGTTCTATAGCATGGTGAAAGTGATAACAAAATATATATTTGTCAGGTCAGATCAAAGCAGCAGTCATTTACTTGATTCCTGCCGGCTGTTTCCAGCTGTTTCAGCATTTTCATGGCTTTTAAAATCTTGCTATGTCATTGGAATACTCTAAATGAATTGAATTTCATCTTTCTAAGCATTAAATTTACAGTTAAGTGGGTCAAAAGTGTGAACACCTCTTCGTGTGTTCATTGAATGTTAATTATCAGTCAGTCAGTCAGTACGTCAGTACATAAGTTCAGGTTGCCATACCACATTAGCACAGAGACTCAAATGTCAGTTCAAATCCCATAGCGGTTTAGATAGTAGAAGGATTAGCGGCAATGGAGAATATTTTAGGGATCGAAGATATTATTCAAGAAGTATAGTTCAGTAAGATAACTTTAGAATGAGAATGATAAAGATGATGAGGAATTCTGAAGATTAGAATTTGAAAGAACACAATGAGTGGATGCACCTTCGCCATCGCAAACGATTCTGAGTCATGTCGTTCAAGGTCTCTAACCATCGGTTACAAATGTTAATGGGATTAAGATGCTCAAGCAGATTAATTGGGAATAATTAAAATTAAACCGTTTTGAATATGAGTTTATACACCGATGCTATTTTTCCCTAATGTTATTCAGTCAATTCAGAGAGTCGACTTTGTTCTTTTAGTTATTATCATTATACTGAACAAAATGTGTTTTATATATTATTGGTGGTAGATAATTTTTTGCATATATTGTCTGTTATGGCTCGTCAAATTGATATGCTTGAAATATTACGGGTTCATCTTAGTCGGTAAACAAGAGCTAAGACAAGTGATCCATTGACACGATAGGCTACTCTAATCGGAGCGTCCCAAGTCCCTGCTAACAGTATCGAAAGTTCTTGATATGGCATAGAAAGTGTACCCAGAAAATCGAGGTTTTGTACAGAAGAATAAGAGGAGCATGAAACATTACAGACAATACGTATTTATACAGTTAGGTCGACCGTAAATACTAACCAATAGGAAACATCATTCAAAAGTATGTCAACTTGATAGTTTAGGACGACCTTAAATACTGACCAATAGTAATTGACCAATAGAATTAGACTCAAAATAATTTCTTTAGGATATTTAATGAATATCCTAACAATGTCTAATTTGATTTCAGTAAATGATGTTTAAGAGCTCATTTGTCTGCACAGAGTTTAACTATCATTATTCCATCGGTCAACTAGGAAATCGCAGCTGGCGATAATCAATCACAATCGAAGTATAATCTGGTATATACATACATATACGTTGGTTCAAGTTCTCATACCACATTATCATAATGAGATGGAATTAACAAGGTGAATGTTAAAGAGTCCGAAATAATTTATTAGGACAATAATAAGAATAACTAGACATTGAAAATGTTATCCCAAAAGACGAAATAAGAAGGTATGTAAGAAGGGATACTGAGACTGAAATTTTGAGTAAAGCACAAAGTGACTGCATCTTCAACGTATAACTCAACATCCTCCAATCATTGATCATGAGGATTCCAACCACCTAGTATATATATATATATATATATATATATATATATATATATATATATATATATATATAAACCTCGCTCACACACTTCAAGGACTGAAGCCATGTTTCGGTTTGAGTAGGCCCTGATTTCTTTCAACCTACTGGACCAGTAAACATTGTTTGTCGAGGTATGCCATAGTATGTCGCAACCATCTTAGTGAATACTCAGCTAGTAACAACGCACTTCATATTAGCCTACAGGGGCTACTTTTACCAAACATAAATGATATTGTTAGTTTGTTTTATTCTGATGAAATCAAAGCTATTTTGGAGATGTATTTGACTTTTTTATGCCATTTTTCCTAAAGTTTGTTTTTGCAAATTATTTAACTTCAGAATGTAGACTCACTAAAACAGTATTAGTGTCAGGAGTTATATCTTATATAGTTTTAATTTATTTAGTCGATCAGGTTGCTGGATCCTTCCGACTTAATTTGTTCTGAGTGATAATGGAATGAAACAGATAATTATAACAAATTTAAATAATGCAACTTAATTTGTTTTACATCTCAGCTTTGATATCGATTACGATTATTAGAATGATAAATACTATACTGATCAGAACTCGATAGATATTTTAGAAATAAAGCTTATTTTAAAGTCGATTTAGTAATATTTGTCGTTACAAACAAACAGATAATCTCAGCTGTTTACTTTTAATAAAACGGAATAAATACTAAGCAAGGTTGAACTTTCGTAACTGCTGGCTAGGAGTCGAGATTAAGCGTTCATGCGCGAGACCAAGGGTCCTGTGTTCAGTTCCCATGTCCAAGTGTTGTGGATTCGCGCTGTTGGTGATCCCCATTTTGGGATGAAACGACCATGTAATGCTTCCAAGTTTCTTATGATCGTATAACACTGATCGACTGAATATTTCATTATGCTGATATGGTTTGACAACTTGAACCAACGTATATGTATGTATATACCAGATTATACTTCGATTGTGATTGATTATCGCCAGCTGCGATTTCCTAGTTGACCGATGGAATAATGATAGTTAAACTCTGTGCAGACAAATGAGCTCTTAAACATCATTTACTGAAATCAAACTAGGCATATATGCAATATATATATATATATATATATATATATATATATATATATATATATATATATATATATATAAACATGAAAAATTATCAACGTTTAATTTCTTCATTTACACCTACTCCATTAATTTATCCAATTGTACATTTTTATTGTTATCAATTCTTGTATAGTTGGTTTGAAAAAAAGTTGAATCTGAAAAGAATGCATTCCATCTTTCAGAACACAAAGTTAGTTGTATCTGTTGTTGTTGTAGTAATAATGGTGTAGTAGTTTTTTTAATTAAAAAGTTTCATCAATAAATAAACTATGAATTCACTGTGTGTGCATATATACACGCACAGTCTAGCGCTGTATTGTTGCTTCTGTCTACAGGAAAATTCTCATAGTTTCAATCACTGCTTCATAATTTTAGTTTTGTTGCACCAAATATTATTGTTTTGGTTATTGTTTTTATTATTGTATAGTAAGTAGCATAAAGACATGTTTCTGTGTTGTAAACATATCACCATATTTTCAGTTGTTTCTTTTTTGTTGTTTTCTACACTGAATTTTTCATCGTTTTACATTTAATTCTTTGTTGTAATAATTCATCAAGAAACACAATGATAAAATGTGTTGTTTTAATTTTATCGCTTTTTCGTATTGCATTAACTTTGTTCATAATATACATAAAAGTTAAACTGTGTACAAGATAATTTTTTTCAAGTTCTCATTGATGAAAAGTTGAGATAGTGATCTATAAATGATTAACAAAACGGTTGAATTAATTACTGGTGGATAGACAACCAATTAAGTATATATATATATATATGTATGTATATATATATAAATATATATATGTTGGCTTAGCAAGATATTTGTTGTAAATGTTTAGTTTTCTTTATTGTCTTTACTCTGAGTTTGTCCCTTCTTTTTTTGAGTTTCTTGTCTGTTTTCGCAATAATAATGAGTTTCGTTTTGTTTTGTCAACTTTCTCAAATACCATTAGCGTGTCGTTCATTTATTATCAGTTTTACAAAAAAAAATTTAACATTTTTATTCCATAATTCTTTTCATAAATTGGAATTAATTAGCTAGAGAACTACCAAAATTTTGAAAGCGATGAGTAAAAATTGAATTGTTCTTATTAGTAACGTATACAAATAGATGGAATTCACAACCTTTAAATTTCTAAGTGGGTACAAATCGATTTTCTAGTTGAAACGGATAAACTGAAGTCCATAATATTAATAACGGAAAAAGTTAAACTCTCATATATATATATATATATATATATATATATATATATATATATAACTCCGTACATGTTAAACTGGTCAGTGGTTCTTTGAAGCGAATAGCTCAATAGATAATATGTTGAAATTTGAAAGAAAAGATACTGGGTTGTAATCTTAGTGTAAACATCAACACATGGATTTAGGTTTATCCAACTGACGAGTCTCAAATAGGATAAAATTCGAGTCCTGGATTCTACTGCCAGCAGCAAGCGAAGTTCATGAATACTCTAGTATTTAGAAAACATTGTAATTAGTAAATAAACTGTTATTATTAATCTAGTGCTACTGTTATTTATAATGTTGGAATTATAATAATTTTATGAATTAATTCATTAACTTTTCGTTATGAAAAAATCAATACGTAAAATACTACAACTCTATAATTAAATACAGCTTTGTATAATGTTGGTAATGCTTGTTGTATACATGTATATACTATTTTATTTCTCAACTAATTAGTAACTAGAGTTGATTATTTGAACTACATACATTTGGAATTATTACTATCATACAATTTCAATAATATTAGTCTTGATCAAATTGTAGTTGATGGTTATTTTAGAAACAATACGATTAGAAAGTTTTTCTTTTGACTTTCAATTCTTTGTATTTATTTATTTGAATGGAATTTAATTAGAATGAAGTATTTTCATTTTCAGTTTCAAATCTCTTACCATTAATTATACTAATAAAATCCAATAATCTCCGCGAATTCCATATTATGATAATTATTAAATTACACATTTTTGATACCATGAATTGATCAATGTTAGATCACCATTAGAAGCCGGAAGCACTGGACGGCCGTTTCGTCCTGGTATGGGACTCCTCATCAGTGCGCATCCACGACTCCTACACCTCGCAGGATTCGAACCCAGGACCTTCGCCCTAATCGTTAGACCACGGAGCCAGGTTTCTAATGGTGGTCTAACATTGATTGATTCATGGTCTCAAAAATGTGTAACTTAACAATCTTCACAACCCCGTAATGCAAATTATTAAATTTTCACAAGTAACTGATTTCTAGAGATAGCTCCTTCAGTCCTAATAAGAAGTGATTAATGTTGTTTAATCGTGTGGGATGTGACGCAGTTACTCACTCAAGACTTTGAAAGATGGTTAACTAAAACCATGCTAGACCCTCTGACCTTGGGTTCAATGCCTGATAGCGACTTAGTAGACACTAGGTTGGAACAGTTGTCTAGTACTTCCAGATTCTCAGTAGTTGTCTAACTTAGGTTTATTCATTATCTTAAGAGCAGTAGAAAAACTCCCTGATCAACTTTTTATCTATAATCTCCCTGTTCTTCATATCCTTAATAAGTAAATTTTCAGCTTGTATTGTTTAGGTAGAGAATAGATGTATATTTAAGTTTTATTCCTGTTAGTTGATTTCGTGTAGTTACTAAATTTACTGTAGTGTTCAAAAATTTGAAAGCATTTGCTCAAAGTGGATGTCATTGTGATGCATAATTGAATAAAACAAACGAAATAGTCTCATTAATAATGTAAAATAAAATACAGTTAACAACATCGGAACTGTTGTAGTTATCACCAACAGAATCGAAGCAACGATCACCTCATATAGCAAATCTACTGAATTTGAAAACCTGAACCCTGAGACTTAATAGTCTAGAGTCATCATGCTCACTATTGGATTCGTAGGTCACACTTACAAGTCCCATACAACGTTGCCAAAATGAAAAATTGGTATTTTTCAGATCTGAACTATGCCATTCTCATTTCAGTGTTTTTTGCGGCTGTTTTCAAAGTATGTTTGAAATTACATTTAAACCAAAAAAATCTGCACATTAAATTCTATAACATCATCATCTCAATAATAATGTAATAGAGTGAAAAGGAAATTTTCATAAGTTTCGTTAGAATCATTACTTTAGAATTATCGTCAGATTATTGATAAATTAATTTGAAATTTTCTAAATCATTCAACACTGTTTGTTTATATAATTGTCTTGCATTGTATGCGTAAACACACATTTTTCGCTTGGATACTAATAAATTAAATGACTGTTCATTTGTCACATTCTCGATCTCAACAACAATTCTTGGAATATATATATATATATATATATATATATTAAGTAGTCATAATAGTATGATAGACATTTGAATAGTAATATTCTTTCGCACAATACAAGATGATACACAAGATTTTGACTGCACTCATATCTGTCAACTAGTTATGGTATGCTACATAGATATATTGTAGGTGAATGAATGCTTCACATACTACTTACTGCCTGAGAACAGTGAATGGTAGAGATTTGTTTCTTATTTGATTGTGTCATACATGCATTGACTCCATTGCTAATTTTGTAGTAAAAATAATTTAACCTCAAATCTTCTACAATATTTTGAACCAAATTTTTAAATAAAATAGTTTTAAGAATTAAATTCTAGTATCTTTCTATTCTTGTTGTGAACTATAACATTGAAGATAAACAAAGTTTTGTATCTCAGCGGTAACTAAAATTGATAATCTTTTACAATCTGGTATACTAACAACAGTCAAATCCATTTAAAAAGTAGACACTAATTTTTGTTTGATGGATATTTATTCATATAACTGAAGTTGGAACGTATTCACGAATTCTAATGAGGACGTTACTAGATAGAAAATAAACTGGAAATGCAATGTTCCCGTTAATGATTCTCAGTACTTAACACTGCAATAAGTTGCAAGTCTTTAAGAGAAGCTAATGATTGCATACAGTAATTAACGTTCGCGGTTATTCACTTAAAACAAATTTAAAGTAAGGTCTATTCACCGGTATATTTGCAGTTATAAAATAGATAAGCTAAACGTTCAAGCAGGACCACAGCAATAATAATAATACATAACCAATCAGAATACAGAAACTAAAATGACTATCAATCTGTGTAAACACGATCAATAAAGTTGATCATCTAGGCTACAAAGCCATAATTAAATTGTTGTTTTTATACTGATAAAACAAATTGAATTACTATTTTACCTTTGTGTACTAATATGTGTTAAGTTTTACATTGCTGATAATTGACTGACTGATCATGAAATGAATATAAAAACTCATTGTTATATTTTGAGTTTGTTTAGGTAAGATTATGATATAATGGTGGGTTTCCTATATATTCTTTATTCATCGTATTAAATACAGCGACTGAATGGATGACCGAGTTTCTACTACTACTGAATTGGATACTGAATATTTTATTCCACACAATTACAAGCAGTTACACTGAGTTACTCCAGAGTATAAATCAATGAGAGGAAGTGAAATCCCATATTTAATAGTCATTAGGCTCTGTCTGTTTGTCCGTGCTCAGTGACCAATCACATTCTCCTTTCATTCGTACACTTCAAACTACTTATTACTAAACATATTGTAACTTCACTTTCTTGAATGATATTAGCGCTAAGAGCTATTGTAGATTTTTTTCCCTGTTTTTTCTCAATCATAAATTCATATTATTCAGCAATTGTTACAATCAAAAATGTATTATATGTCAACTAATAAGTAATCTTATATCATATTTTAAATTAACACTTGGTGTAACATGTTGACAATTTGTTTTCCTAACAGTATACTATACTTCTATTCGACTGTGTGAGATTTGAGATATCGATAGTGTGTATATGTGTGCGTGCAATCGAATTATCTTGTTTATGTAAAGATGAAAGGTCAGTTGTTAAGATTTCCAGGTTTATATCATTTACTGAATTTTAAGCTAATGTGTCTTTGTGTAAAAAATTTTATAAGCTTACTCAGTATAGTTCATGAATTTATCGAATAATACAATTACTAATTTGGTATTTGGAGTTTTGCAGCAAATTTGTCTGAAATGTAACTGAAATACGAAGTCTATGTTTATGTGTTCAGCTTAAGACCATTCTGTAAGTGCGGTTCGAGGAGGCGGGACAGTCATATTTTGGTGTTGCTAGAATGAATATTTAATCATGAAACTTTCATTATTTATATAAGCAATGCCATCACAAACTTCATGTAGAAATAAGGTATTTGTTCTGTTGACCTTGATATTGGAGTATGAGTTAACAACAACAGTAGATGTTATTCATACATGGAAAAATTCGAATTGTTCAGTTCTATCTGAAGTCTGTGTCGATAATGTTGTCTAGATAAATGATGAAAGTTTAACGATTAAACTTTCTATCGTACAGAAATTAACTTCGCTAAAGTAAAATGAGAATAATGATATCACCAGGATACCTAAATGCAATCGGTGGAGTAGAATTCGGATCCTCAATCTACCTGTTATAAACTAAATGCTTTAACTAATCGTCATCCACCTTACAACAGTATTCGTTTCTATGTTGTGTACTTCGATTTCGTTTAATAAGTAATGTATCAGTTAATGTACATGATGGATTAACCTTACAAACATGTGCGCAAGTGGTTATTTTTTAAAAAAAATGTTCATATACAATTACGTACTATAAGCCGGATGTATCTTTATTACACTTTTCAAGTTATAATTTGCAAACAATTCAATTATTTTTTTATGTTAATGTTGCCTTTGTTGTTTATTTAAGTAATAATTTGTAGTATATTTTGAATGATGTTTACTTAGTAGTAGTTGTATATTTCCTTTTCTCTTATTAATGCTGTTTTCCTTTTAAAAATTCACAGAGATTATCATAGATATTCTCTGCCTAGGGCAATATAATTTCATTTTACTAAAGCCGTATATTTGTTTAACACATATCATTAATGGTATATTATTAGATTATTTAACTAATGCCTCATCATGGACCAAATATTTGGATTATTTCAATTATTGAGATAAATACTACTGAAAATTGTCTAAAACGTAGCAAAAACTGAGGTAAAAGTAGTTCACTGTTACGAAGAATGGCAAACTAAGTTAAGTGAAGAAACAAACACCAGAAATTTCGAACGAATTAGCTTTTCAGATTTCTGAAGAAAATACTTTTGATTGGATAATGTTTGGATAGTCTTTTCTAGTTGGGACCTGATTCGGTAATTAATCAAGGATAAATTGTGTTACTCTAGGACCACCCAATATTGAGTTATCGATTCATTTAATTTCGTGGAATAGGTTATATCATGGGGAAATGATATGTTTTTACCAAATGCATCTCTGTGTATCATCTAGTCTGACTAATGAAAGGAGTATAAGTCAATCAACAGGTCAATTCTTTATCAACTCTGATAATTTCATCAGAATCATCCTGCAAATTTATCTGCAACGTGCTACAAATCGACTGAAACTACACTAGGATCGAATATTTTGAAAAAGGCAATGACGACTTACCAACCCGAGTTTTGACTCAGTCCAAAAACGATCTTATTACATCTTTCATACTATCATTGTTTCAATTTTTATTTTTTCATACTTCATAAAGTTTTCCAACATTCTGTTAATGACGCAATGTTACTTATAATTATGTTAAGTGTTGGTTTATTAGTTACAGCAGTCACCTTTCAGCCATTAAGCTTATAGTTCGGATCCCGTCCCACGTACTTCAGTTCAGTTAACTAATTAATATTGCCTAACCCACAACACAAACAATGTGACTTAAGGTCGAGTACAAAATCCTTTTTTACTTGCTATTTGAGTTATATCGTCTACAACTGCCTCATGTGACATTATTGAAAGTATATTTTTCGTACTTTACGTCAGACTAACCTTAGACAACCACTGAAAATCAGGAAACTAAACATCTGTTTCATCCTTGTATGAGACGCCTCAATAACAATCTTTACAACATACTGCAATCAGCCAATAACTTCGTAAAGTAATTCCAGGGGTTTCGGTGTGTAGGCGTAACCAGTAGAGTTCATTCATGTCAGATGTAAAACAAATATTATGAATAACAATGCTTGGTTTTCAAACATCGATTGCATTTAAAATGTAAGCGATTGGATGGAAGCTTAAAGGTCTAAAAATTAATCATTCGTCACAAGACCTGGAGACTCTAATTTCAATCCACAGTCGAATGATGGATGAGCAATATTGAGGAGCTCCATATTGATTGGGATCAATTCGTTGTGTAAACTGTGAAATGCAACAATCTCCATAACATTACTTCTTATCAGAAATTATGTCTTACTGTAGTGAACTTATGTAAATTTTTTATCATTTATTATTTCTTTAATTTGTTCATTGAAATTTGTTTTTTTTTTGTTTGTTTGTTTGTTTTGTTTTGTTTTAGATTGAATATTCTACAAATCCAATTGTTTGTAAATCCCTCATTGATACTAATCCAGCTGTTGAAATAATGAATAAATCTTTATATCAATTAAATATATCAAAACCATCCATTGATCATACGTTTGAACGTTTATCTAAACCAAATCCATTATACTGTATTCGACCAACTCAACATGCAGTTGATATGTGATGTAGTTATTATGGTTGAGAAAAAAATTATTATTATGATGATGATTGTGATGATTGGTTTTTAGTGTATAATATGTGTACACTAATTGTTTTTTAATCATTTTCATTTTGAGTATAAGAATGAAAATAGTTTACAACATTGATTAATTTACTATTCAAACGATCACATCATTGTTTGTATGCAGTTGGTGATAATATTGGACTTTGAATAATTATCTGTTTGGTTTTTGCTCTACTGTGATTACTAGTACTACTTACTTACTTACTTACTTACTTACTTACTTATTACAGCTTCAACTATTATTTATACTTTCCACAATCATTATATGACGTTCTTCTCGACGCTCTTGTTTCCATCTTCATATTTATTGATTTATTTTTTTTTTGTGTGTTTATATTCATGTATTATTATTACTCTGTACTAATCACCTCTGCTGCATTATGTATGACCAGCTCATTTATACAATGTATCTGATGTTGTATAGTGTTGTTATTTTTCGGCTGTTTTTGTTCACATTTAGGATTGCTTACTATACTACATACTATTGTTTATAAAGTTTTATAGGTAAATAAAGTAACTAAATTCTCTTCTTTCTACACAAAAGTATATTCAATGAAATTTAGGCTACGTTACTTACTACACATGTAGATCGAAAAACAAACATGTTTATTAACAATACTCATATATATGACATATTCAGTCTTTTATTGCTCTTAATAAAATACCTTTTACAATATATCGTTTGATTATTATTTCCTTATTCTATTTAATACCTCTTTTTTTTTAAAAAAAAAGAAAAGAAAAGAAAAGAAACAACTAATAATATCAGACTTCATACACTATACAATTTATTTCCTGACTCACTTCAAATTTTACTCTGTTTACTCTCTTACTATTTATTTATAATATTTAAGTGAGTAGGCAGTTTTATTAAATATCATTTTACCATGTGCATATCATATTATTTTGTTTCATTTTTTTTTAATTTCGTTAAAATGTTGCTTAATTACTATTTTTCTTTGTTAATAAAACTATTTTACTACTGTTAGTTGGAATAATAAAAGTAATGAATGCTCGTTGAGTATTTAAGATCTGTACATTTGATGTGCAATGCACTGTGCGTCAATACATGCGAATAAGTATATTTTCATGTTTACATTTATTGGTGAAAGGAATTCTAACTCTTGACAAGTTTTTATGATGAGAATAAAACAAATGTACAGTCATGCAGTTACTAGCCACAGAATATATATGCATATATATTAAATGTCACTTAACTTGTCTTTCTTCTAACACAATTGCGTAAAATGCTTATTATTGTTTCTTTTAAACTTTTCACTGTCACTTTTTTTTTATGTTAAATGTTCTCTATCTGTTTTTCATTCAAAACTACTTTCTCTAAACAACTGTTTCTTTGTTCAATCTATTATCGTTCTTCGACCGTTATTTTCATTGTTCTCTTCCAATTATCATTGTGGATTGTTTTTTTTTTCACAAAAAAGAGAGATTGTTTTCCTGTCGGTTTTCTCGTTTTTTTCTCTGCTAAAGTGTAAATCAATGAACCAATGTCTTTCATCATGTAAAAGATACTCTTTTTTCATAGTTGATATGATAAATTTCACTTCTCAGCAATATCTGTGAAAGTGATTCATTGACATTCTGTTCTTTTTTACAGATATTTTCAATATTTATTCATCGTATGTAAGTGCAAAATGGGTGTGGTTTATTTATTTTGAAATATTGTTACAGTTTCATAAACTGATAATGTTTTTGTTTTATGTTATGTACAACATAAAGACGGATATAACTGTATATAGTTTGCGTATATCTGGTTATGTCTTAGTGTAGAAATATAATGACATCTGACATTCCAGCATTTATCAATTTTATTCTGGAGTTTTATCTATCACTATTTTCTTTATTCACAAGACCATTGCATTCATAGTTTACTCAATTTTTCATGACTATCCATTTCGCATATTTCTTTTGTTTATGCTTCTCTAGCGATGCCAAGTGATTTCCCCAATTGTTAACTGCATTTTCTCAGTTTTTTCGTTTATGCGGATCTTGCTGTCGTTGGAACACTTTCTCTACTTTCATCTATTATGATCGCTTTTTGTCCAGTTGTTTTCTCATTTTGTTTTGTTTTTCTATCTATATGTTCATAGTGTAATATCTCAGGTGTTTTTGTGTGACCCGGAAGTCAATTAGTTTGGTTAATATGGTTATCACTTATATTTCTATGAATATTTTAAGTAATTTCTATTGACTTTGGTAATTTCAACAGAGTTACTTTCATTTTTAATCTCGCATATACATAATATAGCATTCCAATAAGCTCAAAGTAATACAGTTATACATCTGCCTACATAAACAAATGTATATTTTAACTTATAATGTTGGTATATCACTGTCGTACTCTGTATGGATATATATATATATATATATATATATATATATATATATATATATATATATATATATATATATAGATACATGTATGCTGACTTTTGCTTCTGTCTACATGTGAAGTAATTGTCTGTAAAGTTATCGGGTAAGTTTGTAAATGAAGTTAAGCAAATCAGTCAAACCTCTCCCTAGGCTGTGGATATGTTTCATTGGCCACATTTTTACGCTTTCATTTTCAAACTCATACGATTCGACATAGAAATTGTACTATCAATGTTTCAGTTAATGTTAAACTCTAGAAATGCCTAAGTTGTTGAAGGATGTTTATAAAAATAATTCATTGAAGAAAAAGAATTTTTAAACCTGTTATTCACTTCAATAAGGTTAATCAAGTCTGTAAGGATGACTTCTGACCTGCGTTGATAAAAATATATCCCATGTTTTCCAATCACTGATTCATCGTTCGGATGATTATTAATAGAAGGAATTTCATTTGTACTGATTAATTAGGACTAATAAAACGGCAAAATAAGGATTTAGATGAGGGGCTCAAATTCGAAACACTTCTGGGATGTTTCTAACAATAGACATTTTCGGGTCCAAACACTTAGTTACTTATTGTAGTTCAAGTAATCTGCCACTCCTGGTACTTTATCATACAAAAAATGTTGATTCAAAATTCAGGTACATAAGCTTTTCGGTTCTTTTTAAAAAGAGAAGTCACGTTATCTTACTGTATTATACAAGAAAGATTTTATTGATTACATGAAGAATAAATTGCTTGGGCGTTTATTATCATATATACATATACACGTATGCAAAAACCTACTATTATTGATTTGTTGACGATAGCAACGGTTTAATTATTTTATTAATGCTAACCCTACGTCTACTATGATTACTAATTTCTTTTCTGTCATTGATTTTACCTTTGAAATACGTAAAAATGCATTGAAGAAATTTTAACGTTTTCTAAAAATTAGAATTACAAACAGAACGAAATTGCTTGATATATTTGCCGTTTTTTCAAATAAACACAACACTTTCAATTGACCTTAGATCTGAAACTGAACTGAGAATTGTGAGTATTTTCCTTTATGGGTTAAGATTTGAATTTTCCTTCGAGTAGTTTCTTAAAGATTACTAACTGTTAGAGTTTGACGCTGTACTCTTCATTTTCGGTAGATATTAGAAGGTTTAAATCGGTTAGTAACATTGAACAATCTATACAAGCCCATAATGATAAGGTTTACACCTGTCACCTCTCATGGAGCATAATCCGCTGACCATCAATCTCCATTCAATTCTGTCCTGGGATCCCCTTGTCAGTTTTTCTCAAATGCTATTCATTCTTTTGATGTCTGCTGGAGTAAGCAGCCTACTGAAATACTGGTATTCACTTGGAACGCATCTGTGAGCTGCACAGTTCTGCAGTGTCGTCCTTCGTCAATATTCTGTATGATGGTGACAATCTTTTTAGGCACTCCATAGTTTCGAGGCAGCTTATACAATGTTCTGCCCAGGCTGTTATATGCTTTCTCATAGTCAAAGACTTTGATGTAAAGTGATGAGTTCCTTTCAATTGATCGGATGGTTAAATAATATCTCTGGTTAGTATTTTTTTAGCTAAGTTGTTTCCTACAGGATGACACTGCTAACCTCGTGCCTAACCCTCTTGTTTTACTCAGGCTTGGGACCGGCTGTAACCTTAGAAAGGCTCCAGGCGAAGTTATTTTGATGGCTATTATGCACTCATAAGTAAATATCTTTGATAAAAGTTTTCCATGGTTTCTGTGGGAAGTCATGACTGTTGGAGCCTAACCCCGTTGAAGAGTACAAACTAAAAGCAGTAGACGGTCAGATAATATTGTGGATTCATTAAAGTTAGACTTGTACAATATCGGACCCCGACTTGCTGGTCTAGATGTGAAGCGCTTTTGGTCAAGACCAAAGGTTCTGATCTCGGTTCTCAATGTATTCGTTTCGTACTAGGACGAAATAGATGTCTAGTTCTAAGGTTCCAGTATTTGTCTAACGTAGATCTGTTTATGGTTTCAATAACATTCCATAATCCTCACAATTTCATACTGATGATTTAAATAGTGTTTTCTTATGTTTAATTATATGTGTGTATTGGAAAAGTGTCAACCAACGCGTTTTAATTGTTTTTCTTTATTAATAATGCGCATTCCCGTAAATTCAAATGCTGAATATGATAAACTTAGCAGTAATCCTAGATTCGATACTGTTAGCTATTTAAGGTGTTATCTTTTAAGACGTACTAAACTAGTATGGATGGTGGTTCATGATTTGTCTTCTAAAAAAATATCCCTTTCTGTAAAAACACTCCATTGATACAATGATAGGAAAGAACAGCTAAACATTACAGTTATCTTCCTCGCACTTTGCTTATGTAAAATAACAGCTCTGCTGAATACTATAATTATTAGTACAGTAAATAATTCTCAGCATCAATTATAAAATATTACTCTAACATAGAATTTTTAATTATTCAAGGCATTTTATTACTTAGTACCTTTCACTCATTTTTGACTATTCGTCTTTTATCAGTTCATCTGTAACATTTTAAATGTTTGGATTATAGTATCATCTCCCTTTGTTTTGTTAAACGATAGATAGATAAGAAGAAAAATAAGCTGAATAATTCTGTTTATTTTTTTACAGTATCTAGCATCGTAAAATTATTTGTTATTCGATGGCAACTTCGAATTTATTAGTATTCAGTTCAGCTAAACCTAATTGCAGTATTTGTACAAGCGTAAAGAACCCATTATTACTCTCTAAACTAATTACAAATTATTAGGAGGGAATGAATATTGATGTGATAACAGCCAACCATATCAACTTGTCCTTAAAATCAATGGTCCAATAAGATAAGATATAAGGAAATTTGTGTTAATCTAAGAAGTTATATCAAAAGCTTACGAGACTGCGAATGGATACAATTAACAAGTTTCATAATATACCCAAACAGTGGTTTATTATTCCAGAATTTTCTGCTACCATCAGACATACACATGTTTCTTTACTTTTGATCAAACGAAATTAATATTATTTTATTAATCAAACCAAACTTTTAATGAACGAAGTAAAAGGTGAATACTGTACACTCTTCAATATAACTATATAACTGAAATTCGATATTCTCAGTTTTGACTGGTTACCGAGTTAGGATGACTTATTTCTAAGGAAATATGCATTATGTAATATATATATATATATATATATATATATATATATATCGTAAAATAATCAATATTATACAGTAAACTTTTAAGATTTTTTCGTTACTAAGTTTATTGATTTGTTTGTTGACTATTTTATTCAGAATAAACTTACACAATAAAAGGTTTCAATTAAATTACTTTTTGATAAGATTTCCTGAAATGTTTAAAAGAACAGAAATGAGTTCCGTTTCATTCCAATGTTCAGTACGAGATCCCTTTCATTGAAATATTATGCGCTGTAGCTTCTGGATTGAGTTTTAAAAAATTCAACGTATCTTCACTAATATTTATTACTATTTTCTTTTGGTAAAATATTAATTCAACTCTACTTGAAAGCATTGACTAACTTTAATTTAAAAAGAATTGTAATAATCGGTTAACTAGTTTAGATCAACGTCCAAACAAATAAAGATGATTGTCAATTATGCATTAAGTAATTACTATTTCTTCTATCTATAACGTGTAGTTTACAGTGTTGTTTATTTCAACATTTGATATAGCTGTCATTATATAAAAGAATTATTCGTTTAGTTGTCAAATAGATGTTTGTGATTTCAATTTCTTATATTTACATATTTAATGCAATAATGATGAGAATTATGTAATTAATGAACTTAATGAAATAATTAACTATGTTGACATTTGAAATCAATATAACATTGTTTTAAATGACATATAAAAATAAATTAGAAGTAATTCACACCTGGTTACATGTTATTCAAAGAAACAGTTTTGAAACTTTATTAGGGGATAGAACTCTCAATTTAAGAATTCTTTTAGTTAACATAATAACCTAGCTATTTAGCCGATAAATAATAGTCGGTAGTTTCGAACCTAATCAATTTATAATTTAATGGTTATTTTCACATATCACTATCAATGCGTTGATATTATACGTAGTTTGTCAATGGAATCTGAGAATCCGTTTCGAATTTAAATTTCAATAGATCATGTACATTATACCGTTTGAAAAGATCTAACCTAAGATCATATAATTTAATGGCAATTTGATAGTAAACGCCATTCAGGCTTGACTCAGTAAGAAATAGTTGTACTAAACTCTATGGAAATATAAATCCTATTGAATTTCTTATTGTATTGCTTGATTTTACGCGTTTATAACACCGAGATATTAAAAGGTGGAATACAGCTATAAATATAATTTATGTATTTGTCTTAATGTAATTCAACTGACAATTTTATATTATTTAAGATCTTTTTGTTTGTGCAAGGATTAGAATTACTGAGACCTGTTAATTTAAAAAAAATTACATATCATGTTAGTAATTGTTCTTTTTTTTCTGAAGAGATTTTTTTGTTGTCGCCTCTTGTTGATGAACTGTCCAGCTCCTAATTTGGAATTATAATAAGATTTTGTGTATCGTTCCAATTACTCATTAATCAAGAAGATTTAACATATAACAATTGTTAAATAGTCCACAATTCATAGAAATATCGATTAGATTAAATAAACTGTTGAGAAGTCAGTTTCTTTGATCAAAGTGGATCATTTCAACTAAGATCAACTGAAGATTAATTTTAATTCTGGTTGAAATAAATCTGTATATAAAACAGAAAATTCTTTATTAGAAATTGTTTATTGCTATAATTAACATTTTTAATTGTTTGTTAGCCTAGACAAACAAGGAAACATTAACGATCAATGGTTGAGTAAAATACAGTAAATAGAATCGCTTTTTATACGATGCTTAAAGTAGTTAAGATTGCTCAAATAGAAATGAATTTACTCTGATCAATATCAATGCAATTTTAAGGCATCACGATAATAAGAAATATCTGTATGTTAAAATTGTCTTTATATTTGAGTCTGCGTGTAGAATATTTCGTTCATAGATTGTTATCAATACTAGCCTCAGTAAACAATCAAACTCAGTATAGAGGTGTGCAAATTGCTGAATTTTGGTGTTTTACCGAACTGGTCTAAGACAATCAACTGCAGTATTGGATAGCCGTTACGTTCTAGCAGAGGAATCCTCATCACTATGCATCCATGACGGAATCAAACCCAGCAAATCGGGTCTCTGGGCGTGCTAAGCAGAGAGTCCTGATGTCCATTCCCGGTTACATGGTTCTTGGATGCACGCGTCTGAGTCGTCTCATATTAATTTTAAACATTTCAAATGCTGACATGTTTCCGATCGTTGTCTAACTTAGACCGGTTCGAAATGTCATTTAATAGAAACAGTAGTAATGGTGGTTGTAAATAATTTTCTTGCTCTACAACCTTTCATTGAGTTCATTTAATGAATGAATACTGGACCACTATTGTAAACCTGAAAGCACTGGACGGCCGTTTCGTCCTAATGTGGGGCTCATCAACAGTGCGCACCCACGACCATGCATATGAGAAATTGAACTCGGAACCTCTGGTTCAGCATGCAAACACTTAACCTCTTGACCACTGATACGGCATTCTGCGGTATTATTGTCAAACTTCAATCAGTCCACAATACTGCACGACCCTCATAAGTTGTCTTCGGTACGTGACTGCCTCATATCCTCTGAACTCCACTGGTTATCTCTTGATCTTTAGATATTTTTTAGTGTTCGGGAACTTACTCTTGCGCATTGAATTTATTACCAATACTTCTTGTTCAATATTATTCACCAGCGTGATACACATTTACTTTCTAACCAACTTCACTTAGCATAAATGAAATTAACATCTACCATAGGTTATAAGCAACTGGTGAGAATGTAACTGGATAAAATGAGTTCATATTATTGTGCTTAAATCTTTAATTCAGATCTCTTTATAAAGGCAACTATCTATATAAAATGTAAATGATTGTTGGTATTCAATTGCTGAAGAGCTTATCAATAAAGTTATTAATTTTTTCTCATAAAGTCAAGTATTTTTCCATTCGGTTCGGTTTAGACTAGCCGAATAACTCAAAGCTATAGTTCATTAGGTATGTACCATCAATAAATTTAACTCTACGAATTCTAGTAGTTCTTTAGCTGGTGAAGAGAGCATTTGTTCATTAACCTTCCATTCTTAAAGCGGTCATTTAATTCTGTTACTATAGCCGTTGGCTTGTTTATTAAAATGTTGATGTTTGTTATATACAATAACTTGGAATTACTTCATCACGCTTTAAAAAAAAGCGTGTGATAATTAACCGTGCCCACTTCCTGTTTGCCAGTTCCTATTCTGATAACGTTTTTATGAATAAATCAATGATGGATTATTTTCAACATCTATTTTACCGTCATAATTAACAAGATAAGTTTTAACTTTCTAACTCTATTCAGTTTAGTTATGTTGCGTTATCAAAATGTACATTTTTCTGTAATTGAATAAAAGAATCAGCAGACGATCAACTTTAAGATTAATGGATTCCGTAAGGATCGATCATGTACTGAAAAAGTCACGCATCATTATTGAACAATCATTTGGAAAAGCATTGGACAGCGTAGACAGGAGAACGTTATGGAACCTTCTTCAACACAATGATGTACTTGGGAAAATTGTCAACATCATGCAGAGTTCTTACAATGAGCTATATTGAGAAATTATGCTTGAAAAGCAGCTAACAGATTCATTTAAAGTGAGGACCAGTATCAGATAAGGTTGCTTACTCTTCTTTTTTTTATTCTAGTAGTTGACTGAAATATGGTGAATCAGCATGCTTGAACATACACAAGGGTAAGATCTAGATTATTAAATAAAACGACGGTGAATTGTACTTTATGGAGAAGCTCTTAGGTGAGAACGTTTACGTTTCTGTAGCACTATTTTTAAACAAGAGTAATCGGATGCAGAGATGAAGACACGCATCGGCAAATTAAGATGAGCATTACCACAACTGAAAAACATTTAGAACTTAAAGCAACTGCCAGCCAACACTAAAGTCACAAGTTTGACTGTAAACATTTAGACAACCCGTTTTATGGAGATGAAACTTGAAGAACTATGAAAGCCATCATCAAATCGGCATATGTGTCTATAAACAGTCGTATACGCAAGATACCCTATGTTCGTTAGTGTGTAAACACCAGTAGCAACTTACTGTGGCAGAGAACAAACTAACATACATCTGAGTAGTAGACTGGGAAAAGACGTTGGAAGTGGATAGCACACACATTGCGGAAATCCCCAAACTGAGTCATGTAGCAATACTGAACTTGAAATGCTCAACGGCAAAATGGAAGAGAGGGACCAAAGAATACTTTGCTTCAGGAATTAGACGCAGACGTCCGAAGAATGAATAGTACTAGTCTAGAACTGAAAAGGAAAGTCGAAGACAAAGTTGAATGAAGATTAATGGTTGGTATCCTGTTCTCCGCGACGGGTAATGTGCGTGTTTTATATTATTTCCCATTCTAATACGAGAAGTTACTGATCGTTATGTTAATAATCAAGTTTCGACAAAACACTTATCTGCAAATATGACATAGTTATCTATTAAATCATATTAGTCAGCTCGTGCTCCATAGATATTTATTTATTATTCACAAAATACTAATTCATAAATCAGACTGTTGTACAATGACAAACAAAAAATAATTTATCA
Source organism: Schistosoma turkestanicum (assembly GCA_944470395.2). Classification (NCBI taxonomy): domain Eukaryota; kingdom Metazoa; phylum Platyhelminthes; class Trematoda; order Strigeidida; family Schistosomatidae; genus Schistosoma; species Schistosoma turkestanicum. The sequence continues at coordinate 2,812,665 of OX103979.1, read as the reverse complement.
CCACTAGACTTTCCGTGAAAAATTCAGTCTTTTAATTGGATAAGTATCTTTTTATGATGAAAAATCTATTTCTGTTTCTTGATTATTCTTATTTCTCACTTTTTTTTAAAGCCACTTTCAACTCGCTCAAAGGTCGTTTTTCATAAAGTATGGCTTTGGCATTTGGGGATTTTTTTTTGAAATCGGCAAACAAATTTATTCGATTTACAATTTCATCAGCCTTAAGATGAATCAGTACTTTTTTTAAGCTGAAATATCTTCCTTTTATCATTAACTACTTAGATTAGGAAGAGATTCGGTTCACAGTCAGTTACTTGTATCAATAATTATAAATTAAACATGTGGAGGTATGTTTTTTTTGTCTTATCAGTAGTTTATATATATATATATATATATATATATATATATGTTTGAATCCTAGTTTACTTTCAATTTATCTCCACACGTTATTCATAAAATGTCTGAACAGGCATACAGATACCTTTCATAGATATTTATTAATGAATTATTTGGAAAATAAAAATACGGAAGTAAATGAACGGAAGAATAGATATCATTCTTTTTGTAAATATATAATTTTATATATATTCATATCACAGAAACTAGTCACATGTGATATTATTATATTAGATATAAAGTTAATTATTATATTCCTATCCTTTCATTATTCATGAATTTTTCCCATTAATGGTATTCTATTCTATTTGTTGTTGGTTATTTTTCACACTATTAAATTCTCACTTAAAATGTTCTATTGTTATTTCACTTTACTCCATACTCTATACTTGTCTCTTGTAGAGCATTCTGTTCATAAATAAAGCTCAGTGGGTTGATTAGAAAACAAATTACATGAATATTCTTTAAAGACTGATCACTGAATTCTCTTTAGTGTAATTATTACATTTATCATTATAAATAGAACATATTTTCTTTGGAACATAGTTTAATGAAAACATTTGAGAGTATTATCACTTTCTTTATACAATCAATTATAACGAAAACGAATCATCAGCTTCATTAACTATCCGATTTTGGTTGTTTTTCTCATTCATATTTTAAATTTATTCAAGAGTTTGAAAGAAATTAATATGAATGTTGATTCTATAATAAGCACTTGGTAATCATTTTAGACTATCCGATGTTACCATAATCTTTGATGGTAATCAAGTCCTGTTAAACGAGCCGTATAACAGTTACAATTAACTTGGTAATGCGGTGTTGCAGATGATGTGTGTTAAACTCGTTTGGAGATCAGTTTAGACATTTGTTTTTGCTGATAACTGCCAACCGAAATAAGACGTACACCTTATTGATTCCCTCTGATTATTTCTAACTACCTAACACTAAAGTGTGTTGGATTTGCTTTCCTAATCACTAATGATTTCATTTATGGTGTATGACCTCGGACCCATACGAATTTTTGTATATCCAAAGTCTGAAATTAATAAAAAGGATATTTACTTGAATATCATAGTGTGGTTTTTGTGAAGTACTTGAAGCTTTGAACAGTGAGTCACATTGATTATTGTTATTGACGTGATAACATAATGCCTTGCAATTCGAACAATCACCTACTGTTTCAGATTCTAGTGTATTCTTTACTAAACCATTCGGCTATGATAGATCCTTGACTAAATAAACTGCCTCCTAATTTCAGTTATCAGCTGGAGGGATTAAACTCTAACCTTAATTTGCATAACAGTTTTTATATTAAGGCGTACGATTCAGTATTGCCAATGTCACCCAAAATTGTGATAGGGACACCCTCAAATTATTTAATCAGTGTGCATTTTCGTAGACTTCATAAGACTTATAAAAATGTCACATCTATTCTGTTTTAGTTCAGCGCACATAATTGTGAGTTGCTAAGCAGATATCCTTTAAAAACTTCGGAATTGCAAGACATTATTAACTGAGAGGATAGTAGTGTTAAAATCAGAGATAAAACTTCAAGTTAACGTTTTAGGGACTGAAGGTTTCGGAAGGTGAAAAAGTTATGATTGTGATTACTATCATGAAGCAGCCTAAGTTATATCACAATTGAACACTAAGAAGTATGGGACAGCTATTTCATCCCTCAGCATTTTTCTACCACAACCCAAGCGAAACGGATCTAGGGCCTTCATATCTCTCCGTGAGCACTTAACCAACATCTATTGGTGTACATACATATCCAATGAAAACTAATTAGCTGTTATTAAAATAATGTGAACTATAAAAGCGAACTATAAAAAGTATTATGTTTAATCTTTTTAATGTTGAGGGTTGCACTTTCTTTTAACATAACTCGGAAATTTTGATGTTAATACTTAATTATAATAAACATAATATATCTATCTATCAGAGCTCATTAGATATATGTTGATATATAACCTAAATTGGATGCATGCACTAGCGCCAAGTTGAATTAATGTTCAAAAGAATAAGAAACAAATAAATTAGTCACAAGAATAGTTAGTATACACAAATTAATTTACATACCTACATACCTACATAATTATTGATTTACCAAAATGAGTTCATTGTTCTAGTGTGCCATAGTAATCATTATTTTGTTGAATTTGAATCAATTGATAAATATTTAATTTATATGAGTAGATACATTTTTAAAAAATTAAAAGTTGAATTGTTTTCAGGTTATGTTTAATTTATATTGACTCAAGAAACTCTCTCTCTCTCTTTCTAAATATACATGATTAAATAGAAGTTACTTCACTGTTATTAAAAGTATTGTTTGTATTATTGTCCTCAAAATAACAGCACCAATCAGTCGACACATATTACAATTCAATAATTTCACTGTAAGTTAAATTATGGCCTCGCTAAATAACTAACTGATATAAAATTTTGACCATTAAAAACTTAAATGTAGTACTAATCATTAGACATTAAGTTTTGTGTTATTTATCTTGTATAAATGTATATCTGTTAGTCTGAACCACTGAGAAATTTCAAATTAAAATAGAATACTTGGTCTTAGTTTCCAATAATTTCTTAGAGAATGGTTATATTTAAAATTGTTTGTCCAACGATAACTCAAACTAAATTTTTTTATCCTGAATAAGTATTGTTTTGTAAAGTTGTCAAATATGAGCTGCTTACGTTATATAAATTGTTTGTTTGAGCATAATGAGTATGATATAGATTTGTTGATTATATTCGATGTATGAGATTGTCACCTTTACAAGAAGAACAGTAATGCAAGATAACCTTATTTTCTGCTTTTAAGTGCTAGTATAGATTATCTCATTTCAAAAAATGATAGTTAAAAAAGGAATAGACAGACATTTTGAATAACGATTAAATATAGAGATTTTTTTTAATATTTCGAAATGACCAAGTGACTACGAATGAATTTTCAAATAGAGCATACTATAAAGGATTATTGATTATGACTTCATGAACTAATAAGCGTTAGAGTTTTTTTGGTAAAAAGTCTTATCAGGACAATATTTTTCATCCAATTTTATTCAACTTGTTAATCAAATACCGTTAAACGTTATGGCATTTATATATTGACTTGTCATATCAGACTAACCGTTCGTTTAGACTTTGTAAATGGTTTCTTTTTCAACTGCCTGTTTGCATATCATTATTACGATAGTTTTCCAAATGACCCACATAGTTGCAATCGATATTAATTCAAATTCTACCTTTACCTTCAGCACTAGAGCTTGAGTTACATTTTCATGAGATAAGACCTTGATTTAAACTGGATGATAATGATTAGATAGCTGATATGACGCATGATAATAAAATATTTTATCATTTATTGCTTACTTAAAAAAAGTTAACAATTCGTAGTTTTCAAAATTAATTTAGTATCAATTAGTATTAGTTTTTTTAATTCGCACCAATCGATAACATTGGTATTTAAAGTTTGACATATATGGAATGTTTCATAGTGTAATCTTACCGTAATAAAAACGAAAAAGTCAGGGCTGTGCAAGATAAATGAAGAAAAATCAATATTCAGTGTATATTTTAGTAGTAAAATATCGAAAAAAACCCCACAAGATCACATTAGCTGATAGACAATTTCGATTTGTAGATCATTAAAAATAATTCTACTCGAATACACACAACAATAGACATAACAACTAATATTATTTGTAAAGGTCAGTGATATACGAATGTTAAAAAAATGAAACTAAAAAAATTCGTAAGTTGTTTTTTCATATTGATTTATGATGACATAGTAAAAGTTAAAAATAAATTGTTCATATGTTATGTAAGTTTAGTGTGAATGTGTGAACATTGATTAGCTTTTGCCTTTGTTGGCTTCAACATGAAGTAACTGTGGATAAACATATAATCTAGAAAATACTAATATTTGTGTTGATTGATGAATAAGATCAAGGATAAGAGAAAAAATTGGCATGTATCCCCCTGGTCTTCGTATCAATTAACAATTATTGACACTTTTGAAAGATTTAATGTTGTACATGAAATTTTAACCTATGTTATTCAGTATTATTGTCCAAAAAACATTACTATTCAGTTTATTTGGCGTTAATTAATTCCCTATATTACCATAATCTCTATATTGTTTGGTTACTGTGTGATCTCGACTCCATATTATTTGCTTTATATTATCTGAGCAGATCTCATTGATCAAGGAAGGATTTTTACTGTATTGACTTGTTTCCTTATTACCAGAAAAATATAGTCATAATAAACACTTCAAATTCATTTATTGAAAATTCGATTGAAATTTTTTAATAGTTTTAATATCTTTGGAATTCTATTCAAGAATATTAAAGATTCCCATTGTGAAAATTAGAACAACACCTATAAGCGAACAATACCGTTTTCGATTAGATCGTCATCAGACTTTACTCTAATATACATGAATATTCATATGAAAATGTTAAACCAATCAATTCAATTTGAGTCATAATCACAATGAAGTGAAAAAGATTACGTCACTACATATAAAAGGCAAAAGTACAGATGCATAGTAGGAAGACAGGTGTACTGATAGTAGTAAGAAAATTACAATCATTAAAAATATCAAAACCGTTACGTAATGAGCAAATGTGTAAAAAATAAAAAAATATAATGTCAGTCGTTAGTTACGTCATATCCAGACACGGAAGAGATAGGGGTGTCACGAATTTCTTCTGAACACATGAATTGGGGTTGAATGTACGTATTCCTATGGCTTCTGCAATGTGTAGGAGACGGGATCGAACTCCGTTGGGAAATGATGGAGGTATACGATAGATCACCCGAAAAGATATAGATTTATCTACAACGTGACCACTGTCTACCAGGTGTGCTAAGATCGAACTGCGTATTGTTTTTGACTGACCCTTCGTAAACCATGCTGGGAGATGTTCACTCATTCGTTGTGTAAGTTGCCTGGAAGTACGCCCGATATAGCTATCTCCACAGGAGCAGCTGAATTTGTAAATGCACATAGAGGAGGCCAACTCAGGTAACTTATCCTTCGTTCGGGTAGACATGGCTGATCGACTGGAGAATATCAATGCAAGTTTGGCAACGTTGAATGTTCTATTAATTACTCTTATTAATCTGTCCTGCAGAGTATCGCAGGCCACATATCCGTTGAATTATAACTTCATAAATAAAGGCTTCTTTTGTGCGGTCGAAACCACCGACTTCTTTTTTACGGCAAGCATATACTTCTTATTGAATGCGCTCGGATAACCAATCTCGGTTAGTGAACTGTTGATGAATTCCAGCTCCTGACTTAGTGTCCACTGAACATATCATATTTGCTCTGTTAGTGAGACATCTAACCAAATTTCTTTTGTAGCGGATAGGTGTAAAACTACAAAAGTGAGTCTATTGGGAAGCACTGGGATTTTTTCTATACACGCTTCTACTTAGTGAACCATCACTTTGCCTGCTTAGTATGACGTCAAGGAAAGTGAATTTTTCATCATATTCCTCTTCACCAGTGAACGTGATTGCTGGGTGTACACTGTTGAATTGTTCTAAGAGTTTTGCCTATTATATGTAGTGACGTAATCTTTTACATTTCATTGTGATTGTTGACTCAAATTGCCTTGATAGCTTTGACATTTTCATATAAATATTCATGTATATTAGAGTAAAGCCTGATGACGATCTAATCGAAAACAATGTTGTTCGCTTATATGTGTTGTTCTAATTCTATTCAAGTAAACAATAGCCACCATTGCTACGTATCTCAGATTATTTTATTTTTATTGGACAATAATGTCGTTGGTTATGGCATTCTAATTAGTAAGTGACTATACATAGGAAGTTTTGGCGACAAAACTGCGTAAACTCACTTTAGATAATAGGAAATATACATGCTAATAATGCATACTTTCTTGAGGGAAAATAATATTCATCGTTGTGTTGGTTAACGGCGTGTAAATTAATCCTTTCACACATTTACTTTCTTAAATTAGCCTCAGTTTATCACCTCTATCTGGTCTCACAGTCATATATGTTTCCGCTTAAAGAAACTGATTTTAAGTGTCGGAGATATGCCTAAAATAACTTACATTGTATGAAAATTTAACAAACAATCATATACTACGCATCAACTAGTTTTTATATCTCATTTCATATGGTTGTCTATTCAGAGGTTTGCCAATATTCAGAAAGTATGCATGTGTAGGAGTTAATGAAACCTTGACGTAAGTAAAGAGCTGAATAAAATTCAGTAATATCCTTAGGTAAATTGATATTAAATTATAACCTATTATCCCTGATTATCATTGGATACTGTTGATTACATTGATGTCTTATTGTAATCTGAATGTTTTGACCGGTAAAATTTAAGACTGATACGTATACTAATTTTTATCGCTTGGAACTAGCCTTTAGATTACTGAAACGCGATTAGCTCGTTTTGATTAGAATTACACTTTTCTTGATTTTATTCAATGTTTCGAAAGATAGTTTTGTTTACGTTCCCATTGTAATAAGTCAACACACCAACTTTTACAAATTATGGAAATTATGCTTCATATTCCATTGAAACCCAGATAGATGTTAAGCTTAATTCAACAAGTCTCTCGTTTGGTAGAGAGTCCTCTCTATGGTAAGACAATCGGAGAATGTCATCGATTGATACATAATAATAATGATACTATTAATAGTGATAATAATAATGGCTTTATTCAATATTTTATGTTAAGTATAATATGGTATTCTCAACAGTGATTGACCGTAAGAAGTAGGCAGTTCAGGAATCGACATCTTAGCAACGTTCATTTTTTATCAGCAGATTGCCAGCCATTGCGTTGTCTCGGAACACACTTTGTTGTACTTTATGAAGCGATAGCTCGTAAACTCTTTTCACACGTGGTTGAAGTGATTATGCTATCAACAGACACAACTGCCATGCTAAAACAAACAGAAATAGGCTATTTATTGAAAAACATCTTCATAAGTTACAAAGTGTTGGCATTTTATTTAGAACTTAAATAGCGTTCATTTAAAGAACTGATAGCCGTTAGTAAACTTACTATTTGTCTAATAACCGACTAAAAACATCTGTCAAGTAGAAGAACGTATGTCGGTATAAAATATTAAACATATTGAAATATATCCTTTTAGTAATGACATCAACAGTTCAGTAATTGTTTTGAACGTTAGATCCTCAGAACTCACTTGATTCAGGTCCTAATTTTGGATTTTTGTGTTCTCACGCATATGCTACTCAGTTGACTTTGAGATTACACTTCCCTTTCGGAAAATCCTTCACTGTCATTGGTTGATGTATTATTTTAGTACGTTATTTTTGAAGCTCTCCTAATGACGTTTCCATCATTTATAATTAATCTCGATTTGCGTGCTTGTCGTCCTCGTATTTTCTGGGTGCTTGTAGAATACACTTTCTACGCCTTATACAGAGTTCTTCATATAGTTAGCCGGGGTGAGGACAAACGGATTAGAATAGCCTATCGCGCACTGCATCACTTTTCTTCTCTCCGTTTACCGAGTAAGGTGAACTCATAATAGTTTCAAGCATATCAGTTGACGAGCACATCAGTAACTTACTCAAGTATTTCTAGAACGAAAAATAGTTATTTTGAGTAAGCGGAATTTTCAAATTATTCCACTTTAGTATTTGCACATGATGTACATGTTCGATACAATCCATGATGTGTGGATCTATTTCACGTAGATGTTCTTAAGGAGGACATTGTATGTTATAAGTCTTCAAACCGTTTGAAAACTTTCTCACTAATTCATGAGTCTTGCTTCTTTACAAAAGCTTGACAGGAGATTATTTAGTTTAATATGCAGACATATCAGAAGTTTGGTTCAACGATCATTGTGTAGTATCGATTATTGACAGATTTACTCATCTTTGTGATATAGTAGAATTTGTATAACCGTTTTTAACTTGTTACTAGCAATATAAAGCAACATGATTGATTGTATAAATCACTTTCTGATAAAAGTAATATCATAATAATCGTAATAATAAATGATAATATTCTGATACCTGGAAAAGAATAAAAATTGAAGATGAATATTGAAGTCTATGAAAAAGTTTTTAAACAGGTATAAAGCATTAGATATGTTTAATATAGGGAAGCAGTGTTACTTTAAAAAATTGAAGGTCCTCTATCAGACTTAATTTTATGAGAAATTTCTAATTGGAAATCATCGGTAAGTTGATAGTTAAATAACACGTAATGTCTATAAAATGTTTCATTCATTTTCATGATTTTGTTTGAATGTAATTCTTGTAGCATGAAAACAATCACTTGGTAATTATGTGTTGGTTCGATTTTTTACACATAATTTTGTTATTTTAATTTGATCACTCTAAACTTTTTGTATCATTCATTCTTTTGATGTATGTTTCCGATTCCCAGAACAATTTGTACTTTGGTCTTCCATTTTTCTTTTACCTTGACCATTCCAAGTTAGGACTTGCTTTGGAACTCAGTTTGGTGAGAACTATATGTGAATAGATTTAAACTCAAAGCTGAATTTAATGAAGTGAGTAAAGGACATTAAAAATCAATTCCAAACTCAATTATAATTCATTTGTTTTTGTGAATGTTATGTAAGTGAGTCCTATTATTAGAATATTTGACTTTATTCGAATGAAATTCATTAAATTTTCTCAAACGTAACTGAAAGAATTTTCAGACTAATAGTGTAAAAATATAAGTATTATCCTATCATCTTGTGATTATGATCAAATTTACAAGATTATGCAGTTTCGTAACTCTTAGGTCGCGCAGCGAGCAATTAACTTTTACACTACTTAGCTGATATCTAATACCTCACGTGTTTGACCAGTGAAATTGTTACACTACACAACCTTGCTCTATACCGTTAAAAAGTAGCTACATCAGCTTTGCTGAGCTTCTTTTTTTGAGTTCAAATTCTCTTGGTCATGCTTCAAAGTTCATTAAACAGAAAAGAACCTGGTAACCCAAATTTTATTTACCGAAGTTTCCAAATTTTAACAAAAATTAACAGTGAAATATTGCGTTCCAAAATAATGTATCAGCAAAATAACAGGTATATATATGATCAGATTTGCTTGAAATATATTGCGCTAATAAATCACATAGAGTTCTGATAACCCTCGCCTTCTCATTACACTGTGAGAAAATGAGGATAACGCATGTTCAGAAATTATGTTTCAAGACAGATTTAGAACTAATAATCTTCAGATTACAGGCCACAAACTTTACTGATTGAAATATCAAGGAATATTGGTGGAGAAATTAATACAATAACCAACTATTTGCCAAGAATTTTTAAGTACTGACCAGCCTTATTATTAAGCATGAAGTTTATAATAATCACTAACATTTTCGCCTAGTGCTATGAGTGAAAGCCATCAACAAGAAAATCAACAGTATCTCACAGGCAGTGTTAACCGATATACAATCGGAGTTATTTTAACACTATTCCAGGTTTATTTAGCAGAATTATGGAACTACAACTTTGATAATGCATCATATTTTCAACAGAAATTAAAACAAGCTTCAGTTAATATGTGATGAATTCTACTTTTATACCTGTGAGTTGCAGAAATATTTTTATCCCTGGCTGACCATCTCTAAAACTAATGTTTTGAAACACGAAAATGTGTACATAAGTCTTCAAAGTAAGATCTTTTTAATTAAAGCATAGGACGTTATAGAAATTTTCAATAGGAGTTTTTCCAGCTTTAAGGGTGCAACTATAGACTTAACAACAAAGTCATATGATGCAGAAAACGATATAAGGTAAATAATAGTGTTTGTTAGATTTCAAATTAAGCAACTGAGAGAGCTGTATAATATTTTATAATAGTTTTTCAGCAAGATTTCTTTAAAACGGGTGAAGAAAAGAAAAATACATCAATCAAGATTCTTTGTAAACAATAAAACAGAATCCAGAAAGTAGTTTATAAGGGTTTTCTAAGACTTCATTGTCAGTTTTAAACCTTTTACCGATTCGAGTATTCACAATGGAATTTGTTTCATGTTTGCTGTTTTCAGCTTATGCAAGTACTTCATGTAAAAAACAGGATCTATGAAATGGCTAACAGATAACTAAACATGAAATTCACGATTACTTACTTACTTACGCCTGTTATCCCTGACGGAGCATAAGCAAGTGACCACTTTACTCAAACAAATTCTTTCCTCGGCTTCTCCTCCAAGTTTCGTCCAATTTTTCTTCATTCTTCTCATATCTTTCTCTATTTCTCGGCGTAATGTGTTCCTTGGTCTTCCACTTTTCCTTTAACCGTGAGGGTTCCAAGTGAAGGCTTGTCTCCTGACGCAGTTAGGTACTTTCCTCAATGAGTGTCCTATACACTTCCAGAGCTTCTTCCTGATTTCCTACTCCTCTGGAATCTGGTCTGTTGTTTCACACAGTAGGCTGTTGCTGATGGTGTCTGGTCAACGAATTCGAAGTATTTTGCGTAGACGACTATTAAGGAATACTTGTATCTTCTGGATGATGGCTTTCGTAGTTCTCCAAGTTTCTGCTCCATACAATAGAACTGTCTTGACATTTGTATTGAAAATTCTGATTTTGGTGTTGGTTGACAGTTGTTTTGAGTTCCAGATGTTGTTCAGTTGTAGAAATGTAGCCCTTGCTTTGCCAGTCCGCGCCCTCGCATCTTCATCAAACTCACCTTGCTCGTCAATGATGCTGCCCAGATATGTGAAGGTGTTAACGTCCTCTAAGGCATCTCCATCAAGAGTGATTTGGTTGGCGCATGTTGTGTTGCATCCTGCTTTTCCCTTTATGTATGTTGAGACCTACTGCTGCTGAGGCTGTTGCTACACTGGTCATCTTCTGTTGCATTTGTTGTTGCGTGTGAGATAGAAGAGCCGGATCATCTGCGAAGTCCAGATCGTCCAGCCGCATCCTGGCTGTCCAGTGTACACCGTAATTCAATTCAGATGTTGACGTCTTCATAATACAGTCGATCACCAGGAGAAAGAGAAAGGGTGAGAGTAAGCAACCTTGCATGACACCAGTCTTCACCTCGAAAGAGTCTATTAGTTGTCCTTGATGTACTATTTTGCATTTGGACCCATCATAAGAATTTCGTATGATGTTAACTATTTGCTCAGGCACACCATAGTGTCGATAAAACCTCCACAGTGTTTTCCTATCCACGCTATCGAATGCTTTCTCGTAGTCAATGAAGTTGATGTAGAGTGGTGAGTTCCATTCAATTGATTGCTCCACAATGATCCGCAACGTAGCAATTTGGTCAGTACATGATCGATCCTTACGAAATCCGGCCTGTTTATCTCGAAGTTGAGCGTCTACGAAGTCCTTCATTCTGTTTAACAATACCCTGTTAAAGACTTTGCTTGGTATTGAGAGAAGAGTGATGCCCCTGTAGTTCTCACACTTGCTGAGATCGCCTTTCTTTGGTATTCTGATCAGGTATCCTTCTCTCCAGTCTATTGGTATTTGTTCTTCGTCATCCCAAATCTTGTTGAAGAGAATGTGGAGTATCTGTGCAGGTGCAGACACGTCCGCTTTCATTGCCTCTTCTGGAATGTTGTCTGGTCCCTCTGCTTTGCCGCTACTTATTTCTCTGATGGCCATGCTGATCTCTTCAATTGTTGGTGGGTCGACATTGATTATGAGGTCCGTGGATGCTGCTTCGATGTTGGGTGTGTTCAATGGGGCTGGTCTATTCAAGAGTTCTTCAAGATGCTCTACCCACCCATTTCGCCGTTCTTCAATGTTGCTGGTTATTTTGCTTTCTTTGTTTTCACTGGTCGTTCTGGTTTACGATAGTTTCCGGCGAGCTTCTTTCTTGTATCGTATAATTGTCTCAAGTTTCCTTCTCTTGCAGCCTTTTCCACTGTCATAGCTAGATCTTCCACATATTTGCGTTTGTCGGCTCCGATGCTCCTCTTCACTGTCCTCTTTGCTTCTGTGTATTCATCTTGTGCCATGGCTTTCTCTTCTCTTGTTCGGCTGACGTTGATTGCTGTCTTCTTGTTCCTCCTTTCTTTAATTTTTTCAAGAGTACCGACCGAGATCCACTACTTGTGGTGATACTTTTTGTGGCTCAGCGTCTTTCTTGGTTCTCACGTCCTCCATGGTCCTTCTGAGCTTTTGATTGATTCAGATCTGACGGATTTTGTTCTGTGTAGTGTGATCCGGTGAAATCCATGTAGCTTTGTTTAAGCGTTTGTGCGGGAATATTGTGCTTCCGACTACCAGTTTGTTGAAGGCACATAGGTTTGCAAATCTCTCACAATTTTCGTTTCTTTCTCCCAGTCCATATCGTCCCATTATGTCTTCGTATCCAGTGTTGTCCATGCCAACCTTAGCATTTAGCTGTCCCATCAGAATGGTCAAATCCTTTGATGAGCATCTGTCGACGATTGACTGCAGCCTTTCGTAGAACTGATCTTTAACGTCTTCATTGTAGTCGTTGGTAGGTGCATAGCATTGGATGACGTTCATTGTAATGCCTTCTATTTTTGTTTTGAAGGATGCTTTGCGTCCATGAGATTCCCATCCTATCAGTGCCTTTTGCGATTGTTTGGACAACGTCAGTACAACTCCTTGTGTATTTGTGAGGCATTTTCCTCTTCATGACCAGGGTATAACAGCGGTCCCCCTGAAGCTAGTCTCAGTTTTCCTACCTGTGTCCAATGCGTTTCACTGATGCCGAGCACCTTGAGGTTGTATCTTTTCATTTCTGCCTCAACTTGAAATAGTCTTCCAGTCTCCCACAATGTACGAACGTTCCATGTACCTAAAAAAATGGATGCTCTGGTTGTCAGAAAAGTCATCGGCTCCGTGACTTGCGTGGGAACATGTCTTTCATCACATGACGTCATAATTGTTCTCCCAACTCCCAGGGCAGAGTTAAAATGGTTTAAATTATTTCTTCTGGTTTGCGTTTTTTTAGCAGGTTAGTTTTTTGACAGAATGGGGTCGCTAACCCCATGCTCATCCCTCCTCCTTTATCTGGGCTCGGGATCGGTAGTAGCCCCGAAGGGTCTACAGGCGGAGTTGAACTTCTCTGTACAAGATATAAATAAATAATAGAGATGTTTACTGATTACACAATTAGAGAAGATAATTTTCATTTATTACTTATACCAATCAGAAATACTGAACAAAAAAGAAAGAACTGATCCACTGTTTCGTTATCGTTAAGGACAAATTAAATCAAATTGTTCTAGGTTAAAATGTAAATAAGTTATCATTGAAGAAGCTTTTAACTATTAATTTAGGAATAGCTAATCCTATATATTTAAGTATATCAAATCATTTATAATGATATACGTTTATCATATCCCAAATTATTTATAAAACATTTAAAAGTATTCTATCTTCTATGAATAATTGAGTCTTTAACAACTTCTTAAAATATTCAATAACCCACTCAATGTAAGTGTACTTTAGACAGAATTCAAGCAGCAAAACTCATGAAATAAACAAAACCATAAAATCTACTGTAAAATTGAAAAGAACGAAGAAATATTTAAGTATGGAACAAATTGTTCTACTTTATTATTATTATTATTATTATTATTATGAAAATTCAGTTGAAACTTTATCCATTTCAGTATAAAAGTATTAAAAAGTGTTAATATTTGTTTCCAAAGATTAATTATTCCTTCTGTGAATAGTTTGTACTTGTTTGTTTTTTTTCTTAAAAAAAAATTCAGTTCCACTAAATTCACACATAAAAGTACTGTATTCTTCATAATCGCATACATATATAATTTAAAGCCATAGAAATTAGGTATTTTTATTGCAAAGAGTGAAGATGATTAGTATCATGAGTACCGGTGTATCCACTTACAATAGGTACGAGTTGATATAATAAATAGTAATAGACTATTGTTATTATTATCACTATTATTATTCACAATGGAGTTTCTTATTTTCACCATGTAAATGACATTTTTAGCTAGATATCTAAAGGCTTCAATGTAACAAAGAGATAATTTTCAAAATAATAAAAGAATACTGTCAAATTTTTCTATGAATGTAGATAATATTTCTTGAACTAACATGTGTTCTTTTGTAAAAAAAATAATTAAAAAAATGTATAAACAATACCACGTAGTTATCTTAATGGTATCATAAATTCATTACATTCTTCAGCATTACATATTTATATATAATTGACATAAATTAAATTAAGCCTAAATCAAAATGTATGCATTCAAAATAAACTATTGAAAAAACAGAAAACTTTGTCATTCAATATTTCTTTTTACGCTTCATAAACTTCCTCCTAGTAGTTGATAACTGATATAATTTTGTACAAGGAAAATATTAAGGGTGAGAATAGTAGGATTAAAAAATGGTATGTCATTTTACATTTGTGATACTTCAGTCATAGTCACTTTACTTTTTTAGCGAATTCTAAAAACAAAATTATATTTTTAGAGTGAAATCATCACACAATCCTGTGATGTTTAAAGAAAAATGTTACAATGCCCTTTAGATTCTACAAAAATCAACATTTAGGCTTCTTGTTTTAAGATTGATTAGTAAATGTTAAAATATTTATTCGGAGCTAAGTAACAATCAATAATGTTTATGCACCTGTAAACCAGGAATTTTATTTTAAAATCTTTACAGGTAGCTGATTCTTATATCCGGATGAAGACTAAAGTAAATCGAGACGTACTTAACTAATTTATGTACTATAGATATGTATGTAATGTGTTTGATTATTAATTAACTATCCAGTGTATACATATATCTTCCTTTTTTTTTTATCATAAGCTTTCTATTGATCCATAAATTACTATCATACCATTTACTGTTAACAATTTACTATTTACCACCTCCTCTATCTTGCTGGTTATTCTACGTTTATAAACTAATTGTTCATTTGAATTGTTTAGATAATCATTTTGATGTAAATTTTAAATATCATTACCGATTTCCAATACATTTTTACAATGATAAGAAAATATTCATTTTGAGTTTTAGTCATTTAGACATTTCCGTGTAAGTAAACTTCTCAACTTAAACTTGAATTATTTATCCTATGATAATATGTAGTCATTTTGATTTGTTTCATTTTAAACAATAAATCTTTTTGCACTAATTCTTATAATTTGATTTAGTCTTTCAAAACTGTTGATACATTACATGCTAGGCAGAAAAATAAACAGTAAGTTGTAACAAATTCAGAAAAACATTCGTTAATTTATGTGACCAATAATTTTGTATGCTATTAAATACAAACAGTAACTGACCTCAACATAACCTTGATAAGCGTATGGGTAATTGACATATTATTTGCAAATTTATATGCTGATTTATAAACAAAGCTAACATGGGAAGACAAAGAATGATGAACAACTATAAGACCGTTTCATCAGTTTATAAATGACAGTCATTTTACCGAAAAAAATTATACATTTCTAGGATATGTAAACTGTAATTGAGTCGAAGTGTTTAATCCATGAATGAATTGGTCACATGCGATCGAGATTTACCTAGTTATTTACTTTGAATATAGAAATCATACTAGTTTATGCTACAGAAACCCAGTCAGTCAGTCAGATGCAACGTAGAACTTTGTACGTAAGTACATCAGTTCATGTTGCCATACCACATTAACACAAAGATATAATTGTCGATTCAAATCCAATAGTAGAAGAGGTAGTAAAGGTTTTAGAAGTAATCGGAAACGTAAGGATTAGAAGATATTATTCAAGAACTATGATTCAGTGAGAAAAGTTTAGAAAATCAAAACTAGATGTTTTGAAGAATCCAGAAGATTAGCATTTGAGAGAATACAAAGAATAAATACACTGGCGCCATTGCGAACGGTTTTGAGCCATGTCATTCAGGGCATCTAACCATCGATTATTATCATCTCGCGGACCCCAACCAGGTAGTCGACAACTACCGACATGGCTCAGTTCACTCGTCAATGATTTCATGGATTTCTGTCATGTTTTGGTCTGGCCGCCCCTTTCTTCCAACCCACTCCTACATTACAAAACAAAGCTCGTCGAGGCAGTCGGTGGTTAGGCATATGCTGCACATGTCCCAAGCACCTCAGCTGATGAAGTTTCACCACTTCATCTATTGATCTACCATTCTTATCTAGCACCCGTTCCCTAATAACAGCGTTGCTCACTCGGGTGTCCCAGGATATACGAGCAATGCTTCGAAGACATCTATGATCGAAAACAAGTAACCTACGAAAATCTTCTACTCTCACTGGCCATGTTTTACAGTCATATAGTAGGACGGAGCGAACTACTGCACAGTACACTCGTCCTTTAGTCAGCAAACGGATATCTCGTCTACGCCATAAGTGGTGCAGGTTGGCAAAGCTAATCGAGCCTTCTGTATCCGTGCTGAGATTTCGTCAGTCACCAGGCCACCGGCACTGATGCTGTGGTGCTGTGGTGCGAACTACTTATAAGTAGTGAGTGTCAACGTAAAGTCTGGTAGCATAATATGGGGGGAAGATCAAGAAAGGAAGAGTTAGAAACAATGGAATTTGTATGAAACGCATGAATAGTGACAATGGATTGATGTTTGGCAACAGGAACAGTCCAGTTCCATAGGATGAACTGATATTTTGCAAATGAACGATTTACGATATGGTTTTCCTATTTTACTGAGTAACTCTGTAATTTTCGTTAAATACAATTCGGTTGCCCCACCTGTGTTCTCATTCACTACAATGCGACTCCCCAGATATGTGAAGCGGTCTACACGCTCGACTACTTCACTCCCTATCCCTAGTTCAGGTGTCAATTCAACCCAATCTTGAAGCAACATTTTGCATTTCGAACATGCTCGCATTGTTGCTTAGGGTGGTCAGAAGACTCTGCATTTTGTCAGCGTCTTCACTAAGTAGGACTATGTCATCGGCATATTCTAAGTCAATTAGCGATCCACCTGGTAAAAGGTCTACTCCTGAAAATTCAGATGAGGATAAGGTTATTTCTAAGAGCATGTCTATGATAAAATTAAACACCACTTGAAGTAAAGAATTCTCCTGACAGTTCGCTATAAGCTCTCACTCGACCAATGGTGTTCGAGTAGAGAGCTTGTATGAGGTTAATGTACTTATTAGGTACACCTTTCAATGACAGACACTGCCACAGAACCTGACGGTCCACTGAGTCGAATGCCGCCTTAAGGTCCAGGAAAACAACTATTATAGGACGCCTAAATGTGTGTCTGTGTTCCAGGACCTGTCCTAGTGTGAAGATGTAGTCTATACAACCACGTCCAGGTCGAAAACCAGACTGGTTTTCTCGAGTTTGCTCTTCACGAGCTTTCGTTAAGCGTCGAAGTATTATTGAGGCCAATATTTTAGATACTATATTAGTTAGACTGATTCCCCTGTGATTGTCACAAGAAGACTTCTGTCCTTTCTTATAGATTGGGACAATCAGTGATTGAGACCAGTCGGATGGGATTACGTCCAGTTCCCAGATTCTACCTAAGATCTCAGTCAACCTAGCTGCTAAAACCGGACCGCCATCCTTAAATATCTCAGGGATCAGTCTATCAGGACCTGCAGCTCGCCCTTGCTTCAGATTTCCTAACGCTTTCTCAACTTCATAAAGACTAGGAGGACCTAAATCGGTTTGTCATTCAGGATGACTGGAGATTGTGGGTGACCGAAGAGTGACTCGAGGCCGGTTGAACTGATCCCTAAAGTGTTCTGCCCATCGGTCCAATCTCCTGGATTGAGAATGGATAATAAGACCATCCTTTTCCGAAGTGGTCTCACTCACATATGGGTTACTAATACCAGTTTCCTTGATGAATCTAAATAGTTACCTACTGTTGCCGATCGCCGCTGCCTTTTCCATCGCTTTTGCTTTCGCCAGTCACCACTGTTCTCGATCATTGCGTAAGCTTTTTGTCAGCCTACGTCTAAGCTAACTCCGCTTCTTATCGCACTCAGAGCCAGGCATGGTGTTTTCGCGCATCCATCAGTTCGGTAGATGCTATTGAGATTCACGGCTTCATCCTAGCCTTGTGGTTTACCTTACTAAAAGATATCACTGCTGTTTCCACAAAATTTTTGATATCATTCCAACCTGCCTCCGGATGGGAATCGCTTACCTAACTCTCTTTCTAGTTGCTCCTAAAATATTTTCTTAGTTTTATCATCATTAAGTAAAACCCTAAGAGGCTTCCTTACGGTATCCTCTTACAGTCCTCTATCGAACCCCTCCATCGGTGGCTGATGGCGATGTGATCTAGTTGAGTCCAACGTTGAGATGACTTTGGAGGTCGCCAGGTCAAGAGATGCTTTTTGTTATGCCTAAAGTTAGTGTTTGCTAAGAATAGGCGATTATCTGAGCATACTTGAAACAGACGGTCGCCATTGTCTGTTCTCTGAGCCGCGACACCATAACATCCACCTAGGTGTCTTTCATTTTCACTTGGTCTATCTACTTGAGCGTTAAAGTCACCAGCCATTATTACTACGTCAGAGCGCCTAGTTTTCTGGAGGAGGTCCGAAAGGTTTCTGTAGAACTCACGTCGTCTGAACTGTAGTCAGTGGGGGCATAGGCAGATACGACGAAGAGGCGACGGCAAGTGTCTCTATCCCTCCGAGTCCTTACTGTCCCGTTTAGTTGGACAGCGCACAAGCGACTATCTACTGGGATCCAGTCAAGGAGAGACTGTTCAGCTCTACGACTCAGTGCTATGCCTACGCCTTCAAGATCTCTGGAAGTAGCAACAGGGCTTCCAAATACACGAAGAGTAAATAGAGCTACTTCTTTATTTTGACAAGGTGAAATCAGATTGTTAATTTTACTAGGATCCTGTATGCGTGTTTCCGAGACACAGCATACATCGATGGCACGAGATTCTAAAGTCCTAGCTAAGGAAGCCTGTTGCCCTATTTGACACAATGTCCGTACAGTAAAAGCCCCAACATGTAGTCTAGAACGGGGTTTCAAGAGACCAGGAATGACGTTTCGTGAACTCGTATCATTTGCATTAGCGGTGCAGTGAGAAAAGGGACTGTGAGTAGAGTTAGTTGTGGAGAGAAGAGAGGTATATGTGGGCGTAGGAAGGATTTGATTTCGACCAATTTGGTCTCGTGTGCTGTTACGGGTATGAGGGCGGTTGTCACTTTCCGGCTGCCCACACAGTGGAAGGACAGAAACTCAGAATCGATAAACATGTACTTTACCTAATGAAAAACATTATTGTTAAGTGTAGACTATTCTCTGGTCTGCTTGTACACCTTTACAATCTCGTTGACTGGATGCTGTTGTTATTAAGTTTGAACTCCACGGATCCAGGATTACGTCTTTGAATAAGAGCTAAGTGAACACACAATAGTTATATGTACAGATGTTTGTGCACGATGAGTCTCATATTAGGACGAAATATCTATCCACTACTTCCTGGTTTTAATAAATATCGGATTTAAGTTGGTATGTTATTAACAAATAGGTAATAAAACTATGGATTAATGTATATTTTGTGTAGAAATAAATATATTTGCGGGATCTATTAAACCTCAAACTTAAACAAGTGTAATTAAAGTAATAACTTAACAACTTTTACAACACTTAGTTCTAATAAATTTTGAATGAAGATGTAATAATATATATATAATCTGTATTAAAGGAGAATGAAATTTTCCGACCAAAATTCAATATTTGACAATGGAAGAATAAATACTTATAAGGTGAAATCATAATTACAAAGAATTGAACGAAAAAGATTAGACTGATTGGATAGCAGATTATTAATTAACATGGAAAGACATTAGACAGGTTGAGAGTTTCATCATAAATGTGACTTGATAATAGTTCTCTGTTCCTGAATATTACAATTTTACCCATGCCAAATTACTTACTGACTGACGCTTGTTACCCCTGATGAAGCACAGGTTGCCGATCAGCATTCTCCAACCAACTTTGTCCTGGGTGTTCCTTCCCAGTTGTTCCCAATTACTACTCATTCTTTTCATGTCTGTCTCCAATTCTCGGTACTATGTGTTCTTCGGTCTGCTTCCTTTTCTTAGGCTTTGAGCTTGCCTCATGACACAGTTGAGTAATTTTCGCAATTATTCTCCTATCCATCTAAAAAAATTTTTCTCAATCTCTTCCTCAGCTGGAGTCAGGTTTGTTCTCTTCCACAGTAGGCTGAAGATAAAATTGTCTGGCCACTGATGTCTAATGTTTGATTGGTAGGGTATGGAGCTCGCAGATGTAGTATTGAAATAAATCGAAATTACAGTTCGGGTGTATCTTGAACTGGGAATTCTCACCCATAAGGATCTCAGAGTCGTATCGTTCAGGTCTATAGCCTTCAGTATTGCTAGTAAGTTATTTCCATGGTAAACAGACGAATACAGAAAAGTGTTTTACTTCATAGTTGATTTTAATCAGCCTATTAGTGTTATGTTTTATTGATTTGCAACTATGGTTCTCATGTTATAAATATGATCATGATTTCATAAAAAATAATCTGGAATATTTCGGTCCCTCTGATTGATATCACATAATAATACTGTTTATTATGGCACCTATTTCATTTAATTTAAGTTTTAAATCTACTGGAAAAATTTTGTACTTCACAAGAATAATTGTGTTGAATTTGAACTCTTATATATGTGATTTCTTAATTTAGAAATTCATAATATCATCATGGCAACAATAGACAACCCCTAATTTATGCAAAAAAATCCGCATAAACCCCTCTGGGGCTACTGCCGATCCAAAACACGGATAAAAAAGAAGGGTTGAATATTAGGTTGATGTCCCTACACCAACTCGCCAAAACAACACTAACCAGAATTATTAATTAAAAATATTTGAACTCTGCCCTGGGGATTAAAAAGTCTTCTTTCGAAAGAGTTAGAAAGCCAGAAGGCTGAGTCTGTTCGGAAGTCACGAGGCCGATCCCATTTCACATAGCCACAGAAATCAATCTTCTAGGCTAATGGAATGTGCGAACATTATGCGAGACTGGGGGACTATTACAATTTGCTGCACAAATGAAAAAACGTTAACTGGATGTGCTTGCAATCAGTAAAACACAGTAGGGAAATGCTGTTATATTCTGGTCTAGAAGAGGAAAACGCCTCACAAATACACAAGGAGTTGTACTGATGTTGTCCAAACAATCGCAAAAGGCACTGATAGGATGGGAATCTCATGGACGCAAAGCATCCTTCAAAACAAAAATAGAAGGCATTACAATGAACGTCATCCAATGCTATGCACCTACCAACGACTACAATGAAGACGTTAAAGATCAGTTCTACGAAAGGCTGCAGTCAATCGTCGACAGATGCTCATCAAAAGATTTGACCATTCTGGTGGGACAGCTAAATGCTAAGGTTGACATGGACAACACAGGAGGTTCTGGTCCACAAAAAGTATCACCACAAGTAGTGGATCTCGGTTGGTACTCTTGAAAAAATTAAAGAAAGGAGGAACAAGAAGACAGCAATCAACGTCAGCCGAACAAGAGAAGAGAAAGCCATGGCACAAGATGAATACACAGAAGCAAAGAGGACAGTGAAGAGGAGCATCGGAGCCGACAAACGCAAATATGTGGAAGATCTAGCTATGACAGTGGAAAAGGCTGCAAGAGAAGGAAACTTGAGACAATTATACGATACAAGAAAGAAGCTCGCCGGAAACTATCGTAAACCAGAACGACCAGTGAAAACAAAGAAAGCAAAATAACCAGCAACATTGAAGAACGGCGAAATGGGTGGGTAGAGCATCTTGAAGAACTCTTGAATAGACCAGCCCCATTGAACACACCCAACATCGAAGCAGCATCCACGGACCTCATAATCAATGTCGACCCACCAACAATTGAAGAGATCAGCATGGCCATCAGAGAAATAAGTAGCGGCAAAGCAGGGGGACCAGACAACATTCCAGAAGAGGCAATGAAAGCGGACGTGTCTGCACCTGCACAGATACTCCACATTCTCTTCAACAAGATTTGGGATGACGAAGAACAAATACCAATAGACTGGAGAGAAGGATACCTGATCAGAATACCAAAGAAAGGCGATCTCAGCAAGTGTGAGAACTACAGGGGCATCACTCTTCTCTCAATACCAAGCAAAGTCTTTAACAGGGTATTGTTAAACAGAATGAAGGACTTCGTAGACGCCCAACTTCGAGATAAACAGGCCGGATTTCGTAAGGATCGATCATGTACTGACCAAATTGCTACGTTACGGATCATTGTGGAGCAATCAATTGAATGGAACTCACCACTCTACATCAACTTCATTGACTACAAGAAAGCATTCGATAGCGTGGATAGGAAAACACTGTGGAGGTTTTATCGACACTATGGTGTGCCTGAGCAAATAGTTAACATCATACGAAATTCTTATGATGGGTCCAAATGCAAAATAGTACATCAAGGACAACTAATAGACTCTTTCGAGGTGAAGACTGGTGTCATGCAAGGTTGCTTACTCTCACCCTTCACTTGGAACCCTCAAGGTTAAAAGAAAAGAGGAAGGCCAAGGAACACATTACGCCGAGGAATAGAGAAAGATATGAGAAGAATGAAGAAAAATTGGACGGAACTTGGAGGGGAACACCAGGACAGAGTATGTTGGAGTAAATTGTTTGGCGGACCATTCGTCATTGTGTGTAATAGGCGTAGGTCGGTAAATACTTTACGCTATGTTGAGTTCTGATAGTTTGAGATTCGTAATATTCACTTTAGAACAATAATGAAAGCTTCTACTTAACATTTCGATGGAGAGAATATGATTCTGTTATGAGATTTTCATCTCTTCATCGTATGAAAAAATCAAGCATTATGTACTGTGGCAGAGAACAAACCTGACTCCAGCTGAGGAAGAGATTGAGAAAAATTTTTTTAGATGGATAGGAGAATAATTGCGAAAATTACTCAACTGTGTCATGAGGCAAGCTCAAAGCCTAAGAAAAGGAAGCAGACCGAAGAACACATAGTACCGGGAATTGGAGACAGATATGAAAAGAATGAGTAGTAATTGGGAACAACTGGGAAGGAACACCCAGGACAAAGTTGGTTGGAGAATGCTGATCGGCAACCTGTGCTTCATGAGGTGTGAAATGCGTAAGTAAGCATTTTAAAAACGATCCTGTGCCGTTTGCGAGGACGACTGCATTCTTCTGCATCCTATTTATGATTTCTCTCGCATCATTTTACTACCAACTTTGTGTTTTTATCAAATCTGCTGTTTAATTATTTATATTTTAATTAAGATTTTTAGGTGGTTTAGAGACTTTTTTCTCTATAATTATGAAAGTTGATTACTAGAAAGTTTATGGAAATAACATTACAATTTTCGGTTCAGTATTCAAAAGTCATCTGATTTGTCAGTCATTTTGAAAATTTTAAGAATATTCAATTAATGGTTGAATGTCTCTATATTACACAGGTTTGGATAGGGCATGATGAAAACCAAAATATTGATTGACTGAGTTCATTAATAATACGTGTACTTTATCAAAGTTTAGTCCGATTTTGAAATAAACCATGAATAACCTCGTAACTAAGTCCAGTTTTGTAAACTTTCAGGCACACTTTTTTCAAACAGAAAACTGATGCATTCGTGTTGACGAACCAGCATGAATGAAGCAAAATCCGATTCTATAATCAAAGTGATTAATGGTCGGGATATCGAAACCCCAAATGTAATGATAGATATTGAATACGCAAATACTGGGATATATCAAATTGTGTGTGTATGTGTTAATGTCTAACTAAACAAATGCATAGTTAAGCAGAATGGAAGTCATAAACATTGTATTCTTAAGTTCATTGATTTAAGATGAAAATCTTGAAGTGTAAAAGTTACTTATAAACATAAATGCATTGATTATTCCTTCAACATTATTGAATAGTTCCGCTTCATCCTTTCAGCCTGTACTCTGAGTGAAGAATAATTCATCCACATGGTATGTGATTTTTCAGTAAATTTCACAAATTCATATGGGGAAAGGAAAACCTAAGTGAATGCGAATTCGTTGTGATTAAGCTTATAAGTAAATGTATGTTTTGTTTCTTTTCATACAACTTTTCGAAGGTGATACAATGAATGGGGTTAAAACACATTGAATAGATAGATCTGTTAAAATGAATTTTAATGCCGCTAAGTTATATGTGACTTTCTCAACGAAGCTAGTTCTAACGTAGCAAATCACGTATCAAGATATCGTTAATGGTCTCAGTTTTGTGTTTATCATTTACGCTGATCCTATGGGGCTAGATACTTTGGAGTCACTCATAGGTTCTTTTCCTCAGGCTATCGTGAACACACACTGATACAGCTAAGGAACGGCAGTATGAAATCTGTCAACAGCGCCAATCTTTCCCAGTTAATCGATTATGAACATAATATTCAAGTTGGAGATACCTTCCCAGTAGTCTATCGCAAGGCATATGGTTAAATTTAGTCTGTGTAGCTAAAGCAAATAGTATCCAATTTGAGGAATTATACTTATGTGTGCAGAACGACATATAAACTCTTTATGTTTAATTTATGTTTTAGTCTTTTCACTTTTAAATCCATTTGTGTTCTTTGCACTTTATTTTGACCTTCGTTACTTTCAAAGACACTTTTCTTATCTTCAATTAAGAAACACTGACCTTTCTTGTTCTAAATGATACCATTATCAATAATTATTATTTATGTCATGATTATTATTATCACAATAACTACGACACAACAATGCTTGTGTTATATTAACTTGTTTTACATACGATTTTATCCTATTGATTAGAACTCATTATCTTTCAGTGTTTGATTTTTCTTAAACCTCTATGCATGACCTGTATATTCAACATTAAACAATGATATTACTTTGTACTATTTACAACTTAATCGACCTGATGTTTACTATTTTCAGTTTATAACAAAGGTCAATTCAACTTAAATATTTCGTCAATTATAACGTGAAAAAAATGATAATTTTGAATATATTACAGATGAACCTGATAAAGAAGTTGTGGAGAACAATCAACTACTATTCTAATGCTTTTTTCTTATCTGTATATGCAATTGTATTTTTCATACAGTCAGAACACAGTAAATAATCATGAAAATATGTTGATTGCACTATATAGTTGTTACATTAGCTAACTAATATCTAGCCTCTTGCAGTGACAGTTATGTGGACATATTTTAAATGGTCGAATTTAATTTGCAAATAATAAACCAGAATTCTGTTAGTCAGTCCAGTCTATGCTTAGGTTACATGTAAATTTAAATTTAGTGTTACAGATTAGTTTGATTCTGTTTTTTAATTGAATCGATCAACTTCAAGTTGAAACGAGACAGTGAGTGAGTAAGATCATGGTGCATATTGAATAGAATAAAATGTGGCGTCTGAATTTCGCTACTAACCATTTGTAAATACAAAAATAATATCATGATTGTATTAAGCTGCTTAATTAACGATTCTTTACTGATTTATTCAAATAGTAGGTCAAAAATGTATTATTCAATAAATTCACCTAACATAAAATTTACATTCTTGCTTCCGTTTTGTCATAAGATGTATTTGTTTACTATTTTCAAGAAACTCAGCTTACGTTTTCCGTTAATCTTCCTAATTAAATAATAAGCTATATCTTCTTAGTCGATTTATTTAATTCATGTAAATGGTTTAAGTAAATTTCTTTGTTCATTGATTGAATGTGTCATTAAAAAAAAGATGATTTTTGGGAAGAACTGTGAATTATTAGCGAATTCTTTGTTGAGTCAATTTTAAAGGGAAACATATTTTCTATTGATTACTTTCGATCATACTTGGAACAAGGTCTCTTACAGTTTAAACTAAAAACAATTTGTATCAAGCAACAGTAGAATAATTTCAATCATATTCATACTAAAGCATGTATCCTGTAAATCAAGAATGAAGGCAACATAGCAGTAAACTAAGAGAATGCCATATTTGTTAAAAGCACCAAAATTGTAATGTAACCTTAAATATTGCTTATTATAATAAATTAGTGGTATTCTGATTATAAATATCACTTCACACATTGTGACTTATATCTCTCTTTTCATTCCCTTGTGTTTCATTTTCAGAGTAGTTGTTAGCCTGTTGTACAACTTTGATAGTTTGACGCACACAAACTATGATGCTGAAGCCTATACTTAGTTATTTAATAATTACTTTGAATTCATTTGTATTGGCTATTTGAATTTTCCGATTGGTGTTTAGGACTGTAATTGTTCAGTCTCTTTGGCATATTTGTGTCCTGTGAGGATTGTTTCGATATTATCATTAGGTTACAAGCATGATAAACAGTGATGGATGGTGATCAGGAGTGAAATTCAGGACGCTTGTTTTCTCTTATTTGAAACTCATAGCTAGGGGTGCCTGTGTATCATAGCTGATGTTCATTGCGGGACTCGAACTGAGTACCCCAAGCTCTGAATGCCGTCGCGCTTTTCGCTTAGCAATGACTTGCTCAATGGTGTGTAGTTTAATTCATTTGTTTTACTTATTCATATTTTCTCGTCCATAGTTTCGACTGCAATTGATTAATTACGTGACTTGTAAGTAGTATGCAGCGTAGTACTACTCAAAAGTTACCACTGGAGACAGGATTTTCGGATACGAATGTATGGCACGATCAAAATGTTTTGAAGACTGGAAGAAGATACGTTGTACAAATTTTCTAATAAACGGTGTCTTCTTTGATGAAATCTCCTATTCCATCCGGTCATAAAGTCTTCGTTCATTACATTGGGTTCGAGTCTCGGAGTGGACATTAACTCTGGAATGACAAATTCCAAACGGGACGAACCGCGCGTCCAGGATCTTATTGATAATTACCATTCATCTCTAGTTATTACCTTAGATGATTTAATTTTACCTAATATTTATAGTGAACTTAAATAAAGTGGATATTATTAGAAATAGTTCATTCAGAAGCTTCATATTTATCATTAACATTTTTTATGATTGCTGAAAACTTTGATGGTTGTTCCGCCTGATTGAAACACATTTTAAGCTTAACAATATACACACTTCAATGAGTTAATGTGTGTATTAATAAAAATGTGAATTTGTTAAATACTGTAAGTAGTTAAGTGTGCACAACTGTTTATATTTTCACTTTTTGATTAAGATAAATCAATACATATATATTACATTAGTGAGTCAGTATCATTATTATTGATGTTCCTGTACTACAAATCAGATGACATTTTAAGTCCGAATTCATTAATATGCGGTAAATTGGAAGCTGCATACACCGAATTTATAATTCTGAAGTATAGCTTAATTTTTTCTACAGTGTGCACTTGTTTCCAACAAAAATGTATATATAATTATTGCTTATATGTATGAATGATTGAAGAAACTACTTCGTATTCGAGTAGAAACGACGTTGATTGGTTTAACTTATAAACAGATTTGTATTTTCTATCTACTTTAGGTAAAGACTTTATAGTTGAATTACTAGTTGAGTATCTGATGTCAAACAGTGATAAGGCAATAAAATTATTCAATAGTTTTAAGTGTTAATGAAATCAAATACTTAATAAATGTTTGGAAAATATATCCTGAGTGAAAACAAAAAATTGAAAATGTTTACGGGTGAATGAATGGATTACAATTGGAAAATTTAAAATACAATTTGATATACACTAAAATTCAAAGTTGCATTAGACACTGATGGTTTATATTTGCAGAAAATCGTGATCAAGTAATTCATAGATGTGGTCATATAAGAATTCTGAAGATATACATATGAGATATATATAAACTGTTTTACGTTCTAGTATGGTTTGATCTTAGACTTAGTCGATAAGCTACTGGCACAAGTATTATTAGCACAAATATTGCAGATCAAAGTAGTAACAGTTTATCCGACTTTCCAGAGATAATTGACTTCTGTAATCAATAATCTACCAATTTAATAGTGGTTGTAATTTTTTTTATCTTTAAATCACTTCGTGATTTTCTTACAGTAGATCCACTTTCTACCTATTTTTCACACATTGTTTCTTCAGTTTTTCTCTCATTTTACTACTTCACAAATAACGCATTTGTAAAGCATATCAATGTATATACTCGCCTACATGTATATGTCACTCGATACATAATATATACATTCTTTTAATTACGTATGTTTATTTGTTCACATGTTCTCATTGATACCAATTTAATATATTAGTTCATATTTCTCATTTTATTCGCGTGTATATCTATCTACAAAAGATTCTTATCTATCACTGAGTCACTGATAATTGCAGATTTCGGATATAAATTTACAGTAATTAATAAAAAATTAATTATAATTCCAATTATAAATATATGTGTAAGTGTAACTGAACAGAGAATTATATATGGATATTAGCATACATAAATGACACGAATTCTTTGAATATAAAACCATCACTTGTGGTTTGTACAGTGCTGAATTTTGTGGACATTGTAGAATTTTCGCAGTTTAAATCACGAACTGATCTTTGCTAAATTGCCAATCAAACTGAAGCCAGCACTGGACAGCTGTTTATTTTTTGCACATGGTTCAACTCTGCCACAAATTAGCAAGCTAAATCGCAAGTACTAGGTTTGCATTCTTTGTGATGACATTGCGGATCGCCACTCCTGGAGGACTTCATAATAGAATGAAATAGCGAGCGAATATTTCCTAAAGTCCAGTTAACATCATTTCGTGATTAAATCTAAGCATCGAAATTCAACTGGATGATGAGGAAGATGTAACTTTTCTGGAGATTGTTGAGTTGGCGGTATTCGATGGTGTTGATGTTTAACTTCAGTCAATCCACAATACTGAGTAACCATCATCCATTGTGTGATAAGTATCATGTTCTCACTAGTGACTGTTTTCGTGAGGAAATTTTCAGTTCTAATGAATGGTCGCGATCAGTGGAGTTCCAAAGTATCGGTTGTGAGGCATTTATCCACTGAAGACAATGGATGGTGATTGCTCAGTAACGTAGAATATTTAATAATAATATGAAAATACTTAATATTCGATAACATTTAAGGTAGACGAATACACTTTGAGCTGTCATCTGTAATTTCAAATACATAAAACGAGCAAACAATTCTGTAAGGACAACAAACGTAGCAGAATAAAATAATGTATTTCGTAGTTTTTGTTCAGATGTTTATAACCTAGAAACAATATTTGATATGTGAAAACAATATAAGAATAGATGGAAGTAGACAATATTAAAATTAGTTGTCAAAACTTGAGTGATAACAGGTGTAAAACCATGCAGATTAACAGAGTCAAGAGAATAAAACTCAAAAAATTATGCACGAAACAATGAGAGGAATTTTTAGTCGGCAGTTCCCTTGGCTATCTTGATGAGAGAAAGAACAAAGAATTGAGAAGAATAATATGAATTTGTTTAATTTTACTAGGTTGTGATTAACTGCTTACAACCTATAATATTTCGAAGTCGGAACTATAGTAGGGTTTACACATTGATAACAGTAAAATTAGATACTTGCTATCAAAGTGAATCAGTGAGGTTTGAATAAACATGGTGAGATTGAAGAAATATAGTATTGCAAATAAATACAGTACGCGAAAAAAATTCTTGATCGCCAGACAATTAAAAGAATTCATTATGGTGAAATTACGTTGTGAAGTTAAAACACACTTACCTATACGTTCACGTCCAAACTTATTAAGCACTTCAATTAAATTCTCTAACAGACAGAGTCCTTTGTGTTCGGTAAAAATTTGCTCAAATTTTTACATTAATATCTCCTTGCTTCTCTGATCATGTATGCTTGACGATAACTTACTACAGCCTGTACACATTCCTCCTTGAATTTTCGCTGAGTAAGTCATTCAGTGACTAAAGCTCTTCTTTAATCTTATTCATTCATTTGTTCGCTTTCATTCGCCTTTGAGTATTTGTTCTATTCTCTTCTTACGCTCAGAGGCTTCGTGATCTGTTCTGTGCAACAATAAACTGTAGTTACTGCTTCCTATTGTCCTTTAAAATCTATGATCGTTTGGTTGTTATCGTATGATGGTTATCAGAACGAGTGATGTATAAACCATAAGGATTGTCAAGCAGAAGGTAAATGAACAAAACTTAGGAATAACATGAATTGGCATCAATTAGTAAAAAATAAAACTATGAATTTAAAAGGAGTGACGCTTTTACAATAAGAATTATGATTGTTCATAAATAATGTCTTTGGTTTCAGGAAGAAGTTCTTATTTGAATATATTTAAGTATAAACATCAGTTTATAGAATTAAAATTTTAGAGACGGAACTTCATGTTCGGTTTGATTCACCTTCACGTGAATTGAATTATCAATGCAGTTATGAAGACTATCTAGGAAACCTTCATCCAAATATTCCTTGAACAAATTCTTCAACGGAGTCATGTGGGAATTATTGCTTATTTTAATATGGAGATCTTAAATAAATTGACAGATGTTATTTGAAAATGATATTCAAATCATTAACCACTTTATCAAAGGCAGTGATCTCTGATCTCAGGTGTTAAGTCAGTAACTTCTTCAACTCACTGTGAGATTTTATGATGCACCGAAGATTATTGAGTGAAAGTGAAAGTTTAAATGAGCGCTAAGATTTTACGAATCGTCATAAGAAATAGCTTGATGTAAGACATTTATCATAAAATAGAAGTCAAGTTACTGTTCATAATATTCTACGGTAAACTGTTATCTAAAGATTCAATGACTCGGACGACTGTGCAGTGCAGGATTTTTTCGTAAATTCCATACATATAGTTTCTGTACTATCTTTAGAGCATGAAATAAGATTATGTACATGAATGATGAAAAATAAATATCACCAGGGTAGTAGGAGATTTACCTATATTTGTGTCCATTTGAATATGTTGGTTCGGTTACAACATTTAATGGCGATGACCTCTGAGAAACATTGTAAATTTGAAGCTGAAATATCGAAATCGTGTGCACTGTCAGATACATGATTGGGAGATTACACTGTTCAAAACACGTTGACATTTCAATCTCAAATGTTATAGAATGCATCCAGAGATACGTATATCGTATGGCAAAATGGTAAGATATTTATGCTGATATTATTCATTTCAAAGTATGCAAAAGCAACAAATGCCGATGCGAGCCAATCATCCTGAGGCAATATTTTGCATTTCGATGGGAAGGATCGCATCCCGAACATGCTTGCATGGTTGTTTAGTGTAGTCAGAAGACTGCATTTTGTCAGTGTATTCACCGAATAAAACTATGTCATCAGAACACTCTGAGTCAACAAGCGTGTCTCCTGGTAGGAGATCCACTCCTAAAAATTCAGATGATGATAATGTTAACTCTAAATGCCTCAACTATTTAGATACTAATTTAAGTAAATTGAAATATGGTTGTGAGGCGATCAAAAAAATCACTAGGACGTTCATGGTCAGTAAACTGCATCATATGACAATCATCAACTATTATTATATGAAATCTTAGGAAAAATGTCGCCCTCAACATCATTCAAGCTTACACCAGTTAGGTCTTTAGTCGTTGATAACTATAATTGGCCACAATCTTAAGAAGTGTCATTATTGTACAATATTTGATTATTTTGTGCTTATCAAAAAATTCTAGTTTTATCCTTGCTTCATAGAGTTTTGTTATAATGAACGCTAACTAAAACGAGAAAAGATAACATATTTTTGAGGCTAGCTAGTATTAATCGTTAAACATTTGATGAACTGAATTTAGTCTGTGAAAGTTTCATTGTATCAGGATATTTTTATGACCAACTTTTAATCAATGAGAGTTGTTGGGAAAAATATTATATAAATATCTGAGCAGTTAGAACATGAAATCACAACATTGTTTGAATAAGGCGTACACGAGTGAATCTTTTTTTATAAAAAGAGATTGAAATAAAACAAAAAAAATGGAATTTTAAATGTTTAAAATAAGAAAAGTGTAATGGTTAAACAAACAAAAAAATTCACTCATTTTATTTTACATTTTTGAGTGACCTTAACAATCGAATTATCTTGTTTGATGCATTGAACAAACATAAAGAATTTAGTACATGTGAAAGTTTTTAGGTGTGTATAAAAGTACACTTTTTATTATTTTCAATAGAACAATAATTCAATATTGAATCATCATTCTCAGAGTATAATTTCAACAAATTATTTTGCAGTCAACAATAATAACATTAATATAGTGACTGACATTAATACTACTACTATTGCTACTATTACTAATAATCATAATATTAATGAAGAAACCAAAAGTTACATGAGGAAGCTAAGTTAATGGCAAGATCAAATTGTCACGTATGGTACGCTATATTCCTTAGTAAACTAAATTACTTAGTACGATTGATGCTTAAGAAGAGAGAGGGATAACACAATAACCGGTTGTAAAACTAAAATATACAGAGCATAAGATAGCACGTCTTGTGAATGCTATGTTACAAAATTGCAAACTACAGATTGAAAAAAGTGCTCTTATCAAAAGTATGTTCATTATTTTACATCTATACATAGACCAGGCATTCATTGTTGAAAAGTATTCAGTGATTAACCTTGATCCCTGAAAAGTGCCCGTCATGTTAAAACTCAGATATATGGAGGAAGAATATTCTTTTCAATAAACTCTCATCAGGTTCTACAATTAATATCCAAATTAATGATCCAAAAAACGACCCGGTTTATAGTAAAATACATTGTTTAAAATTATAGAATATAAGTTTAGGATTGTTTGTGATAGAAAAAACAATGAAATACTTAACGTTGAGATGACTTATATGAAGTGTTCAGTATATGATTGTGTAGATTGTTGAGTTTCGTTGAAATCATAAACGCATCAATGTCAAACCACTATTGGATATCTGGAAGCATTAGATAGTCGTTTTGACCACAACTCTATGAACCTATGGAAATTCAAAGATGAAGGTTGCATGAACAATGACCAAATTATGTCACCATTTCATCGAAACGAATATTGACTAATTTGGACAAGGTAAAACGAGTGGCTGAATATATTTCTTCTGGATGCTAAGTTTCAGGTTTTCGAACCAAACCGCTACTGCTTTAGCTGTCTGAAGGATTCTTCGTCTGATGAACTTAGGCAGATTGCTGTTATTGTGATATGTTCTATTATAAATGATTGTTTCGTGTTGGCTGTTCGTTTTTACTAGATAATCCAGAACCAAGCTGTTAACAAACTTAGCTATATCTTTGCTGAACTTTCACTCAGAACTGCTCACGAGCATGATAATACAAATTTCTTAAATATCATCGATGGAACTTGCTTTGAAAAAGCATTTGAATCAGTAGACATAAAAAAGATGGCCAAACTGTGTAATTTATCTATCACGTTTTGTGTAACCATAGGATGTATGGAAAACATTAATATATAGTTTGCCTACATTGACCTACATTCAAAAATAAAAACAACCTAATTTCATAAAGTAACCACTAGCCATAACAATTCAACAGATCCTCATTATCTTGTTTGATTTAATTTTTATAACTCCATTCGAATAAGCTTCATCAAATAACTAACAGATCTTTATGATGGAAAATGTATTCTAAATAATTTTTGGTATTGAAAATGCGCATCAAGTTGCAAGGATTAAACTAACGCTATTTAGTGCTTCAAGAGATTTTATCATTTGGAAATAGATAATAGCGAATATTTGTAAAATTATTTTGCTTGTAACCTAGAGGCGGTGCCTAGACAATTCTCACAGGATGCACATATCCCAAAGAGACAGAACAATGGGAAAATTTAAGCAATCAGTACAAAAGAATTGATCTTTAACCCGTTAAATAGGGACTTGGCTAACTGGACTCAGCAGCTAAGTGGATATAACGATGGTGTTTGAAGCGTAAGGTATTAAATCCGAGTCTCACAGTGAATGTCAACCCTGAGATGCCCGTAAGCCTGGCTGACGAATCATACATAGGACGAAACGCAAGTCCTGAATTTCACTGGTAGCCACCATCCACTAATAAAGTTTAATATGTTTGCAGATGTCTGATGCATTCATGTTCGTTGCTGTTCTGTGGTAAGGCAAAGATTATTATTTCATATTCAATAATTCCTGAGTAACGCGATTTTCACTATCTCTTCCATTTGAGATTTTATGCGAATGACATTCATCAATAGGAATCTTTAAATCATAGTTTCGTGGTAGTTAGCATTCGTCATTAGGACATACATCAAATCTTGAATAAACTAGTATACCTCTTAGGTTTTGTAAGATCCCTTTTTTGAAGGCTTTGTTTGTGAAAATCCCTCCATGTATACATTTGTAATTTGACCTTACTGGTTCGTTCACTTGTACATTTTGTCGATCTGTTCGTTTCCATTTGACATGACAATATTTGTATTTTATTATTGTTTCTATTTCTTCTGCCTTTGCTGCATTTATGTTGTTTAAGCTGCTTCTTAGTCATGGCAACAGCCATAATGATGTGATCCTCTTTTGACTGTGTCGCTTGCCTTGACTGGAATTGTGCATTTCGATTGTGAATTGAAGCACCACCCTTCCAGAATAAGGAGCACTCTGTGTTATAAACCAACCAAATATTATCCGTTGAAGGAATCTGATCGATCCAGAAAGAATAGAATAACATTTATTTGTTGCTGTTGATTTGATTAACTGAACAATTGTTGGTGGAATAAATGAGTGGTAATATTTGTTTAGGTAATGATGCATATTTATATTTATGATGAATATTAGAACCGTCATTTACCCAAATCACTTATTTTGGTTTCAACTGGGCAAGGCGCGTATCTAAACTACGTAGACAGTTAATCCTCAATTCAAACCTCAGTTTGGATCCTACAGGTTTCGAACTTGAGTTAATCAGTTTCATACTCTCGGATATTATCGTTAAGCACATTGATTAATGAGTAGTATTCAGCGAGGAAGTTGCTAATACTAGTGGTTACAAGATCATAATGAACACAATTGATGTTACCGTAATAATTAGTATTTTCAATTAGAGTTATGGCGATTGGTGTTTTCACACATTTGAAAATATCGTAAAATGTGCTCACTAGTGACTAGCTTCGTGAGGAAATTTTCGGAGTTCTAGTGAGAAGACGTGACCAGTAGAGTTCAACCCTGTCGGGTGTAGGTAGTAACTACCGAAGACAAATGGATGAGATAGCTCAAAATCCCTTGATCAACCACAGTGGTGGTCAGGCGTTCGCGCACTATTCCGAAGATCGCGGGTTCGGATCCTGCGAGGTGCAGGAGTCGTGGATGCACACTGCTGATGAGTTCCATACCAGGACGAAGCGGCCGTCCGGTGCTCCAGGGTTTTTAATGGTGGTCTAACACTGATTGATTGATGATTTCAAATGTGTAATAATTAGTCACAAACAACATCAAATTAATATGTCGATATGTATAAGATTGTGTTACAGATACATTATTTCACTGGTTATATTTACTATGACAAAAAAGAGGTTAATTAAACTTTCCTTCTATATACATAGGTTAGATCTCATAGGTTCGACTGCACAAAGTTAGTACACATTGTAGTAAAATTATTGTTCATTACTTGTTAACGATTTAAAGTTCTTTGTAGGCATTTACATTGCATCCATTAATCAGTAGGTGCTTGGCTATTGTACATATTCGTGAATTACAGGAATTCATAAACCACTGAAAAGCCGGTTCAATAATGGATGCTAATTCATCAAGAAAAACCCTTATTAGAATTATATTATCAAATTAATCATAAACTATTTATCGATTTCTTAGTTGCTTGGTTGCATTCCATCAAAAAACGAGGGTAAATAAACAACATCATGTGTAGCACTTTGTCCAGACAAACCTAATAACCCATCTTTTAGAAAATTATTTCCAACATACATCAAAATAATGATAATTACTAATAAATGGTTTATTTACTTCAAACTCGATTTACTTTATCATCTTATATTATTGATTCGATTCACTATGAGTGCAAATGACAATTTTGAAGAGTAAGATGGAATTTGTACATCACATGTTATTGATTCATTCCTGTTAGGTGTAGGATATTACGGCGCAACTTTGAAGTTCATATTCCTCCGAAGTTTCTCACTTAAGTGAGTAGATTAAAATGATTATATCTACGCATGGAACTAAGTCAACACCGGTAAGATAATAATAATAAACATTTTGTGACAGATTGAAAATTTCAAAAATCATACGTGAAATATTTTAAATTTTTACTTTGTTTTCATATAAATTAAAATTAGTGATTCTTGCAATGTTTTCTACCAAAATGAATGACTTGCTTCTTAATTGATTTCGGTATTTAGATCAGATACAGAATTTACCATAAAATATTATTCTTGTTTACCTAAAACACCATTTCGAACGATCATACCACTGAAACCCACCTTAAATTTCGTGACAAACGAATTTCTACATAAGATAAAAAAGACTGCAAAAAAGCATACAAATTAATTAGGAAGATTTACAACATGAAAATTTTTCAATATTTCCTACAGAATTTAGTTACTAAGTGGAATAATACAACCAATGAGTAACTGTCTCATAAATATATACCTTGTGATGATACGTGGTCTCAATTTACGCTATAAAATGAAATTACTCCAATAAATTTAAAAACGTACATATTAGCAAACTTACTGACGTCTATTACCCACAAATAGTACACGGACCGCCGAATAATTTACTACAACATACTCTGTCCTGGGCTTCCCCTCCATGTTCCGTCCAATTTTTCTTCATTCTTCTCATATCTTTCTCTATTTCTCGGCGTAATGTGTTCCTTGGTCTTCCACTTTTCCTTTAACCGTGAGGGTTCCAAGTGAAGGCTTGTCTCCTGACGCAGTTAAGTGCTTTCCTCAATGAGTGTCCTATACACTTCCAGAGCTTCTTCCTGATTTCCTACTCCTCTGGAATCTGGTCTGTTGTTTCACACAGTAGGCTGTTGCTGATGGTGTCTGGTCAACGAATTCGAAGTATTTTGCGTAGACGACTATTAAGGAATACTTGTATCTTCTGGATGATGGCTTTCGTAGTTCTCCAAGTTTCTGCTCCATACAATAGAACTGTCTTGACATTTGTATTGAAAATTCTGATTTTGGTGTTGGTTGACAGTTGTTTTGAGTTCCAGATGTTGTTCAGTTGTAGAAATGTAGCCCTTGCTTTGCCGATCCGCGCCTTCATTTTGTTTAACAATACCCTGTTAAAGACTTTGCTTGGTATTGAGAGAAGAGTGATGCCCCTGTAGTTCTCACACTTGCTGAGATCGTCTTTCTTTGGTATTCTGATCAGGTATCCTTCTCTCCAGTCTATTGGTATTTGTTCTTCGTCATCCCAAATCTTGTTGAAGAGAATGTGGAGTATCTGTGCAGGTGCAGACACGTCCGCTTTCATTGCCTCTTCTGGAATGTTGTCTGGTCCCCCTGCTTTGCCGCTACTTATTTCTCTGATGGCCATGCTGATCTCTTCAATTGTTGGTGGGTCGACATTGATTATGAGGTCCGTGTATGCTGCTTCGATGTTGGGTGTGTTCAATGGGGCTGGTCTATTCAAGAGTTCTTCAAGATGCTCTACCCACCCATTTCGCCGTTCTTCAATGTTGCTGGTTATTTTGCTTTCTTTGTTTTCACTGGTCGTTCTGGTTTACGATAGTTTCCGGCGAGCTTCTTTCTTGTATCGTATAATTGTCTCAAGTTTCCTTCTCTTGCAGCCTTTTCCACTGTCATAGCTAGATCTTCCACATATTTGCGTTTGTCGGCTCCGATGCTCCTCTTCACTGTCCTCTTTGCTTCTGTGCGTTTCACTGTTGCCGAGCACCTTGAGGTTGTATCTCTTTATTTCTGCAGCAACTAGGAATATTACCCCAGTCTCGCATAATGTTCGGACATTCCCTCTGCCTAAAAGATTTGTTTCTCTGGTTGTTTGAATGGGCATCGTCCTCGTGACTTTCGGGGGAACTCTGCTTTCATCACAACATATCATCATTTTCCTTCTCCTTATCAGGGCAGAATTAAAATGGTTTGAATTATTTCCTCTGGTTAGCGTTTTTTAGCGGGTTTGTATTTTGATGGGATAGGGTCGTCAAACCCCTCCTTTTTTTCTGGGCTTGGCACCGGCATTAGTACTGAAGGGTCTACGAGAGGAGTTTTACGTGCATGTTAGTTTTGGTAATAATACTATAATTCAGTTTGAATGCTTTAAAAACTTCAAATTGTCATCTTCATTGTCAGTCATGTTGGTTCATCATAGGGAGAAGAAGCAACCAAATAGATTTCGGTGAGAATTTTTTTTCACTATAATGTCGAATATACGTCCGAGTTATTGCGCAGATTAATTTTACCAGCAGCGCATTGATGATCACCTAAAGTTTGCACTTTCTTTACATTTAAATGAATGTAATAAGATGAGAATATTCTAAATGTTTCGCCTATTTTAAGTGTGAAGGTCAATTGTTTGACTCCTGTACAACGCTTAATATCGTTATGTAAATGGAAAGTAATTTAGTTAAGCTAAACTATTTCAAGACTAAAGTATGGAAATATCGGTATTCGCCTAATTGTGTAGTTGTGACTGTTTTTAACTTGGTCATGTATTTGTGTGGCAGATTTTAGATGTTTGACTACTGATCCTATATCATATGTTATCGTTTTTCACAGAAATGCTCAAAAATTCAAGGTACCTAGTTGGTTACCAGTAGTTTATGCATCTTAGTTATCCTGTTATTCAAAATTTAAGTAATGTATGTATGATCAATTAATAATATAAAACAATAATATAGATATTCGCCGACTAATATTTTGGTAAATGTATCTCTTGTAACTTAGTTATTAGCTACAGTGAATTTGTATCAAAATTTGAAAATATTAGTTCATCAACACGCACTTCTTATTATTGTACTAAGTACACGAAAAGCCAATTTAAATACAAAATTCATATATATTGTGAAATACTTCTAGCCACTCATTAGTAGTAACAAATTTATTTAATCAATCAAGAATACTTACATAAATGAGTATTATATTTTGTTCTACATTCTTAGTTGAAATGAAAACTCCTCAACGGTCTTTAGCTGTTTGTAAATAGAGTTGTTAACGAACTTTATGTTAATAAACCATTGACAAACTTTGAATACTAAATGCAATCTGGCAAATCTAAGCAAAATTATACCTCTTTAAGAAGAAATCAAGCGATTGGCATTCAATATCTATGCCTTGTTACAAAGTTCTTACGCTGAAGCTCATCTTTATCTAACATGAGTAATAAAAAAGACTACAATTTTTTGGTTTGAAGAATTCGAATGATTAGATACAATCACGGTGATATGCGCGTTTTCATAAACCTTCAGTCAGAAGATGCAGTATGCAAGAGTATTTATTCATGGCTTAGGAGGTAAAAATTTTTTGTTCTCTGAAGTTTAATTAATGTATATTTGTTTTGTTTATCTTACGTGATCTGAGCCATTCTCGTAGCATTCACTAAATCCCAGACACTATGAACATCGCCAATTTCAGAAGGAAATGAGGTATCAGAATCCATGTGTAGACAACAGACAGCTTGTTTTGTGTACTTTCGTTACCTAGAAATATATACTGGATCGAAGGTAGTGACACCTTGACACCTCAACCTCTCTACCTATACATCTTATCACTAATGTCCTATCGTTTCAAATATCACCATTTCGGATCTACTACAGTCAGCTAATAAAAAGTAATTTGATGTATTATATCCATTGTAGGATTGCAGGTGATATGTAGTAAAGGTCGAATGAAAGTTTCCATCAAATGTTATAAGAGTTCTGTCAAAGAAGTAGTAATTATGCTACTTTGAACCAATTTATTTTTTCTATTTATTTTATGACAAAAACTATATTACTTGTCAATTTTCAGTAGCTTACATTATTATTCATCGTTTTTGAACATGGGGAATGAATTTCTGTCACAGTTCAAGTACTTACAGGTATCCTTAACATTCAGCTGGTATTCTTGTCATGGTTATTCAAATTGCCAACTCCTATTTATAATAGAGGTTTGGGATATGTTTGTAGAATTCAGTCAATGATTAGTTAGTTAACTTGAATTTTAAAGTATATGCTAATGTATTCCGTGAGTTCATTCGTACACGGCTGTAAACGATGCTTTGTTGTAATTCAATTAGTTGATATTCATCTAGCATAAACATTATACACAGCTAAAAAAATTCGAATTTTCACGTTTGAATTTAAGTTTAATGAAAAATTTCCCTCAACTTTCCTATTTTCATGCAATATAAAATTTTAACCTTCCGAAAAAAGCCACATCAGTTCGATTTGAGCGCCCAATGATAGTGACCATTAATAAATATTGCAATGATCATGCTTGAGTAGAATCAAATTTTATACTCTAATATAATTTGGGTTTTTAACTATGTTAACAACGATAATTCATCATTTTTAATTAAAGGGAAAAAGTAGGTGTTCTAACGAAAGGAAAATATTTATGGCCAGTGGAGATGTCACTTGATCGTAAATATATATATATATATATATATATATATATATACATTATTTACTGACTTACATACTTACTTATTTACTTACATACTTACTTACTTACTTGATTACTTACTTATTTACCTATTTACTTACTTACCTACTTAGTTACCTATTAACTTACTCACTTACTTAGTTACCTTCTTACTTACTTAAATACTTACTTATTTACCTACTTAGTTACTTAGTTACTTGGCTGTTTACTTACTTACTTATTTACCTATTTACTTACCTACTTAATTACTTACTCATATACTTGCTTACTTGCTTACTTACGTAGTTACTTACTTATGGACCTACTTACATACCTACTTATTTATTTACCTACCTACCTACTTAATTACCTACTTACTTACTTACTTACCTAGGTACTTACTTACTCACTCACTAACTTACTTACTTTCTTACTTACTTATGCACTTGCTTACTTACTTACTTACTTAATTACCTGCTTACCTACCTACTTACTGACTTATTTACCTGCTTACATGTTAATTTACTTAATAACCTACTTACTTACTTAGTTACCTACTTACTCACCTACTTACATACTTATTTCTTTACCAACTTACATACTTACCTACATACTTACTTACTTACCTACATACTTACTTACTTACTTACCTACTCACTTACGTTTTTACTCAATTACTTACTTACTTAGTTACTTACCTACTTACTTACTTAACTTCTTACTTACTTACTTACTTACTTACCTACTTACTCATCTACGTACTTACTTACATATTTACCTACTTACTTACTTACTTACTTACTTTCTTACTTAGTTACTTAGTTACTTACTTACTTATTTACTTACATACTTACTTACTTACTTACTTACTTACTTACATATTTACCTACTTACTTACTTACTAATTTACCTACCTACTTACTTAATTACCTACTTACTTACTTAAATACTTACTTACTTACTTACTTAATTACTTACTAACTTACAGCCTGTTACCCACAAATACTGCATGGACCGCCAAACAATTTACTCCAACATACTCTGTCCTGGGCTTCCCCTCCATGTTCCGTCCAATTTTTCTTCATTCTTCTCATATCTTTCTCTATTTCTCGGCGTAATGTGTTCCTTGGTCTTCCACTTTTCCTTTAACCGTGAGGGTTCCAAGTGAAGGCTTGTCTCCTGACGCAGTTAAGTGCTTTCCTCAATGAGTGTCCTATACACTTCCAGAGCTTCTTCCTGATTTCCTACTCCTCTGGAATCTGGTCTGTTGTTTCACACAGTAGGCTGTTGCTGATGGTGTCTGGTCAACGAATCCGAAGTATTTTGCGTAGACGACTATTAAGGAATACTTGTATCTTCTGGATGATGGCTTTCGTAGTTCTCCAAGTTTCTGCTCCATACAATAGAACTGTCTTGACATTTGTATTGAAAATTCTGATTTTGGTGTTGGTTGACAGTTGTTTTGAGTTCCAGATGTAGTTCAGTTGTAGAAATGTAGCCCTTGCTTTGCCGATCCGCGCCTTCATTTTGTTTAACAATACCCTGTTAAAGACTTTGCTTGGTATTGAGAGAAGAGTGATGCCCCTGTAGTTCTCACACTTGCTGAGATCGCCTTTCTTTGGTATTCTGATCAGGTATCCTTCTCTCCAGTCTATTGGTATTTGTTCTTCGTCATCCCAAATCTTGTTGAAGAGAATGTGGAGTATCTGTGCAGGTGCAGACACGTCCGCTTTCATTGCCTCTTCTGGAATGTTGTCTGGTCCCCCTGCTTTGCCGCTACTTATTTCTCTGATGGCCATGCTGATCTCTTCAATTGTTGGTGGGTCGACATTGATTATGAGGTCCGTGTATGCTGCTTCGATGTTGGGTGTGTTCAATGGGGCTGGTCTATTCAAGAGTTCTTCAAGATGCTCTACCCACCCATTTCGCCGTTCTTCAATGTTGCTGGTTATTTTGCTTTCTTTGTTTTCACTGGTCGTTCTGGTTTACGATAGTTTCCGGCGAGCTTCTTTCTTGTATCGTATAATTGTCTCAAGTTTCCTTCTCTTGCAGCCTTTTCCACTGTCATAGCTAGATCTTCCACATATTTGCGTTTGTCGGCTCCGATGCTCCTCTTCACTGTCCTCTTTGCTTCTGTGTATTCATCTTGTGCCATGGCTTTCTCTTCTCTTGCTCGGCTGACGTTGATTGCTGTCTTCTTGTTCCTCCTTTCTTTAATTTTTTCAAGAGTACCAACCGAGATCCACTACTTGTGGTGATACTTTTTGTGGCCCAGAACCTCCTGACATGTTGAAGTGATTGCCTCCTTGATCCCTTTCCAATTGTTCTCCAAGGTAGTTTCCTCTCCATTGAGTATATCGTGCAAGGCCTAGAACCCATTTCTGAGGGCTGTCTCCAATTCGTTTAGTTTTACGGTATCCTGAAGAAAGGCCGTATTAAGCTTTTGTGATGTTGTCCACCCAGTGTCCAGTGCTTCTTGAGTTTCAGTTTCATTGTGGCCACCAGCAGGTGATGATCTGAGACTATATCAGCGTCTCTCTTGGTTCTCACGTCCTCCATGGTCCTTCTGAGCTTTTGATTGATTCAGATCTGACGGATTTTGTTCTGTGTAGTGTGATCCGGTGAAATCCATGTAGCTTTGTTTAAGCGTTTTTGCGGTGATATGTAATGAATTATATGAAAACATGGGGATTTTGCTGATTTTAGTTGTCTATAATTTTGCATAGAAGTCAAGTCATATCGAGGGTACAATACAGAGCT
Organism: Schistosoma turkestanicum; assembly: GCA_944470395.2. Lineage (NCBI taxonomy): Eukaryota > Metazoa > Platyhelminthes > Trematoda > Strigeidida > Schistosomatidae > Schistosoma > Schistosoma turkestanicum. The sequence goes on along the minus strand of OX103979.1, from coordinate 2,769,005 downwards.
ACATTACTACACACATTTAACAGTCAAAGTTTTTTAGCACTTAATATATTACTATGAACAAGAGATGGTTTATGGCTACGCGTTTTGTGGCCGAGAATCGAAAATTAAATTCTCTACAAAATAGGATCAATTATCTCTCTCTAACACCTTGAACAACTATTCACTGAAAGCGGTCAGAGAAAATCAATGATCAGGTGTCCCACACCTTAACTTCGAGTTATGTCAGCCTTATCAACCTTATCGTCGACGGACAGTCAGCAAGCAACAATATAACCAAATAACAAAGGTAAATCTTAACAGAAGTCATATCATGAGGGCCTGATAAAAAAGATTGAGGAAAATGAAACCCATGATTAAGTGAATCCTGGATAAAAGTAAAAAATAGAAGACAAGGTAAAAATACAAAGAAATAACAATATTCACGAAAGTAACCCATGGTGTTACTGAAGAAAAGATAAAGACAATTCACACAATCGATTTCACCTTATCTCTTTTCTTCCCACGATTATTAAGCAATTTTTCTAATGCATGATATGATATAATCTTCCCCCTATTTTGCAATAGACTACTTTATTTTAAAAATTAACGGCAAAATGACTATACAGCTTATGAAAATGATGTCGTCGGAAACGAGATTTTCTTTACTGAGTTGTCTTTAGTTCTTTTTAAATAACACTATTGTCCAGTAAGATGATTTTAGGAGATTTTCAGAGTATTCCCTCTGTTACATTATTTTTATATGATCGTCATATAATTATGGAGATCAATTTCCCGATCTACGGTGATATTCTTCCTTCGTCTATATTTCTGTGTAACTATGTCAGTAAAGCTGACTAAATTGTATTCGGAAAATTAAAGTTTATCAATGATATTATTCCTGCATTCTTCGCTTGTAGAAAATCGTAAACATGGTCGTTACTCTTATTCAATGAATTACGTGTGCATCGGATATGACTTAAATTCAAGATTCTTTTGTTAGCTATACAAAAGACCTAAATACAACGAAACCGAAAGCAAATCGATTTTAAAATTCATGTGACGATTTAAGTTGATCATCTCGTTCAATTGATCTGAAAAGCCTTTTTGTCATACTAATTTATTCCGATGAAATTCTATTCATCGATATTTAATCAGTTTTCATTTGCATCAGTTTATTCCATATTTATCTAGTTGTTTGATGTTTTCCGTAGTGCTTCATTCACTCTAATTTTGTGTTCGGTGATGATGAATCGGTTTGATAAATCTGTGGGATTAATAACCATTGAATACAAATTAATCCTTCTATGGTGTCTTTTAATACAGCAGCATCTATAAAAATTTGGATTTTCCACTCCATTTGGCTTGGAGGTAAAATATACTTTAACAGACGCGATGAGGCTTAAAATTATTATTAGTTTGAGAATGATTATTGATCAAACTGAAAGTCACTGAGATATTGAGACGCTTAAAAGTTATTTTCTACTAATGTCTGAATAAACAGAAACAATAACTTGTCACATAATTTTTTCCAAAAGAAGATGAATTGTCTGGCCTAATTATTTCTACAATCTTCATAAAATATTTAATCATAACAGTTATTAATTTTTGTTTCAGTTACAATAAACAACTCTATATTTAATATTTTTGTGTTACTCACAGTATTGTCTCAGATAAATGTAGTTCCAACAGTTTATCACATAAATGAGATGATAGAATCCGAGACATGTGTGTAATTTATGGTTGGGTTTTTTAACAATAACATCGTCTTTATTACTAATTTATGGAACAGTTAGGAATATGAAGTGAATGGTTATCACTGGAAATCATGTTGATTCTACCGTTGACGTTTTCCGAAATTTAGTGGCCTTGAGAAGCTTATATCGAAAAAGGTTCAATCGATGAAAACTTGATTTGAAAAGGCTGTGACACAGACCATTCAACAGAATTAAATTTTATATTCAAGGAACATATCTCTTTTGGGTACTTTTGTCAGGGATTCCTGAAATATCTCTTTGAAAAGTAGTTAGAGGCTTAGAAACTCTAGGACAAGTTTCATCATATCAGTACTGAATAGAACCTCCACGGAAACTCCTGGAAAATGCTAAATCACATTCCACAATTTTGACTGGATATTTAGCCATACCCTTATTATATTTAGCATAGTTCCCAATAATTCCAGAAGCCGAAGGTTATGAATAACTCAAAAAGTATCCTCACATACAATAAGCTTGGAGTAAAGTATTCTTCTCATACTTCCTGTCTTCTCTCTTGTGTTCAAGTTGCAATTTATATTTAATCCGTAGTTATTAGAAGCAGATTGAAAATCATATGCTTCATTCGTTTAGCAGACTTATCGGATTTCATAATGATGGATGAATTATTTCTAATCTTTTGGAATATATTTAAACTCTTTTTTCAAAGGTAATCATAATTTTATTCTCGAAAATCAAATTAATCAACATCCTTGCAATTATGAAGATAACTAATTTGATTCAGGATTGTATTCCTAATTGGTTTAAAATGTTTGATGCGTGTTAAATTATTATTCCTACAAAGTCTGAATTTCGATTGTAAAGTAATAGGCTACATCAAATAAAATATACAGTAACTATTTGTTTCTATTTAACAGCTTTGAGTAGAGCATATTCAGAAAAAATAAAAGTAGTTTTATTAGCTTATCAAATCTGTTAGATATGGGGCATTTCTACCATACATTCCCTGTAAATATATGTTTGTTCGTATTGACGACAAAGAATGAAGTATACGAACAGGCAAAAAGAAGTGACTTTAAAAGCTACATATATGTATAATACTTAAGCGTGTTTGCCTTAAAAGCGATTACTTAGAAAGTGTTTCTAACAAAAACTTGTTGATACAGTGAAATCTTTTCATTCTGAAACAACGAGGTAAACTATGTAATGACTATATACATCACACATCAACCTAGATATACACAAAAATTTTAAAGAAAATACTCATTGAAATTGTCCTCCTTTATGGACCTATTCTCAAAACATCAGAGTGATAAAGTGTTCCAAGCTGACTATGATCTCCGTGAACATTAATCGTGTGTTGGAACTAACTTTTACAACTGTCACTAAATATTTCGTAAATAGGTCAATTTTCAAGTTACACAATATACAATCGATATATTGATTAAGACAAGTCTATCAGCCAATGATAAAATTATTAAACAAATACTAGGTCATTAAAACAACCAATAACATAATGTATGTACGCATTCACAGTATGACAAGAATAAAGACCAATTGCCTGAGGATGATATAATGCATTCCATATTTTGTAAGCTTGCTTATTTCAGATGTGTTGTCTCGCACATTCCATGTAAGCAGTGAGTCTCAACTTATTTACTTTAATGATTTTATGCAAAAAAGTTTGTTTTTATTTGTATCTAAACCTAACTAGTGTTTGCAAATATTATATGCACCAATGTTAATATGTAGTTCAAACTAACGGTAAAACTGATCTGAACCCATCTATCACATTTAGTTTTTAAAAGCTGTCAAGGTTCGAGTTCAAACCTGACTGCAACCGTGTTACGCTTTTACGATTTTAATCTAATTAAGAAAATTTGTAGTTCAGATGAATGATTATGGTGGAGTTATCAGCAAATACCAATCAAGGTCGAAGTCGACAGGACAAGCTTGAAGTCATATGTGGAGAAGTTTTAATACTTCCCTTGGTGCTGATGATGTTGTTCAGAAGAACATTGAAAGCTCCGAGACTAAACCATCCATCTGTAGAATTTAAGTCGCACGTTTTGTCCTATTTGTAACTCATCAGACAGAAGCACCTCCACTTATTGACAACATCGAGGGAATCAGAATGAGACGCACATACACCAAAACAGACTGATCAACTGTAGTTCACAACATTGACACAAGGATTCAAACAACCAATGCAAACGAACTGTAGGATCTGGCTTACTTAGAAATGAATTTCTCGAATAAGTCCCTATACTGACGCATACAGATTCTTAGTAGGGCTAAAGTCGAAAATACGTACGTAGTTGCTATATCGGGAAGAAGATTAGAGAAATAGTAATTTCTAGGACTAAATTACGGGTGTTACTATGTTCGCATTAAATAATAATCAAATAACTTGATTATTACACATTTAAATTCTTGTTATAAGCTCTTGATTAACCTATTAACGAATTTTGTATGATTTACTAGTCCTAATCATTCACAGACTCCCCTATTCATAGCCGCTTTTGGCTCGCTCATATATGAATGTATTCTCTCATTCTACGTTGTGACGCAGTCTAATATGTTTGTTTATAAACTATATCTGTTTGAAATAATACAGGTTTCGTAGAATCTGGCTACGGACTGAGGTGGGGTAGAAAGAAAGGAGCTGATTATTAAACATTTAAAAGAGTCATTCAGATTGGTGTTTTGTTTTTGTCACATGGCAGTGGTTAACGATTTGAGATACAACCAATAGCCGACGATTGTAACCTGTTTCTAGTAGGTATGTAAATAATATGAGTACAAAATTGGAAAATAGGAGTCAGTTACAAAGAGAACAATAAACACACACTTAGTGAACAGTGACAAGAAGACAACAAAATGAATCAGCAAACAAGTGTCTCTCACGTTTATATAATTGATTCAATCTGATGACTAGTAATTAAATAAAAAGGTTCAGAGTAATAACCAGCCTAGGTTTAAATGAGTCCTTTTGTCAGGCCTTTAATTCAAATATTCTCGATTTACCCATTCTTATCGATTGAGATCAACATGGATTAATAGTTTGATTAGCCTTATATTTATCACGATACTTGATATATCAATCTTTGTTCTTCACTTTTATAGATTATACTAAATAATATCTGTGTTATCAAGTTTTGGACTAGATTCCTGAAGATCACTGGAACTATTCAATTATTATTGTAGATAAACATCTCATGTTTTATTATTTCGCCTATGGGAGTAATTTGTTAAAGGAACGTATACAGTTGTTGAATAAATCTGCTCAGTATGTTGGTGTGGGAGTTCTAGAAGATTACGTTCTTTCGTTTGCTGGATTTAGTAATAACTGGTTTGGAGCTACTGCAACAATTAAACCATCGCCTTCTGAATACGTCATGGGTACTGTTTGGAAAATGTGTATGAGCGATATGAAGACATTAGATCTACAAGAATCTGTTCCTGAAGTGTACCGGCCTGTCGAAATCTCAGTTAGTCTTTTTTCTGAGAAGTCTTCAATTATTAACTGTAGAAGTTATGTGTTAAATTCAGCTGACCCAGGATATCCATCTCCATATTACTTGGATATAATAGTACGTGGAGCAGTTCAGTCTCAACTTCCTCAATCGTATGTTGATCAATTAACGAAAATCAAATCTAATGGATATTTGGGGAAATGCAATTTCTACATGAAAGTTCTCGAAAATATACCAATATCTGAACGTCATATGTACCACATACCTGATCTAAAAAAAATTACAATTTGAATAAATGTTGTTCTACTATTAGAAATTGTCATTATGTTTGTCGCGGGACATCTGACTTTCAGTTTATACATATTTTACAGTTCTTTTCAGTCTTAAATGAAAGTTATCTGAGAGTAATTTCACTACTACAACACCAAAGGTTTGAATTTTTTGTTTTACGGATTGGCTGATATTGTAATCCGAACAATGAAATTTTAGTATATGACTATTAGATACAGAAGTGAGGTTTCATGGGAAGTTGTTTCAAATGTCGCAGATTCCTATTAATTAACTCAAGGATAAAACAAACAAAATGTATTTGGTCTCCTAGAAAATCATAGAGTTATACTTCTACCTTATTTAGCCAAAGGTTAATGCTATAAGTTATTAAACTGTATAGGTAAGGGGAAACATACTTACCTAGGTACTTACTTACTCACTCACTAACTTACTTACTTTCTTACTTACTTATGCACTTGCTTACTTACTTACTTACTTAATTACCTGCTTACCTACCTACTTACTGACTTATTTACCTGCTTACATGTTAATTTACTTAATAACCTACTTACTTACTTAGTTACCTACTTACTCACCTACTTACATACTTATTTCTTTACCAACTTACTTACTTACCTACATACTTACTTACTTACTTACCTACTCACTTACGTTTTTACTCAATTACTTACTTACTTAGTTACTTACCTACTTACTTACTTAACTTCTTACTTACTTACTTACTTACTTACTTACTTACTTACTTACCTACTTACTCATCTACGTACTTACTTACATATTTACCTACTTACTTACTTACTTACTTACTTACTTTCTTACTTAGTTACTTAGTTACTTACTTACTTATTTACTTACATACTTACTTACTTACTTACTTACTTCCATATTTACCTACTTACTTACTTACTAATTTACCTACCTACTTACTTAATTACCTACTTACTTACTTAAATACTTACTTACTTACTTACTTAATTACTTACTAACTTACAGCCTGTTACCCACAAATACTGCATGGACCGCCAAACAATTTACTCCAACATACTCTGTCCTGGGCTTCCCCTCCATGTTCCGTCCAATTTTTCTTCATTCTTCTCATATCTTTCTCTATTTCTCGGCGTAATGTGTTCCTTGGTCTTCCACTTTTCCTTTAACCGTGAGGGTTCCAAGTGAAGGCTTGTCTCCTGACGCAGTTAAGTGCTTTCCTCAATGAGTGTCCTATACACTTCCAGAGCTTCTTCCTGATTTCCTACTCCTCTGGAATCTGGTCTGTTGTTTCACACAGTAGGCTGTTGCTGATGGTGTCTGGTCAACGAATCCGAAGTATTTTGCGTAGACGACTATTAAGGAATACTTGTATCTTCTGGATGATGGCTTTCGTAGTTCTCCAAGTTTCTGCTCCATACAATAGAACTGTCTTGACATTTGTATTGAAAATTCTGATTTTGGTGTTGGTTGACAGTTGTTTTGAGTTCCAGATGTTGTTCAGTTGTAGAAATGTAGCCCTTGCTTTGCCGATCCGCGCCTTCATTTTGTTTAACAATACCCTGTTAAAGACTTTGCTTGGTATTGAGAGAAGAGTGATGCCCCTGTAGTTCTCACACTTGCTGAGATCGCCTTTCTTTGGTATTCTGATCAGGTATCCTTCTCTCCAGTCTATTGGTATTTGTTCTTCGTCATCCCAAATCTTGTTGAAGAGAATGTGGAGTATCTGTGCAGGTGCAGACACGTCCGCTTTCATTGCCTCTTCTGGAATGTTGTCTGGTCCCCCTGCTTTGCCGCTACTTATTTCTCTGATGGCCATGCTGATCTCTTCAATTGTTGGTGGGTCGACATTGATTATGAGGTCCGTGGATGCTGCTTCGATGTTGGGTGTGTTCAATGGGGCTGGTCTATTCAAGAGTTCTTCAAGATGCTCTACCCACCCATTTCGCCGTTCTTCAATGTTGCTGGTTATTTTGCTTTCTTTGTTTTCACTGGTCGTTCTGGTTTACGATAGTTTCCGGCGAGCTTCTTTCTTGTATCGTATAATTGTCTCAAGTTTCCTTCTCTTGCAGCCTTTTCCACTGTCATAGCTAGATCTTCCACATATTTGCGTTTGTCGGCTCCGATGCTCCTCTTCACTGTCCTCTTTGCTTCTGTGTATTCATCTTGTGCCATGGCTTTCTCTTCTCTTGCTCGGCTGACGTTGATTGCTGTCTTCTTGTTCCTCCTTTCTTTAATTTTTTCAAGAGTACCAACCGAGATCCACTACTTGTGGTGATACTTTTTGTGGCCCAGAACCTCCTGACATGTTGAAGTGATTGCCTCCTTGATCCCTTTCCAATTGTTCTCCAAGGTAGTTTCCTCTCCATTGAGTATATCGTGCAAGGCCTAGAACCCATTTCTGAGGGCTGTCTCCAATTCGTTTAGTTTTACGGTATCCTGAAGAAAGGCCGTATTAAGCTTTTGTGATGTTGTCCACCCAGTGTCCAGTGCTTCTTGAGTTTCAGTTTCATTGTGGCCACCAGCAAGTGATGATCTGAGACTATATCAGCGTCTCTCTTGGTTCTCACGTCCTCCATGGTCCTTCTGAGCTTTTGATTGATTCAGATCTGACGGATTTTGTTCTGTGTAGTGTGATCCGGTGAAATCCATGTAGCTTTGTTTAAGCGTTTTTGCGGTGATATGTAATGAATTATATGAAAACATGGGGATTTTGCTGATTTTAGTTGTCTATAATTTTGCATAGAAGTCAAGTCATATCGAGGGTACAATACAGAGCTACATTACTACACACATTTAACAGTCAAAGTTTTTTAGCACTTAATATATTACTATGAACAAGAGATGGTTTATGGCTACGCGTTTTGTGGCCGAGAATCGAAAATTGTATTCTCTACAAAATAGGATCAATTATCTCTCTCTAACACCTTGAACAACTATTCACTGAAAGCGGTCAGAGAAAATCAATGATCAGGTGTCCCACACCTTAACTTCGAGTTATGTCAGCCTTATCAACCTTATCGTCGACGGACAGTCAGCAAGCAACAATATAACCAAATAACAAAGGTAAATCTTAACAGAAGTCATATCATGAGGGCCTGATAAAAAAGATTGAGGAAAATGAAACCCATGATTAAGTGAATCCTGGATAAAAGTAAAAAATAGAAGACAAGGTAAAAATACAAAGAAATAACAATATTCACGAAAGTAACCCATGGTGTTACTGAAGAAAAGATAAAGACAATTCACACAATCGATTTCACCTTATCTCTTTTCTTCCCACGATTATTAAGCAATTTTTCTAATGCATGATATGATATAATCTTCCCCCTATTTTGCAATAGACTACTTTATTTTAAAAATTAACGGCAAAATGACTATACAGCTTATGAAAATGATGTCGTCGGAAACGAGATTTTCTTTACTGAGTTGTCTTTAGTTCTTTTTAAATAACACTATTGTCCAGTAAGATGATTTTAGGAGATTTTCAGAGTATTCCCTCTGTTACATTATTTTTATATGATCGTCATATAATTATGGAGATCAATTTCCCGATCTACGGTGATATTCTTCCTTCGTCTATATTTCTGTGTAACTATGTCAGTAAAGCTGACTAAATTGTATTCGGAAAATTAAAGTTTATCAATGATATTATTCCTGCATTCTTCGCTTGTAGAAAATCGTAAACATGGTCGTTACTCTTATTCAATGAATTACGTGTGCATCGGATATGACTTAAATTCAAGATTCTTTTGTTAGCTATACAAAAGACCTAAATACAACGAAACCGAAAGCAAATCGATTTTAAAATTCATGTGACGATTTAAGTTGATCATCTCGTTCAATTGATCTGAAAAGCCTTTTTGTCATACTAATTTATTCCGATGAAATTCTATTCATCGATATTTAATCAGTTTTCATTTGCATCAGTTTATTCCATATTTATCTAGTTGTTTGATGTTTTCCGTAGTGCTTCATTCACTCTAATTTTGTGTTCGGTGATGATGAATCGGTTTGATAAATCTGTGGGATTAATAACCATTGAATACAAATTAATCCTTCTATGGTGTCTTTTAATACAGCAGCATCTATAAAAATTTGGATTTTCCACTCCATTTGGCTTGGAGGTAAAATATACTTTAACAGACGCGATGAGGCTTAAAATTATTATTAGTTTGAGAATGATTATTGATCAAACTGAAAGTCACTGAGATATTGAGACGCTTAAAAGTTATTTTCTACTAATGTCTGAATAAACAGAAACAATAACTTGTCACATAATTTTTTCCAAAAGAAGATGAATTGTCTGGCCTAATTATTTCTACAATCTTCATAAAATATTTAATCATAACAGTTATTAATTTTTGTTTCAGTTACAATAAACAACTCTATATTTAATATTTTTGTGTTACTCACAGTATTGTATTCTTATTACTTTCATTTTCAAATTAGCTCAATGTACGTTTCTTTGGATTTTTATATTCTTTGTCTTTCTTTCTCACTTCACACGTAAATAAAATTGATGAACACTTTTAAAACGGTTGAAAGACATTGACGCGAACAGATATATAACAAATTCACTGTCAAGATAAATTATTTGACTGCGTGAATAATACTAATTTTGTAATTTTTGTTATATCTTTCCATTCCAGAATTTCTATTTGGAAATAACGATCAAATGAAAAATTCAAAATAAAACTGTCTCTCATTTGCTTAATTTTTATTACCTACTTCTACTCCGAATTAAAATTTTGATCGAACACATTCCTGAGATGTCACCAGTATTGATGTTTTTTAATAAAATATTTATTTTCGAATCGCTTCCCTTTTAATAATTATGTGGTACTTGGTTTAATTACTCATTAAATAACCCACACACATTTTTGTAAGGTTCGAAACCATGAATTCATTTCCTACAGCATCCTATTCATTGAATACACATAGTTATTAGTAACTAGAGATATGCTAGTTCGTGTTACTGAAACTGACTACTGACAATTTTACAAGTAGAATAAGACTTATTTCCACTAAAATCGACACCTGTAGTTCTGTTTACATAATGAAATAAATTCATGCCGTCATCATGTCATATGTATTACTAATTTTCTGTTTTACTTTGATCGCTTTAATCGGGTATTCAGCGCAGCAAATTTGGTAATTATGGATTAATGTACACTGTATATATATGCTCGTTTGTTAGCGTGGAAAGTGATTGTAATGTTACTGTTTCCACTGTCTCAACATTATCTATTCTATTATACTTACGAAAACTTATTTGGTTAAATTAAATTCATGGAGTTCATTTTGGGATTATATTTGTTAAAAATTGTTTTTAAAAATACATTTAAGAATGTGAATTAGATTAGCAAAAAGTATCTGACAACAACCAGTACATTAAAAAACTGGAGAAATTTATTTGTACAGTACAACATGGAGTTTATTATTGATAAGAAATTAGTTTCACGTAACAGAAAACTCGGATAGATTCATTCGACTATAATACACTTATACTAATTTTTAACAAATTATAAGACACATCCATTTGAAAGTGATTGCCAAGTAAATTAAAATATTTCATAATCGGAATATATTACAATTTGTCGTGTCTTAGCTGAGTATTGAGGTTTATGTTCTATTCAGTAGTATTATTTTTGAGACTGTGCATAATACTTTCATAACTTCAGTATGTGGCATGACTACGATGTTTTACTTTCCATAATACAATCAAGATAAAAATGTTTCCTGAAACAGTGGTAAGTGTAATGTAAAAAATTTTCATATGCTATGTAACGGCTGGTAATCCTGTTAAATGATAAATGAAATGAGAACAGACACGAAAAGTGCTTGTTGGGTGAACAAGAGTTGGAAGTACTCGTACGAAATATTAAGAAGCTCTAGTTACAAAAATAGACATCAAATTTACTATTGTATTTAAGAACTAAAATTATTACATAAGAACCAACTGGTGTGCTTAAAAATAACTAGGAGTAAAATTATCTACTGAAAACAATTAAGTAACATAATAAAATACACAAACGTTTCTAGAACAAGTTATGTAGTGCAGAATTAACAACTATTTGTAGTTTTCTATTCATCAGGCTAATGCTTGCATACAATATTTTGATTTTTCGTACAACTTGGAGCAACAAGATGTTATAATAACCAATATAACTGAAATGTACTACGTTAAGAATATTTTTCTAATACGAACAAAATACAAAATCCTTTCGAATATTTGCAATAGGAATTTTCTTTTTAAGTGATAATAATTCTTAGTATTTAGCTGAAGTGTAATTCTAATTGCAGGGATACTACCCCTAGCTCAGGTCTCATATGGTCGAAAAATGAAAATCTCGGAAGTGCGAAAAAATCATTATCCTAAATGAGTCAAAGGGTAATAAAAGTGTTTGGGCCTATTTGCATCAAGCTGGTCTGCCTCTTCTACTATCCTACGCTATATATCTGTTCACCATATGCTATGCTGCTATATAGAGCTGAAGGTAGCCTATGAGACCAGAGGTTCGCTGTGAATATTATGGATGGTTGGCATTGCTTTGGCAAGCATTGTCGACAGCCCATATGCAAAATTGGTTAGCAGGGCGACCGATTTCATTGATATAGGTGGTTGTTTTGCAACATTCCCGAGGGCCATTATTATTGGGGTGCTGTATTGCATATCACCATTGTTATTAATAATGAGTTTGACAGCCATGTAAGCGGGATGGGTCAAAATGGCATGTTCATGCGGTGCATATAGATTGACGCGATCATGGATCGGAAATAATCACTATATATGTACTAGTGTATATAAATGGTGTGAATGGTTCACCAGGGTATCAGGTACCTGTGTGATTGCACCACAGGATTAGGCACAATTGTTCATATAGAAATGGAAACAGGTGAGCAGTCTCCTTGGTTCTCCTGACAATCAATGTAGAATTGCCCTTGACAATAGAGGGTTAATTTATATAATTGTGAACTAAATAAAAATAATTGTATAATTCTAATTGCTGAATCAACTTATCAGAGTTTTGATTGTCGTTTTATAGTCGTACTGATGATATTTTTGGAAATACTCGATGGTGCATAGTTACCTTACCTGTACTATGCAGGTAAGATCGAATTAGCGAAATCTTAATAATTGTCATACATAAAACTATCCAAAGCTTTTGTAACATCCACTCGTATGTTCGAGCATAAGAATATGACGAAATTAGAAAACACAATGTAAAACAGGTGGAATCTGTACCAGTGCAGGGAAGAGGAAATCATATTCAGGTGTTGGATGAGTACATTGAGAATTTAATTTTAGGAATAGTTGGCGGCAAACTGCATTCTTTCAGCGTATGCAAATATTTCAGATATAAAGTAACGCCAGAATACGTAGTCATATTTCTGATGAGCTCTGATCCTGTATCCCGAAATATGTATATCTATAGTTTGAGTCATGATTGCGTTATGAAGTCATCATTTCAGCTATCTAATTATTCTCATTATTTCAGTTTAGTATTTAGTAAAACTAATAAAATCATAAGTAGTTTTCAGAGGCAGAAGATAATGTATATGAAGCACAATATTAAAATTTTTTTTCATAAAATAGGCAGCTCTTACTGATGACTTCCTGACTAATATTTTTGGGTTAAACATATTTGCGGTGGCCTATGTCTAACCACCCCTGTGGCACTCTGTATTCTAAATATTCTTAGAGTTCGTATACTGCTAGGACCTGATAACAGTTACCAGATAACGCCCAAATGTGTATATATCAAAAGATGAACACAAAACCTCGAATGTGTTTAATTTGACGTACCACAAAAAGACCAGCAAAACTGCAGGCGCACGAAGCAAAAGTAATATGCGTGAGCCGAAAACAAGCAGGCAGAATAGGAAGTTAGCGAATGAATGAATAGGATAAGTGTTCATTTATTTGCATACGAAAATGACTTGATTATATAATTACATACATACATACATACTTACTTTCTTACTGGCTTACTTACTTACTTAATTAATTACTTGCTTACTTATTTACTCACTTAATTACTTATTTGCTCACTTACTTACTTATTTAATTACTTACTTACTTACTTACTCACTTACTTGCATACATACTCACTTACTTACTTACTTACTTTCTTACTTACATACTTACTTAGTTGCTTACTTACATACTTACTTAGTTGTTTACTTACATACTTACTTACTTAATTACTTACATACTTACATACATACTCACTTACTTACTTACTTAGTTTTGTACTTACTTACTTACTTACTTACATACATACTCACTTACTTACTTACTTAGTTTCGTACTTACTTACTTACTTACTCGCTTACTTATTTACTCACTTACACACTCACTTCCAGCGCTTCTTCCTGATTTCCTACTCCTCTGGAATCTGGTCTGTTGTTTCACACAGTAGGCTGTTGCTGATGGTGTCTGGTCAACGAATCCGAAGTATTTTGCGTAGACGACTATTAAGGAATACTTGTATCTTCTGGATGATGGCTTTCGTAGTTCTCCAAGTTTCTGCTCCATACAATAGAACTGTCTTGACATTTGTATTGAAAATTCTGATTTTGGTGTTGGTTGACAGTTGTTTTGAGTTCCAGATGTTGTTCAGTTGTAGAAATGTAGCCCTTGCTTTGCCGATCCGCGCCTTCATTTTGTTTAACAATACCCTGTTAAAGACTTTGCTTGGTATTGAGAGAAGAGTGATGCCCCTGTAGTTCTCACACTTGCTGAGATCGCCTTTCTTTGGTATTCTGATCAGGTATCCTTCTCTCCAGTCTATTGGTATTTGTTCTTCGTCATCCCAAATCTTGTTGAAGAGAATGTGGAGTATCTGTGCAGGTGCAGACACGTCCGCTTTCATTGCCTCTTCTGGAATGTTGTCTGGTCCCCCTGCTTTGCCGCTACTTATTTCTCTGATGGCCATGCTGATCTCTTCAATTGTTGGTGGGTCGACATTGATTATGAGGTCCGTGTATGCTGCTTCGATGTTGGGTGTGTTCAATGGGGCTGGTCTATTCAAGAGTTCTTCAAGATGCTCTACCCACCCATTTCGCCGTTCTTCAATGTTGCTGGTTATTTTGCTTTCTTTGTTTTCACTGGTCGTTCTGGTTTACGATAGTTTCCGGCGAGCTTCTTTCTTGTATCGTATAATTGTCTCAAGTTTCCTTCTCTTGCAGCCTTTTCCACTGTCATAGCTAGATCTTCCACATATTTGCGTTTGTCGGCTCCGATGCTCCTCTTCACTGTCCTCTTTGCTTCTGTGTATTCATCTTGTGCCTTGCCTTTCACAATTTTCATTTCTTTCTCCCAGTCCATATCGTCCCATTATGTCTTCGTTACCAGTGTTGTCCATCTCAACCTTAGCATTTGGTGTCCCATCAGAATGGTCAAATCCTTTGATGAGCATCTGTCGACGATTGACTGCAGACTCTCGTAGAATTGATCCTTAAAGTCGTTGGTAGTGTAGTGAAGGAGAACACAGATGAGGGCAACCGAATTGTATTTAACGAAAATTACAGAGTTACTCAGTAAAATAGGAAAACCATATCGTAGCCGTTAGTTGGCAAATCTTCAATCCATCATCAATCCATTGTCTGACATTTCACTATTCATGCGTTTCATATAAATTCCATTGTGTTCCCACCCTTCCTTTCTTGATCTTCCCCCATCTTCTGCTGCCAGACATTACGTTTACATTCGCGTCATATACTACTTATAAGTAGCGCGCACCACAGTAGGTGCATAGCATTAGATGACGTTCATTGTAATGCTTTCTATTTTTGTTTTGAAGGATACTTTGAATATCCTGTGTCCATGAGATTCCCATCCTATCAATGCTTTTTGTGCTCAATTGACTCGTATCATTGCAACACTTTATTTGTGTGAGACATTTTCTACTTCATAACCGGAGTATAACAGCAGTTCTCCTGAGGCTTGTCTTAGTTTTCCAACCTGAGTTCAATGAGTTCTCTGATTCCATGCACCTCCAGGTTGTATATTTTCATTTCCGCAGCAACTTGGAATAGTCCTCCGGTCTCCCATAACGTTCGAAATTTTCATGTACCTAAAAGAATGATTGAGCTGGTTTTTATAATGTCCATCGGCCTTGTGACCTCTGAAGAGACTCGGCTTTTCATCAAGTGACGTCATAACTCTTCTGAATGAAGACCTTACTGCCAGGACAGTTTAAATGGTTTGAAATGATTTTTCCGGTTAGCGTTTTTTAGCTAGTTATTTGTCTGCGGAATGGAGTCACCATCCCCACGCCCAACCTCCCTACTTGTATCCGGGCTTAGGAGAGAAAATAGCACCAGACGCCTTCAAACAGAGTTAAGAAAATGAACGAGCCATCAAATTATCTTACAGGATAATATTAAAGCAAATAAAATGAATATGCAAGTTTGCAGTAAGCAATATTCAGTCATACGTGCGCATACCAACCCCGACAATAGTAAAAGCCAATGGTCCATAAATGTTATTGCTATACCAATGATTCAGTTAACAAAGTTAATCAAAACGGCTTGATCAAATTAAATATTAGCAAATCCAATGGACCAGTAATTCCACGATTCTACGGTAGGCCGAAACTCCCCACACCCAACATTCCACTACGCCTTACTGTATCCCTCCGCGGAACCCCGACCTACAACTTATCAAGAGAAATTTCAAGGATATTAAAACATCTGGTGAATGAATCCAACTACTCCATTAAATCTACCACACAATTCTTGGATAAATTCAAAGGGGTTCAAACTGACAACGACGGAACAATGATATCCTTTGACGTAACAGCCTTATTCACTCTAATGGCGCCAAGCTTAGCTAAAGAAACTCTCTCCCTGCTCCTCACCAACCACACAAATCTGCAAAAATACACAAAACTTCAGAGACAAAGTCTGCTAGAACTCATCGATCTATGCTTAACGACGTATTTTCACTTCAACAACGAATCATCCTACCATACATAAAAGACATCGGAGCATACAACAAGACTGCTGAAACCATTTGGAATGGGTGTGACACGTAAACCAACAGAATCACTTCAATCAATCGTATCCAGACTAAAGGACAAAATGACAAAGGAACAAATACCAAATATCATTTACAAAATAAATTTCTCAGACTGTGAAAAACACTACACAGGACTAAGTGGACGGCCTCTCTTCAGCTTCGTTTACGTGAACACTAATTATCAGTTAAACGCCACGACAAATTTTCGCTTATATCAATACACACGGACAATTATGGACATATATTCGATTGGAACAGTGTGGAAATACTGGATAGGGGGAGGACAAAGAACACTAGAGAATTTTTAGAAGCTTGGCACTCAGGTCAATCAGCAATTAATAAACACATCGACATCGACCCAGTTTACTAACCAATCAGAATAATCATAGGATCAAGAAACAGATCAAAAGGGGATACAATCAAAACAAAGGTGCAAACAACGACATGTTTAAGGTCAACAGCAACCAATCAAGATCGGGGTTAGCAGAACAAACTACAGGTCAAACGTGGAGAAATTCGAATGCTTCATTTCTATCTGAAGTTTGTGCTGATGATATTGTTCAGAAGAACCATCAAAGCTCCACAACTAAAACATTCAGCTCAGAGATCGGAAAACCACAACAACGTCCGATCTTTTGTTATTACATATAACTCAAGCGCATCTCTTAGCATTATTGCAGTTAAATTGTTATTTTTTCTGGAGATATTTTTTTCGTAATTGCAGCCGCATCTTCTTTTCTCGGTATATTTAATTGTTGAACAATAGAAACTAGCCGTCGATTATTTGTGAAAATTTCAATCGTTGAGTCTATTCCAAATATGATTTTCTTGTGTCATTTTCTGTATTATAAACAGTTGATCAGTATTAGTGAAATGAATTATTTTATATTGAAATGATATCACCTGCTTAATCAATGAGAACCCAGCAGAAATTAACCTGTATTTCATTTGAACTTTTTAGCTTTGCATTCCCGTATCGAGGCTTGTTCCATTGGATGTATAACGAAGAATCGTAAAATTCGATCAATGAGTTAAGCTTCTACATACTTTAGATTCAATAATTTTGTAATATCATTGAATCATCATCCATTACCAAATGAAACAAGATATTCACAGTCTATTACGATGTTATTTTTCTTCAGTAAATAGAAAGAATTAACCACTTAAACTATTGTCTCTGTATGACAATAGTAGTTAGATAAGAACACTTGTTCCAAGCAAAAATTTAATTATACGTTTTATTAATGTTTTAAATTATGTACATAAAAATTAAAATTGTTATTATTGAGAATTATTCCAAACATATTTCTACTCACATCTTAGTTATATTCCCCATAAATCTGTATGGGTTGATGAAAATTTGATTTGTAACGCTACTTTATCCCACTTTGAGAGTCTTTCGTAGTTAAAACAGATTAAACCACCTTGGACTATGCTGAATATCCCCAATTAAGGCTAACGCCATGATCAGTAATTTAGAATGTACTAACCAAATTGAATATTATCTAGATAATTCTGTTGGAATATATGAAATTCAAATCCATGAAAATTTTTTTCTTTCTTGTGCATAACATGTTTTTAGGAAAAATATTTCAAGGTTTCGATGACACTACAAAACACCAGAGTTTACATTGAAATGAAAGATTTTTGTTTATGTTTCGACTGAGGTAGGCTGTTACGGTCCTTAATTAGTTGAAAAACATTCAAATACTAACAAATAAAATCATATTAAACCATAAATCAAGTTCCTTCATTGCTTATATTTCCTGGAGAATCAACTCTCTAATTTGATAAACAGACCTTCAGAAACTTAACTACCTACTGGAGTGTTTACTGTTTTCAGTGACGCTTGTAAGTAGTATGCAGCGTAGTGTTACTTAGAAGTTATAGCTGGAGAGAGGATTGTCGGATGCGAATGTTTGACGCAATCAAAATATTTTGAAAACAAGAAGATATGTGGAAGAAGAGATTGTAGAATCTGATTGTTTAGCAAACGGAAGTCAGAAAATAGGGTGTAAACATTTTGTTCGTAAACTGTATCTTCTCTAAACCAATCACTTATTCCATTCGGTTTTACTGTCTTCACTCATTACATTAGCTTTCAGTAGTCAATAGCACTAAATGAATACAAATTTCTTATATATTTGCACATATTTTAATCCTATTTATCGTTCAAATTTTGGGCATAAGTTTAGAAAATAGGATTATTTTACCTTTTTTTGTACAGCTATTAATATTTCCAGATAGATGAGTAATAAGATTAGCCAAACATACTTTATTCAACTTCCAGATGAATACATTTTTTAGCATAGCTATTAAATTGGAATTGTAAGTAATAAACAAATATGGAGATTGTGCTATAGTGCAGTGAGTTTAAGTGAAAGACAACAACGAAAATATGTCTCTGAATTAAAAGATGTTGTACATTAGGTTCTTTCCTATACTCATAATTCAATTATGATACTAACACCAACCTATGTGTATTCACCACGGATTAGTTTAGTTAATTAATTTTGATATACTTTGATTGTCTCTATCTAATCATTATTTTGAGGTAACCAGTGTACTGTTATATTAATTATATCATTTTTCTGTGAAGCGACATTATACTAGGTTGATCACTGAACAAGACCAGTGTAATAGCTTGAAAAGCATACATGAAGGATCTATTCCTAGATGCATTGTCATTCATAAATATTATTCAAGTATACTGTTGTATGATGTGCATCTAAACGAATTCCATGATTGTTAAGTTTACGACCAAGCAACTGTTTAAATAGACATTTTCAATGTATATCATTTGTGAAACTCATTGTTTAACATCAGAAAACAAAACGAACAACTAATATATTAGAAAAAACTCAAAATATTGATCGGAACGTTGCCTAAGAGAATGTTCAATGGATTTCTTCTAACTGTGATTGATAATTCATTAAATGTTTTATTGATTTTCTGTGTTAGAACAGTTTTAAATCATTTCTTTGCAAATCATTTAAATGTGATATTACTAGGAACCTATAACAATATCAACACACAAAAAACTGTTAACTTGTTATTCATCATTGAAATTATTAGTGATGATTCAATGCGTTTTCTGTAAATTTTAGTAGAGAATTCTTTTTCATAAGCAAATCTATTCATCTAGCCTACATTCTAAATTAATAATAACGAGAGTATGACAGGGTTACTTGACCAATAAAAATTACCATAAACAACCGGTTTTGACTTCAGTAAAATTGATAGAATGCAAATAATAAAATTAACATTATAACATCAGAGAGTTAAATTGTTTAAGCGTTCTCCATTGAATACATTTCAGTCAGAACTCTTAAAGTTAGGTTGGGAATTAGCAGATTTTAAAATTAGGTTATTATAATCAACGTGCTACTTGTTCCCTTTTATTGATTGCCAAACCCGAGTAGACGAAAATCGAAGAGAAGTATCACCTCATTATTTAAGTCCATGATGTCGAATATATAAGTATATTTAAATATGGAACTTATATTTTTACTACTATTATCATCAATAAATTGACCAATTAAACTTTAATCTCACTAGTTATTTGTTGATTGGTTAAATTTAGTAATTTAGAAAAAAAACTATGTGGGTAGTAGAATAAAAAGTAAGATTTTTCTATGCGATAGTTTTAATTAATTGATACTTCAGAATAGATTTTCATAATTGTATATTATAAGAAAATTGAAATTAAATTCTACTTATATGAACACATATATTCAAGTATTTTACATGTAATATTTTCAGTAATACAATTAAAATTTGTTTTGATAAAACACATGAACCCGACTTCTACTTTTCCTAGTTCGGATCCAAAGTCAAATATCTTTCAACACACTGAATCAATAATTGAGAAACAAAAGCGTCTCGCTAACATTTCCCCCAATATGAAAGTAATAAATAATCAGTTATTCAACACCACTGAATCAATGCAAACAGAAAAACCTGATGAATTTCCATCCTTTTCTGAATGTAAATTATCTTCACCTAAATTTTATAAGGCTAAGACTGCACCAGCTTGGATTATTACTGTATGTTCAGAAATATGGACAAGACTATTGTCAACACGTAAACCAGAGTCTTGTCTGACTGAAACACAAAATCAAATTTCTGGTGCTGAACTAGTTTCCAATTTTATGGCTGATGAAAATAAAACTGATCGTAATCTTATATGCGGTGTTTGGCAATTATTATTGGATGAAAGAGCAATTGAACCCATCCTGTCCTCAAATCAAGATGAAAATATCAATCCTATTGAATTTTATGATCGAAATGATGTTTTCTATGTGCGAAGTCGTCTGAAAGATAAGCGTCTGTCTATTGAAGAAGCCTTGGCAACTACTGAAATTTGTCCAAATGTAACTGGATCAAATAAAGAAGATTATGAAACGCTGGAATTCAGAAAAAGAACTTCAAATGCTCAGAATACACACAATAGTTCATGTGAAAAAAACAATGAACACGTTGATGTAGATGATGCTAATAGCGTTGAAGACTGTTATCGAGTATTAATTGAGAGACTTTATCGTCTTGCTCCTGAGGCGTTATTTCGCAAAATTTTACAAAAATTACCATCTTGTCGAACCGAAAATGAATTGGAGTATGTATATCAAGAATTATTACTTGTTCCAGCCTTATCATCATTTTCTATGTCTGTTCGACAAGAGTTATGTAAATGTCTAAGTTATGAAGTGCATGAAAATGCCACAGATATTGTTTTCTATCAAGGTGATCCCGGGATATCATGGTATATTATTTATCGTGGAAGTGTTTGGGTTCATGTGAATGATCAAGGTTATGTTTGTCGTCTTTCTGAAGGTGATGATTTTGGTAAGCTTGCATTGATTACAGATAAACCTAGAGCAGCAAGTATACTATTAGCTGAAGATAATTGTCATTTTCTTAAATTAGAAAAAGATGATTTTAATAGAATTCTACGCAATGTAGAAGCAAATACAGTTCGTTTAAAGAAAAATAATTTCGATGTTCTAATATTAGAACGAATTCCAGATGTTAAATTACCACTTTATTCACAAACTGAAATGTCACATGATAATATTAAGAATGAATCACATAAAATGACTTGCTTTAATTATTCAATTATAGCGGGAACAGTTGAACAAATACTATATTATTTGTTAGAAAGTCGTTTAAATGGATTAGATAATCAATTACATTTTCTAATTAGTGATGAATTATTTCCACCTTATTTATGTCCACATAGTCCAATCAATATTGATCAAACATGGCAAAATTTCTTTCTTACTTATACATTATTTACAACAAATAAAGAAATTCTATTATTTCTGTATGAATATTTAGGTTGTGATAAATCATTAGAATCTATACATCACAATCCAACTGAACAATATGAAAACAATAATAATAGTACAAATAATTATAATAATACTAATGAATATCATCACTGGCAATTTCCTAATAATTTTCAGTTTAATATAACGAAAGTTGGTCGAGTTATTGTATTATTTTATATATGGCGTTATTGTGTTGGTTTACTTATGTTTGCTGATCAAATAGAAGTAAATCAGTTTGTAGTGAATTTAAAAACAGCATTAAATAATATTTATTCTATTCAAACAACTACAGAGAATATTATTCACAATGAATTAGATAATCCTCAGGATTTGCAATTGCATCTAACTTGCCTAGATAAACTGATAAAACAGAACGCAAAGCTAATGACTATCAAGCCGACTTCTGATAAACAACATACTTTATCACCGAATTTTTTACATTTCCCATGTAATTTTTTGCGTACTTTACCGTTTGTTGGTAATACTAAACGCGGAATTATCAAACTGAATAAAACTCAATTATCAAATAGTGGAGAACATAGTGATTCATTCATTGCGACCGATAAGACAATAAAAGACAATGTAAAGTCATTTGAAATTCGTGATACCTCTACCATACACAATATACCAACTGATCAACATTATACTGAACTCAAATCAAGTCATATATCAACTCCTAGTCTCTTATTTGGTTTCCATATTTTTCCGAGCACTTTACCTTTGATTAAAGCGATACATACAATAACATTTAAAGTTTATGTTACTGAATTACAAAAACAAATTGATATCACTGCACCAATTGAATCAACTGTTTATGAAATTAAACAATTATTACTGTCTGAATGGGAAATGAAATCTGATATCAATGAACTGAAAATGATTGAAGTTTTCTCTAAAGGTGAATGGATAGTTTACCAAGACAATGAATGTGGAATAATGTTCGGTTTGTCACCTAATGGGAGATTATTTTTAACACCAGAAAATGCAGTTCAAAGTTTAGTCCCGTTGGCCGAACAACTGACGGTTACAATGAATTTTTTAGAAATAAGTGAAGCAGATCGTGTGCGAAATTCGCATCAGCATGAAACAACAAGTTATTGGAATCTCAAAAATGATATTTTATTATTAAAAAAGAATAGGTCAATACGAGCTTCTGTTCGTTTGTTAGATGAATTAAACATTGATGAACTAGCCACAACACTATCCTGCTGTCATGTTCAATTAGCAGTTTGCATACATCCACAAGAATTATTGGATTATGTTATCGGTGGTTGTAAAGTAAACAAGCCCTGTCCACATATTCGAACACTTGTTAGACGTTTTAGTCTTTTACATGCATGGACAATTACTCAAATTGTAACAACTTGTAATTTGACAAGACGTGCGAATTTAATCAAGAAATTGATTAAATTAGCAGATCGTCTTGTTTCTCCGCCTTTATGTGATTTATACAGTTCATTTGCCATTATTTTAGGACTACAAAGTTCGTCGATTACACGGCTGACGCATACCTGGGAACGTGTACCTAATCGATGGCGTCGTATACTGAATAACAATTTATTACCTCTTACAGATCCCTCTAAAAATCATCGAACGGCTCGTTTATGGAATAACTATAATAATAAAAATCCTACCAATTGTAATACACCAAGTACACCACGACTTCCATTTCTGGCTTTAATATTAAAAGATTTGAGATTTGGTGAAGATGCTAATCAAACAGATTATCATAAATCAGAGGGTGGTATTCGATTGATAAATTTTGAAAAAATGAGGCTTATTGCTGGAAGTTTACGTTCATGGGTTAATTCAATATCAGGCTATGAATTAATACATTCACATAATCAGTTAATCAGTTCTGAAATAACAAAAATGAAATATTCAGTCATGACTAATGTAACGGTACAAAAGCTTCTTGAAGTACCTAATGATTCACAAATGTTTGTGCTAGAACATTTAGAGTGTATTGACGATCCTCGAGTAATAGCCGAATTATCATTGAGATTGGAACCTAAAAAGTAATCAGTTAATTCAAATGGAAATAACTGCATGAGATATATTTTTGTAAAAAGATTACTGGATTATTGACATGATGTATATTTCCTTTACCTTGTAAATATATTACTACTTACACAAAAACGTATTATGTACTGGATGAGAGAATCTCATATATATATATATATATATATATATATATATATATATATATATATATATATATATATATATGACCACCCAATGAACTTCACTATATGCGAACATGCATCAACTTTTATTTTTTTTTCTAAAAATATATGTAAAATAAGTGACCGCTTTTTTAACATCAGTAGCAAGGTAAACCACTTTTAATTGATTGTCGGATAGTTTAGAAATTTGTATATTGACAACTATTTTTGTATTATAGCATGACCTCGTTAGTTGATATGATAACAACATTGTCTAGAATGTCAACGAATTTGTACTATTGTTCTTATAACAGTTATGACGATTTTTGCTCAGCTGTAGTTTAGTATATTCTTCGTGTATTTAGATCAATTAATGATTAATTTATTTCTCAACACTAGCCATTCTATTATTTATTATTCTCAGTACATGATTGTGGAGACTGTTGAATTTCATTCAAATTATGAACCGATCAACGTCATACCACCATTAGAAACCTAGAAGCACTTGACGTTCGTTTCGTCCCACAATGGGACTCATCAGCATTGCTCATCCAGGAGCCTCACCTCGGAATCCGAACCAGGTTTTCGATTCCGCGCGTGAACACCTAACCTCATGACCATTGAGCCGACATCCAGTGATACTAATGTCTAACTTCAATAAATTCACGATATTGTGCGACCATCATACATTGCTTTCTGTGGGTAACTGCCTCGCACACGATACGGTTGAATTCCATTGATCACGTATTTTCACTAAAACTCTAAGTATTCCCTTTCAAAGCTGGTTTAACTGAGGTCGGTACAAGTTTTTGGAGGTCATTATTATCCAATGGACAGTTTTTGGAATATACTTTAACTTAAGCTTTCAATTCAGTATTCACTCAGGGATATAAACATAGTGATATTTAGGTCTAATAAGTTCTGCATATGAGTAACGAATAATATCTTTATTATTTGGGTAGATATCGTTAAGTTAAAATAAGCTACGGATCTAATTATAATATAATAGTAACTACATTTTATGTTTCCCAATTCATATAGTATGAGCATAACATATTTATCATTATAATCCGCTTATTAATTTCAAACCATTAGCCAACATCTTGGAGGTACTTATTAACTGAGAGCAGTAATATGAACTGTTGTACTGTATTGTATAAGGTCAACCCTATATCAAGGAAAGGCTAGGTGAAGAGCCTACAAATAGTACCGGCCTCGCGCCAAAAAAATCTCAAAATAAAAATCTTGAAAGATCAGAGAAAATAGAACATGTTCTCATTTACAAAGACGTACCAGATAATTTAGAAATTAAAAGTGCAATAGTCTTAAACACCAATGTATCTCAATACTAAATTAACAACAGGAACATTATTGACCTTCACTAGTCTATCAAAATCATTCACAGACAAAAATACTCATTCTCTTTACTCTATCCTTACTTAAGCTTTAGTGAGTAAAAAGCTCGAATCAAATGGCGTTCAGAAAGAGACTGTAATCAATTTATCACTGTCTTGGCAAGTTCATAGCTTTGAATATATATATATATATATATATATATATATATATATATATATATATGTCATTTTACATTTTAGTGTTACATTTTAATAGGATTATGGCTGCAAGCAAATGAAGAAATACTATAAAATAAAGATGAATTCCTATTATTCAGCTTCCATTATTATTTTTGGCCTCATTCAGCTTTGTGTTTTCTTGCTGATGATATCCTGAACTGCATAAGATCACTAATGTTGTATTTTCTTAGTCCAGACCGAAAGATAAAGGTTAGATTCAATTAAAACGAAAACAACATTGTCCCTTACACAGTGGTCAATCAAGGTGAATAGCTCATTATAACAGAAAGTCAGTCATGAGCCGAGAAGTGGTTATGCATCAACGCATGTGGGATCTCAGACATGTCTGATTCACTAGTGATAAAATCTAGGTCAATGCTTTACCGTCATATATTGTATAGGGTAGAAATTTTTCGACAATGCAAGGAGAATACAAATACAGCAAGTCAAGAATAACTTAGTTTGGAGAAGTATCATCTAATAAGATTGAAATAAACAGTCCAAATTTGCTATATTCTAATATTTATTTCAGCTGAGTAATTTTATTTATAATTTTGGTTCAGTAAAATGTAAACAACCTATCCTGATCTTCACTTCAATAAATGGCTTCATTAAGAAAGTTATTGTGTTATAACTAATTCTTTTTTCTCTAAGGGTTTAGTATTAATTTTGAGCAAATGACTTATATGACCTCAAATTCAGTAATTCTTGAGCATCATGTGCTGTCATTCATTGCATTACATTAGACCATTAGTTTCATGTTATTCCACTGAAATCCTTATTCATAGATGTTTTTCTTTTAAACCTTAATTACATTATGTATAGATTTGTATTTTCTACATATTTGTTTACTTGTATATGATCTTATTTAAATAGTTAGACATCAATGACTCTCTACTTTCTCAAAGCATTAACTCATATTTTACACAAGCATTTGAATTTCAAACTCACCTGCAGCATAATTCAAATACGTTCAAAGTCCTATCTATACATTACATTGCGATCAATGTACGTTGGAGTGTTTGAGCCAAATTGTTTTATAACGGTCACTTTTCATCCATAAATTATGATGTCAATTGACTATATGAAGTTTGTTAATACATCATAAATATGTATATAAATAAATGAACATAACAGATTATATAATAAATAATTCATGTAAAAAATATTACATAACGTAAGGCTGAATGACAAGTAAAATACTTTTTCAAGATCATTCTACATAGTGAGCATTACGAGAATTTAATTAAAGCCGTCATGTGAAGTCGCCTAATGGACAAGGTACTGAGGTGGGAGGAGATGATGCAATCAATCAATTTAAAGGTAATTATTTATTCCATATGTTTTAACAGTATAAATATAGACAAAAACTATATATGAAGAATAAATTTCCAGATAACAAATATAAGAATTTGATCTTTTGATTGCTAACTTCTTCAACAGAATTATGTTTTTCCTTTGATAATTCTATTCATGACCCAACTAGTTCAGTGATATCTGAACATGAAAAGAAATACTAATTCAAATCCTGCTGGATACAATTGATCATTCATGTTCAGTATGTATTATAAGACTCAGCAAACTAAAGTACTTTGAATATGCTGGCAATCTTTTCATGTTTGTGTTCTGTAAATGTATTATGCTCTGATCTATTTCAATATTCAATGAATCCTAGTGTTTTTTTGTCTTTATAGATGTAACAACTCCAACATATGAAGAATTTTTAGACCGTTATCTGCATCAATTACTAACTATACAATAAAGATTATTTAGGTTGAAGCGTGCTTACAAAGCATTGTTTTTGGTACGCTCGACTCTAGGTATGCTTAAACATCTATTACATTATATAACTACACTGACTTGATGAGTTTGAAATTTACTATCTATGCATATTAGATTCAAGACTCAGCTTTATTATGAATATATATATAGTGATGTCCATTTTATATACACATCCAATAACTTGCTGAAACAATCGAGTTTCGTCAAAATGACAGACAAATTTGATTATGGAAACTAAAAAAATGGTTTTCTTTTTTTGTCCAATTATTATTATTTGAATACCAGAGAATTCACTAAATGATAATGGTTCTGCTTCGATTGTCACGTCACAGTTAGTTGATTTTATTATTATTAATCTTGAAATCTTCATTAATTATTATTATTTACATGAATTGGAATAATCAAAATAAAACAAACATATGACATTTATTCTCTTCAAATTCCTTAATTAGATTGAATAATTATTAATTATTATTATTTTTTTTAATCATTATATAATCATTATAAAAAATACGATAGGCAACAGTTATTATCAGTTCAGATTCTTGGCAAATATATATTTGTTTGAACTGTGATTACTACTTAACTAGTCACGTAAGATTAAATCAACGAAACTAAACTTTTAAAATGTGGTAGTGATCTTATAGTTGAAAATGTTTTACCACTTAGATCGGTATCAGTGAGAACTTATGATGTATTTTCTTCTCAAAGTTAAATTATAAAGTGGATTGAACAAAAATATATCACTCGACATAGATAAAAATATATCTTATTTGAAAATTATTTAGCAAAAGTATTTTACTCAGACTAATTAATAATTTTCTATGTGTACTAGTAAGATAGACGTTTGATATTCACTTCCGTACCCATACGATAAAACTATTCTTTCACTGTTAATTTATTTAGTTTTCTTCTGGTGTTTTGCCTACAAATGAATATGTAGATTAGGAAACCACAAATATGCTGACAAGGTTAAATAAAATTATAGAACACAACTAAACGAATATTTATTGACTCTCGAAAACGCACGTTACAGAGTCAAAAAATATATTCATTTAATAATAGATATCACAAATAGGAAAGTGCATACAACTATTGCCAAAATAAATGCTGGATACCATGCACAACATAGCTCACACTAATTTAATACAAAGATTTATGGTTATAGACTGCCTAAACATTTCATAGAAATGGTTTAAAGTCAAAATTGTCCTTTATTATGAAGAAAAATCAACCTTATAACTCAGATATATTAGTAGAATCGAGAACTGTTTTTGAATATATTTCAGATTGTAATGAAATTTCTGTTCATGATAAATAAAATGCTACTAAACACCGAATTAGACAGTTTCATTTATAACCACAGTGTTCATTCGAGTTTAGTCTGTAATCATGAAATTCAAAATGGTTGGCTTCTCAGATAAATTAAATGCAATCAGATGATTAACAAAAACATTAAATCACGGATAAAATTTATCAGAAATTAAGATTAGCAATTTTATATTTTTGTTCTGATATTATGTCCTCTACGAAATCGTAAACCCTTCCAGACTGAATAGATTAAAATCCAAAAGTAAGTTACATTAGTTGGTTAAATCTTTCTAATTTACGATCCTTCATCAACTGATATCAATTTAGCTGACTATGCCCTATGGTTTCATATTCGAGAAATGTATTTCTTTTGGGTACTTTTGTCAGGGATCCCCGAAATATCTCTTTGAAAAGTAGTTAGAGGCTTAGAAACTCTTGGAAAAGTTTCATCATATCAGTATTGAATAGAACCTCCACGGAAACTCCTGAAAACTGCTGAATCACATTCCACAATTTTGACTGGATATTTAGCCATACCGCTACTATATTTAGCATGGTCCCCAAAACTTCCAGAAGCCGAAGGTTATGAATAACTCAAAAAGTATCCTCACATACAATAAGCTTGGAGTAAAGTATTCTTTTCATACTTCTCGTCTTTTCTCTTGTGTTCAAGTTGGAATGTAGACTTAGTACGCAGTTATTAGAAGGAGATGGGAAATTAGATACTCTGTCCTAATCTATCCTTTTCAGTTGGTATCAAGTGCCATGCATTATTTCGATATCTTACTCCGATTGCCTGAGCAATTCGTCTGATGATCTTTCTCCTTTCCTTTCATCTAAGGGACTGCGAGCTAACGCTTGTTTTGTGACGCCGTTTAGTGGTTTTCACCTCCACTGCTTCTTCTCAATTTCTTCCATAGATGGAATCTGACTTGTTCTCTCCCACAGTCTGTTGTTGCCGATGTTATCTGTCCAGCATATGCGCAGTATCTTGTTTAGACAACTGTCTGTAATTTTGGAATGATGATTTTCGTCGTCTAAACAATAGAAATATCTTGACATTTTATTGTCAGTCAGAGATGTGAATTATGAATATAATTTCAAACAAAGTTACTGTGAAATTTATAACTATATTAAGTTGATAAGAATTACATTTTTGGTTTTGCAAAAAGACTTAGTTAGGATTCTCTTTTGAACATACAAATTTTATAATTCCTTTTATTAATGCTTGTCGATCGGTGTCATCTGAATATGGATCAATCATGATCATTTATGGGATCCGTTTAATTCCTATCTTACTATTCAAAGTTTGAGCAAATGAATGATTTGGCAATAAATTTCCATCAGCGATTATGTCTAGCTAATAAGTTTGTGAAAATATTATAAAGATCTACTACACCACATATCTTGATAGAAAAACAATTTTTTGTTGGGGACGTTAGATCCCCAGAACTCGCTTGATAGCATGTATGCTATGTGTATGTATGGTGTGCTATTTTTATTACTGTCCTAAGGGCGTTTCTATGATGTATGATTAAACGAGATTTGTGAGCTTGATTGTATTGTACTTGCTGGGTGTTTGTAGAATATACCTTCTACGCCAAACCAAGACTTCTCTTTAGCCGTTTTGGATCAAGGTAGCCTACTTGGACGCTGGTTCACTGTCTCGTTCGCGTTTATGGACTAAGGTGAACCCGTCATAGTATCAAGCATATCTAGTGACGAACCTAACATTTTTGTACAGTATACAGACAGTATCTTCCATCCAAGTTGGAAAATTTAGGCACAAATTATTTTCCTCAAGGTTTCGAAACATGCTTATCTGCTCAGTCACGGAAGTGAGATATTACAATTAAATTAAATATTTTCATTGCCTAGTATGTCCTTGTAATAATATGACGTTTTTACTGAATGATAATTTAAAATCAAATTGTCTAAGTTCTAGGAAGGTTATAAATTTCATATCTGTAAAAAGATTCTTGATATTTCACTTCATTTAGTAGTACAAAATGATTTGCATAAATATAGTTTTCGGGATAAAACTGGAAAAACCCTTATTTGATTTCGCATTTGAAAAATGCTTATCACGTGTAATTTTTCCTAGAATTCGTGCACAACAATGGTACTTAAGGGAAACTTTGTAAATGCAATTAGTAAAATCTTTTCGAAACCTATCTTAAATCGCTAGCATTTCATAATGCAAATTATGAATCCTTTTTTTGTTTAAATATAACGCTATAGCATAAGACAATAAAAGTGTGAACAATTAATTTCCTTTATTATGGTTTGTAAAAAAATTCATATTGATCAATCTGGAAACACAAAGTGAATGAGAAATAAATCTGGCTAAATAACAGACCATCTAGTTGACTTTGAAACATCCGATCTAACTGCAACTGATAAAAACAACCCAAATAAGTAAAAGGCTTCCTACTGCAATCATTTTCTTTAAATGAAATTTAACATTTACTTTGTACCAAATATTATCTCATATTTGTGATTTCAATTTTAGTTTAGCTGTGAAAGTGAGTTTATCAGGGAGCATTTTTCGTTACAACCAGCAGTCATTTTTCAATGTGATAAATATGTGTATTTTTTGTTAATATTAAGGAATATATATATTATAACCTCTGAATTCAATGATCTAATATGAAGTCTCTTCTTTTGAGTCAACTGATTAGTCATCAACAAACTTGACTGAGTGCACTACTAAAATTAAAAAAAAAATTAATATAAGTTATTGTAAGTTTATAGGAATAGTTACACTCATCAAAAATTTTAAATAAATCTTCATCAGAGTGGAAGAAAATTAAACTATTATTCTACTTAAATATCAATAACTCCTGAACCAATATAAATTCGTTTTCAAGATTGAAGGATATTGAAATATTCATTTAAATGTTTGAGTAGGTAGGATTAAATTTTTGTTTCTTCATCTTGAACACGATCGATGCGTAAGTTTCAACCAATAAAAATCAAATGACCTATAACTGTTCTATTTTTCATTATTATTACTATTTCTTGAATAAGAGAAAAAAAATTTAAATGAGAAGAATACGGTCATTGAAAGTAAAGAGGAAATTTAGATAACTTAAAATTCTCCTGTTTAATGAAACATGATTATTGATTGTAATTGATTTAATTAGCATCCTCCTGTGGAACAAGTAGTCACTTGAAAAACTGCATTAAAACCTAACAGTTCCGTTGTTCTAACCAACGTTTAGCTAGTATTTTTTGACTGATAAACACTCGTATTTAAAGATAATGATCAGTACCTTTTTACATTTATCACTACAAACTCATTTTCAACACTGGCATTATGAAATGTTGTTTAAGTGGCATGGTACTTTTATTAAACTAATAACCTTATCTCAGAAAATAATAATTTATACTCCAGGTTTGTTTGATAACTTTGCTAGAGCTAACAATGGTGGTAAAATGAAGAATATAGTGTATTTAAGGCTACTTATACAGTTTGAACTTATAACATGATCGTTTCTGTTCATGTTTATCACAAGAAAGTTATATCATACAAATTGTATTAGTTCATCCGTGTTTCACCATAAAATGTCAATAACAAGTCCTTTAATTTGAGATTTGTTTGTAGGAAAAAAAAATTATGCTCTGAGTTTTTACTGTAATGTTAGGTCATGTCGATCGTCATATGTACACTGTATCGACCAAATTTTCCTAAACTTATATGAAAATTCTCTAAAGTACTACTTTAGTAATGATGATCAGTAAATGGAATAACAATGGTTACTATAGTTTCCAGTTAATCATCTGTATACATACGTTCCACAATATTAAATAATGATTAATGGAACAGAATCGCATTCATTAAGAGAAAAAACAATTAGCTAATGAGAAGTAAACATGAGAACACAATGATATTGTTTTTCTTCTACTCCCTTTATTGATCTAATTATCAAAATAAATTTATTTTACAAAAAGTTCACATTAAAACAACACTATAATTTGAACATAAAAAGAATATCTAGTTATTAGGACAAGCGATGTTTGTAATAATTGGTTTAGATATCTTGTGAATTGTGTAATTTCTACGTAAACAATTTGAAAAAGATACGGAAACAATAGAGAAAATGTGTAGCTCAGGTGAATGACTGTCGTGGTGTTCCGATCTCTGAGCTGAATGTTTTAGTTGTGGAGCTTTGATGGTTCTTCTGAACAATATCATCAGCACAAACTTCAGATAGAAATGAAGCATTCGAATTTCTCCACGTTTGACCTGTAGCTTGTTCTGCTAACCCCGATCTTGATTGGTTGCTGTTGACCTTAAACATGTCGTTGTTTGCACCTTTGTTTTGATTGTATCCCCTTTTGATCTGTTTCTTGATCCTATGATTATTCTGATTGGTTAGTAAACTGGGTCGATGTCGATGTGTTTATTAATTGCTGATTGACCTGAGTGCCAAGCTTCTAAAAATTCTCTAGTGTTCTTTGTCCTCCCCCTATCCAGTATTTCCACACTGTTCCAATCGAATATATGTCCATAATTGTCCGTGTGTATTGATATAAGCGAAAATTTGTCGTGGCGTTTAACTGATAATTAGTGTTCACGTAAACGAAGCTGAAGAGAGGCCGTCCACTTAGTCCTGTGTAGTGTTTTTCACAGTCTGAGAAATTTATTTTGTAAATGATATTTGGTATTTGTTCCTTTGTCATTTTGTCCTTTAGTCTGGATACGATTGATTGAAGTGATTCTGTTGGTTTACGTGTCACACCCATTCCAAATGGTTTCAGCAGTCTTGTTGTATGCTCCGATGTCTTTTATGTATGGTAGGATGATTCGTTGTTGAAGTGAAAATACGTCGTTAAGCATAGATCGATGAGTTCTAGCAGACTTTGTCTCTGAAGTTTTGTGTATTTTTGCAGATTTGTGTGGTTGGTGAGGAGCAGGGAGAGAGTTTCTTTAGCTAAGCTTGGCGCCATTAGAGTGAATAAGGCTGTTACGTCAAAGGATATCATTGTTCCGTCGTTGTCAGTTTGAACCCCTTTGAATTTATCCAAGAATTGTGTGGTAGATTTAATGGAGTAGTTGGATTCATTCACCAGATGTTTTAATATCCTTGAAATTTCTCTTGATAAGTTGTAGGTCGGGGTTCCGCGGAGGGATACAGTAAGGCGTAGTGGAATGTTGGGTGTGGGGAGTTTCGGCCTACCGTAGAATCGTGGAATTACTGGTCCATTGGATTTGCTAATATTTAATTTGATCAAGCCGTTTTGATTAACTTTGTTAACTGAATCATTGGTATAGCAATAACATTTATGGACCATTGGCTTTTACTATTGTCGGGGTTGGTATGCGCACGTATGACTGAATATTGCTTACTGCAAACTTGCATATTCATTTTATTTGCTTTAATATTATCCTGTAAGATAATTTGATGGCTCGTTCATTTTCTTAACTCTGTTTGAAGGCGTCTGGTGCTATTTTCTCTCCTAAGCCCGGATATAAGTAGGGAGGTTGGGCGTGGGGATGGTGACTCCATTCCGCAGACAAATAACTAGCTAAAAAACGCTAACCAGAAAAATCATTTCAAACCATTTAAACTGTCCTGGCAGTAAGGTCTTCATTCAGAAGAGTTATGACGTCACTTGATGAAAAGCCGAGTCTCTTCAGAGGTCACAAGGCCGATGGACATTATAAAAACCAGCTCAATCATTCTTTTAGGTACATGAAAATTTCGAACGTTATGGGAGACCGGAGGACTATTCCAAGTTGCTGCAGAAATGAAAATATACAACCTGGAGGTGCATGGAATCAGAGAAACTCATTGAACTCAGGTTGGAAAACTAAGACAAGCCTCAGGAGAACTGCTGTTATACTCCGGTTATGAAGTAGAAAATGTCTCACACAAATAAAGTGTTGCAATGATACGCGTCAATTGAGCACTTGAGTACTTGATTTCGCTTCTGTTGACGATTTCGGCGAACTTGAGTGGATGGCCGTTTTTTTGGAAGATATTTATGAGATGTTCTTCCTCGTTTTTTCGGTGCTTCGTATGTGCTGCAGTGTGTCTTCCTTTTCTTTAAAAAAGTTTGTATGAACTTGATTTTGTGACGTCTTGGGTTGTAGATAACGCCTTTGGGAATAACGACTGAGCGGATTGGCTTCCGAAATACTTGCGTCTTCAGAATTCCTGCAGAGGTTCTATTGATTAGTACATCCAGGAATGATAGACCGTTATTTGATTAAAATGATATGTTCAATTAGATGACAGCGAACAAGATTATGATAAAATATTATATGATATCCAGCAAGTCGTCCTTAAAAAACGTGAATAAAAAAAGTGTGCGAATGGACCGGAATAAATGAAAATTTCAAGACTTCGATGCTGTTTCCTCCTCAACCTGAATGTATAAATACGCATTATCTGTAATGTTTTATGGACCGGACGCGGACCCGCTTGCTGACCAAAGTACGAGTGTACTGCTCAGTAGTTCGCTCCGTCCTACTATATGCTTGTAAAACATTGCCAGTGAGAGCAGAAGATTTTCGTAGGTTACTTGTTTTCGATCATAGATGTCTTCGAAGCATTGCTGGTATATCCTGGGACAACCGAGTGAGCAACGCTGTTATTAGGAAACGGGTACTAGGTAAGGATGGCAGATCAATTGATGAAGTATTGAAACTTCATCAGTTCAGGTGGTTAGGACATGTGTTGCGTACGCCTAACCACCGACTGCCTCGACGAGCTTTGTTTTGTAGTGAATGAGAAGGTTGGAAGAAAGCTAGGTGCGGCCAGACCAAAACGTGGCAGAAATCCATGAAGTCACTGACAAGTGAACTGAGTTATGTTGGTAGATCTAGGCTACCTGGTTGGGGTCCGCGAGATGCTAGTAATCGATGGTCAGAGACCTTGAATGACATGGCTCAAAATCGTTTGCAATGGCGCAGGTGCATCCACTCTTTGTGTCCTCTGAAATCCTAGACTTTTTAATTCCTCATCATTTCATCTTTATCTTTTTAAGTCTATTTCACTAGATTCCCCTTCTTTAATAATATCTTGGAACCCTAATCTTCTCTTTTACCTGTAGTACTTCTACTATCTCTACCATTATAGGATTTGAAATCACAATTGCGTCTCTGTGCTATTGTGGTATGGCAAACTGAACTGATGTACGTACGTACGAAGTTCTACGTTGCAGCTGACTGACTGAGTCATAGGAACTTAGGACTGGACTCTTTTTTAAGGTTACCACAACTAATTTTCGTATTCATAATAATAAAATTTATCATGAAGTAAATTGGCTGTCGTTTTAGGCCGCATAGATTCAGACCTGTTAGCCAACTTATTATTTATTACTTATCTCCGAAAACGTAGGGTGAAATGAGTTAAAATCCATCATAGTAGTACAAATACTTTGATCTATCAGTAAATAGCTCTATATCTAGAGCTTAGTATAATTTTATACTTCTTATCATGACTAATTTTCCTTATATCTATCAGAAGCACACTTACTTTCTAATATAGATGGATAGAATTATCACCTTCCTTCGTCTGCTTTTCATTCTTTCTCTTACCTCACTAGATATGTTGATATCGAATCTGGATAGATAGATAGATTAAGTCTTACATTGTCGATGACTGATTTAAACAATTATGCATCAAATATCAAAAAGAAAGATTTTGTCATCGAATAGAGTTTCATGGTAGCCGGCCACCATCAAGGGGTTCGAAAGCCATTTATTCCCCCCGGGGTCATAGACCCTATGTGCATCACTGGTTAGCAATGGCCTATCAACTCCATTGGATGGATCTTTCTTACCGACCAGTTAGGTTAAAACTCCATGAACGCGCTTTTCCTCCTCTTAATTTCGTAAAAAGAACTGCCACGGAAAGTTAGTGAGTGGGACTTCCTCTGACAGTGGCTATATACTCATGCACATATGAAAGCGTTTCGAAAAAGAGGACGGACTCCCCACTTTAGCCGAACCAAGGAATTCGAGGGCATTATCGAAAGATAGTTAAGATTATCTAACAGTATTTTTGGATAAATCCCAGTAGTGAAAAATCAGAACAAACAATAATTTCCAAAATAATAATAAAAAAGACAGAATTGTATTGTGATTTGTGAAAATGAATGAATCTCACAAGTACAATGGAGGAAATAAAACGGTACATATACGCCAGTAAAGACATATGGATATACTTGACAATGAAATTGATGGTTAATTGATAGCGTTTAATAGAAATTTACCAAAACTTTTTAACAACAATTAACAAACGTGTAGATTTGACGAGGTCCACTGTAACAACACAAGTAGAAAAACAATAAAATATATAATGACAACAATTATTGATATAAAGAGACAATTAAAAAATAATAAGCAGCACATTAGTAACCATAAGTTTGTTGAATTGTAACTTCGAAAAGAGAGGTTACTATTAACTAACTAACATAGCGATTTAAAAAAGCTGAAAGCAACGTGTAGGAAGCCAGAGCACATATACTATTGAGATCCATATCCTCAATTTAACTACTTTAAAAACCTTACATAAACCTCAGTCACTAATCAGTAAACGATTATTTTCCACAGAACTGTGTTTTGATGACATTCGCATGATCTTACTATATAGTTCTTAGCACTAACTGGAACCTATTTTTTTATAATTATTCTGTAAATACGAAATTTCAACTTCTGGAAGCTGATCATCTTAAATTCACTGCTTTCAAATACATCTATATCAAATATCATATGATTATGTTTTTAAAATCTTTATCCACTGATTTGCCATTCTCTCATGTAATGTATTCATAATTTGATGTTTTCGACTGAACTAATCACCGTAAATAGAACGATAGATCAGCAAATTGTCATTATTCTAGTAAATTAATAGACTTTAAAATGTTATCAACACATATACATGGGAACAAATCATTTAAACGATATCCATCTAGGCAGATCGATCTAGATCTTATTAATTCATAAATTATCAAAATTAATGTTCACAATCTTAGCATTTCAAATGGTAATATGCACTTGAAGCAAACCAGTATTTAAAATTAAGCAGTTTAGTTGACACCGTAAAATTAGAACACTGGAAAAGAATAATAAATACTCAAGAATAATAATCCATGATGAAATTTTGTGAATATAGTTGAACTGTTTATTGAGGACTGATCATTACTAAATATAAAGCTATTTCTATTTGATATTAAACAATATATTATTCAGTCAGCACTTAAAATGTAATAATTTCAACTATTTTGGGAGCTAACAGTATATTTAAAAACTACTTAACTATTCTTGATCTTTGTAAAACTCATTATAATACATCGTACATAACATTTTAGAGTGATCTATTTGCATTTCCAATTCACTGAACAAATCAAGATAATACGATGTTCTTGTTTACTGAATAATTTTATTTTTATGTTAACAAATAATGTTAATTGATTTTCGGTTTACAGGCTACAAGAGCAAATTTCATCTCTACCACAAGATTCTACATGAATATCATGTGCTTTGCAATCGATAACTGGATATATATATATATATATATATATATATATATATATATATAATTTCTTTTTTACAAATAAAAACATGTTTATTATTATTTAATGATATTGTTATCTTTCCTTGAAAGCAAATGGCACGAGAATATACAGACTGATGAGGGAAATTGTGATAGACATATGAATTTATACAGCTATTTCCCATTTCTCGTCATCAGAAATCTTATCAACCAACAATAACACCTATTTCTTGTTTAAAGATAATATTGTACAATTCTGAAATATTTTGAACATGAACTCAAATTCCGGTGTTAACCTGAATACTACGAATACCATTATTCCGAAATGACTAGTATAATGGACAGTCTATATAGACAGTCTAAACAAGATACCTTGGATCTCGTTGGACAAATAACATCGACAACAACGGACTATCGAGGAGAACAAATCAGATTCCAGCTGTGTAAGAAATTGTGAAGAGGGAGTATAACTAAATTGTGAAAATCACTGAATGGCGTCACAAAAAATGCGTTAGCTCATGGTCCCTATAGAAGATTAGTAAGCTTTAAGAACAGTGATTGAAATGTTATCACTGTAAAATCTGTTCTATCGTTACATAACTACTTCAAACTGCGTCTTATAAATGACGACTTAATCAGGATTGGCTTTAATTATTAATTAATTATTAGCAGTGCGAAATGTAAATGGATTGCCACAATTCTTAAGCTAAAAATCTATCAAACGAACAACTTACCATAGTCAAATATGTTTGTTACGAATTTTTCTGATTTTCATTCGTGAGTTGTCTTTGAATTTTATATCTGATATCAAAACTTAATCAAATTGATGAGAACCGTCTTTCTACCTCATTGAACTGTCCTATTGGATATACAATTTTATGATGATTTATATTATGAATCTTCATTCATTTTAGGGTGATTGATGATAGTTGATAAAAAAACATGCTTTATCTTAGTTCTCTGATACTTAGCACTCGTCAACGAAACAAAACTCACATTTTGAAGAGTCTATTGGAACTCGTTGGTTAGAAGGATTACCGGACACAAACCTGTAAGACTGACTAAGGCAATTAGTATGGTTCGTTCGTTCGTTCTGCTTGAATACTATATTATGGCTCAGTTGATAGAGGTAACGGTAATATATTGGTTATTGATTTCTGTACCCTATTGCCTTATTTATGTAATCATATTATCGACGGCTGTTTTTGATTGCTGTCGTTAATTTTTTTGAAAATTGTCTATTCAGTGCATGCTCATTCAACCGGTGCTAAATACTATGCAGTTGAGTTTATAAAATGCTGACTGCAGTAATACGACATGACTTCGTATAAATTCGAATAGCGAACAAATGCTTAGTCATTATCTTTATAATCCGTAGACAAATTGATAGAATTTTGCTCACCGTGGTGAGACTTTTTGTGAAGTGACTACTCCTCATCATGATTGTTATGTTTATTCACCATGTAAAGAAAATCAACATCCAGATCATCTGAATGATCATGGTTATTTATATGCCCACGTAATCTGTTGACTCTAAAATTTACAGAACCAAACTGAAATATTTTCATAGAAAACAGGCGTTATCCATATCTTTTATAGCTTTGACAACAAGAAGCACGTGACTGCCAATTGCACACTTAACGTCTGTGAAACGTAAGATCGATCAACACGAATCCAGATATTTATGTATCTAGGGTATAAAAATCAATGAATCTCTGAATTATTGGATTCAATGTAGGTTCATTTTATAGTGCAATAGGGACCTTTTAAAGTAACATTACCTTTAATTGAATCGCACTGCAGACGGTTTCTCGAATTGTTTTTAAATCTTGGCAATAGGGACAGATGCAAACGACACTCGACAGTTATTCTGATCCATCGATAAATCAATGAATTTTACTAATCATTCAAAATAAATTAGTTACATATTGCGAATCGAAACATTAAAATTTACAAAATAATTTTTAATTTTTAATGCTACAATGCAATATAGGAAATTATTTTCTTACAACCAATTTTCAGTTATCTGTAATGTATATCTGAAACTTTAGAATTAAGATATTCTGTGAGTTTGTTAAGATAGTTACTAAATCGATAGTAATTTACCACAAATTGCAAATAAAATACTAGTTACCTAATATTACTCACTAATCTTTTTGTATAGACCTTTTAAAGTAACATTACCTTTAATTGAATCGCACTGCATGAACTACTGAAAAGTTTCTGTGATTTCATCTAATGCTATATATAAAATCAGTCATTTGAAGATCCAGTATGAATACACATTCCATTGGGGAATCTAAAACACTACAACTGTCGCATCTTGTCAAACTGTCATAGTGAAATGAATATTGTAAAATCTGCAGACGGTTTCTCGAATTATTTTTAAATCTTGATCTGTTTATAATAATTTGATTTATAATTATTTGAAATCTGAAAAGAAAGAATTTTCATTAATGTGTGTAATATTTTTATCTGAAAATCTAACTTTAGGTCAAAGTTTAGGTTATGGATTTGTGAATTATGTAGATGCTTCCGATGCTGAAAGAGCAATACGTGCTCTCAATAAAATGAGACTACAAAATAAAACAATTAAGGTAAGTTCAATTTTAATGACTATTGTATCAAATCAAAACTTTTTACTTTATTTTTAATTATGTCTATTAGATGTGATGATGCTGCATATAGTAAATATTGATAAATAAAAAAATAGTCCAAACACTTGAATAAATAACGGAATACTAATCACAGGAAACTGAAGTTATGAGGTCCGATTGGTGGTAGTGTCAACAAGGAGCTTCAATGCTAAGATGTCTCATAGCAGGATGAAACAGTTTGTCAGTATCTTCTGGTTTTCATTGATTATTTTATTAAAATCGCTTAGTCATGGTAACGATGATTACCACACGTGCATTAATAAAGTCAGCATTCATTCAATTTTGAATTAGAGCCCATTTAAATCTCGTTTTTTTTTTCGTAAATGTTTCTCACGTATCCGGTGTCGTGTATATTACTTATAACGTTGGTTCTAACATACCACTGTGTCGCCCAGTGTCGGATTGAAATGCATGACACAATTAAAGCGTTTGAAGACTGGAAGACAGTCAGTAATCTGATGGTTTTTCAAATGAAAGGCTGAAGATCAGGTGTATGTGTTTTGTTAATAAACTGTGTCTTTCCCAAATATGCCACCATTACATCTGGTCTTTGTTCGTTACACCCATAGTCTAACTGAAACTCATAAGAATTTAGTACTGAATTCTTATTAAACAAAGCACATGTTAGAAAACCTAATGAATAGATTAAATCCCTAACGGAGTGCTAACCTGACATTTCAGGAACTGAAATGACACACATTTAGACCGAAACTACGGATATAAATTAAACTCTTATTTTTCTTAAGCTCTTTTGATGACTAGAAAGTATGATGAATTCTAGATTGGTCTCGGTTGTTCAAAATTTCAAGAATAGTTAAATGTTGATCATTAGCAAGTTAAACAATACTTTTTTGTTAGCTCTGTCAAATGTTTTATAGGAAACAACAAAACTCCTATAGTCTGTATGCCATTTTCTCTTACAAATTAGCAAGACTGCTCAATACTTAAAAAGTTGTCATATTCCGTATAAGTCTATTTAAGTAACATAACTGAAACATTCATGAATATGTTATTACGTAAGGTCAAACTAAGTTCATCTCATTTCATCTCTTTATAATTCGAAGACGAATTATAACCTAAAATTCAAAATATACATCCCAAAATAAGAATTCCTGAGCTGATTTGTTTGCTAAAATTTGTTCTGTTTGTAAATATTTTCTCCATATAACCTTAGTTATTGATATATTGTTATTTAAACTTATTACAATTCATTATCATAAGTAAACCAATGGATATCGTAAAGTAATCAGTCATTTTGCTTTAACCAATATACTTTGAGAAGACAAATATTCTTTCAACAATCACATTAGGTAATAATTGCATATCTGATTTTAAAACAAATGAGTCAACTTTATTCGAAATGTTGACCTGTTATTTTGATGTTTTATTATAAACAATATGTTTTTCGGCCTATTTAGGATAAATGATATTTTTCAAAGATGTTCGTTGGTTTTGATAAACGAACTCTATCAAGGTAATGTTTTGAACTGTTCGGTTGAATAGTATATATTATGAAAAACTAGTTTAATTATTCCACCGTGAGTTATGACATTATTCTTTTTATTCCTCATATAATAATAATAACAGCTATCATTAGTTGACTTAAGTAATATTTAAAGTTGATAATCTAAAGATTTACATAGTATATCTTTAGGTGATTTTGATCGAATGTCGACAGATTGTTTAACAAACAGTATTAAACTATAAAAGTTATACTAAAATAATTATTTCATTATATGTTGAATTATGAATACATTTCATCCAAACTATTTCAACAATTTATTTCATGCAAAATGGTATTAACTATGTTTCAGTAAAATTGAATGGAAATTTCCACTCAGTGAAAAACTCACTGATATGTGCATTACATTCTATTATTGAAATATACGATTATTTTCCTGTCAACAAGTTTTTTTTAATCAGAAATCCAAATTCTAGCTTTACTTTTAAGCACACTTAAAAATAATAGTGATTTATCGAAAATATTAGAATACAACTAAAAATAGTTATTGGTTAATGAAAAACATCTTCATAACCCACACCTAAATCAATATTTTATCAGCTAATGATTAATAACTCGAAAATTGATTTCGCTAAGTTTTGACTAGTAACATACATACGTACAAGAATTCAATGTGTAGGGCTGGTATAAATAAGGTTGTTTATCTGACATTACTAGATTTGCCTTCCTCTCCTCAGCCGTCAGGACCAGTATTCACCACTATATATATATATATATATATATATATATATGAGGAAAAGAATTTATTAATCAGATTTTTTCCAAATTGTAAATGTTAAATTGATCAAGCTATAATGATGTTACATCTAGGAACCTTCCAAATATTCCACGCACCATTAGTTTTTCATTGGAAATAATTATTCCACGTTAACAAATAACAATTTTATCTACTGACAGCTGTGACCTTTTATTTTGCATCAGTGCATCAGTACAATCATCGTCATCACTTTATCTATCAGTAAAACAATAACATTACTAATAAATAACATACAACTGTAATAAATAAATCCAGTATGTACCGTTTTTTCTTGAACTAGATAAAATGTTATTCATTATTAAATGTATGATAAAATCACTTATTACCATCCTCTACTGATTTTATTTCACATGATAAATGATGATCATTAGTTTAGAGTAAATTAAATACATTTGATCCAAAGATGAAATCTCATTTACAGTTAATAGAGATGAACTTGATTATTGGGTATAACAAAAACGGAAATTCAAAATTAGTGAAACTTGGGTATAATTAATCAATTTGCCTGACTGAAATATGTTTTAAACATAGGATCTAATGAATGTAGTCGAATTAATGAAGAAAAAACAGTGAAAATTTATGAATATCATACTGTTATTTCAGTAGCTTTTTAGAAAAACAATGATTGAAGTTGGATTTCGAATAATGCTGGAATTCGCAGTGTTTTATTTTGTTTGGAAATTGTCAATAGAATGTATCTAGTTATCAATGTTGATGTTTATACTTTTATTTTATCCCAATGCCAAAACCTTATCCCTCAAGCCACTGAATTTTCTGTTAGGAACCAACTTCATAGATTCAAGAAAGGGTGCTATTTTGTTAAATATAAATTCATTTCACTACAATTACTAATGAATACGGAAAAATATTTCTAATAAGTATTATCTAATAATTTCACGTTTACTGTAACGACAGGTTGAAACTATCAAATCTTCACAGTTGGCTTCAAAA
Organism: Schistosoma turkestanicum; assembly: GCA_944470395.2. NCBI lineage: Eukaryota > Metazoa > Platyhelminthes > Trematoda > Strigeidida > Schistosomatidae > Schistosoma > Schistosoma turkestanicum. Next base: position 2,724,975 of record OX103979.1, on the reverse strand, counting down.
ACTGTCAGTTTACTTGAGCCAAAATTTTAATTCACACGGTCAGTACTGTGATGGCGCCAATTCATAAAGATCATATCAGTAATGATAAATTTTTATCAACAAAACATAAAAAATAATACTTTTCTCAAACGTTTCAAGGAAAAAGATCTAATATACGAATCTTCGATGTGCCTCTAAATATTTGCTTTGATCTTTCAACCGGGTCTGAAATTTTAACAGGTAGAATTCGCCATAATAGAAGAATATATACTATTGTTTATATCATGGTGACCTTAGTTAAACAACATGTGAAAATCTGAAAGCAATGACATTTTTGAAATGACTGTTTAATTAGGATGAACAGGCTACGTTAGTTGTAAATGTCAATATTTATCACAATCCTGATATATGCGAATGAACATTGTGTGTTTGTGTAACAGGTTGCGCGAAAGATAGAAATTTAGTTATTAACTCAGTGAACAGAAGCAAACAAATCGTACACAGATTTTCTTTTAGACAGAACGACACATCTAAAACATATTTACTAAAGAATTTAAAGTAATGTCATTTTTCGGAAAAATTATGTGTAATATACACTAGTTTTATATGTTGTTCACCAACCAATAAAATTGAAACTTGATTATTAAGTCTAATTCTCACCTATTATATTGACTCAATGTTTCAACTTCACTAGAGAATTCTATTCATTTGAAATAGATTTTCGGATTATATTCGCTTATTTTCGAAACTCTATCATTTATCTAAAATGTAACTGATCCGTCCGTTTTTTTCGCAGGCTTTATTTACAGTATGCATTTAAAAATAAACAATGAAAGATTTGCAGTTCAGATATATTGAACTTTTTAATTCATTAATCAAACATTAATTATTCGTTCAGTAAGTAATTTGTTTCTTCTTGAATCTAATAGGTTAAAATAAAGTGGTCGGAATAGAGTAGTTTAAAATCTAAAAATCGAAAATTCCCACAGTACTAAAAGTTTATTTATAAGATGATATTCTGAAGATTATCTTACTGACAGTGATGTTGTTTTAAAAAGTCACAAGTTGTTTGGCTAAGGTTTCCATGATCAATGACATTTACTGACAATTTCGTGTTATAAATCAGTTAAATTTAAGAACTGAAATAATATGATAATTATTTTTTTTAGACTAAACAGACTTTTAGACTAACAGATTTTTGAAATGTTCAGCTTGAAACTTCATAATGTCTGGTTAAGCATCTCAAGTTGGCATGAAACGTTTGTTTAGTTAAGCCTCGATTTTCTATGAGTTTTCAAATAATAATCTTTTTTTAGATGAAAATGATGAACTTTGAACTGAATAAATTCATTATTTACAACAAAATAATGAGTGAAGAAATTATTTTTCGGGATAAAATAATATGAAATTTATAATTATCATTCCTCGAGCAAAAATACTTTCATTTACATAGTGACCTTTACAAACTCTCATCCTATTTAATTTAAATCAAACGAACAATGAAATAAGAATTTTTGCATATTGTGTTACTATAAATTATTAACGTTTATTTCTTACTTCATTCTCTTTTTTCCAAAATATCGGTCGACGTTCTCTCATTTTCACTTTTAATATTTGAAACCTCAATTCTCCCAATATTTCTTTAAACATTAATAATTTTGCAGAAAATGATCAACTATTTCTCTGAAATTCTACAGATGCGATTAAATTAAGCTTATTCTTATTTTGGGGATCATGAAATTCGTTTACTCATTACTTGTAATATTCTATTATCTGTTATTATTATTGTTATTATTAGTATTAAATGGTTTAAATTAACTTATTGTAATAAATCTTTGTTGAATCACTGTTGAATTATGTGCATCTTTAATTCTACCATTTTTAATATGCCTTTTAGAGTAGGTGACGTTTTACTAGCGGTGGAATCCAGGAAGCTACCATACCATTTTTGAACTCGTCAGTAAGATCTTAATTTTACTGTTCACATTTAAATTTCGACCCAGTACTTTTCATTTAAAACACCAACTCCTTATTTTCTAAAATACTGAATCAAGATAACCACTAACTTACCTAACGTGAATGATGTTTGTACGATTATTAATAAGATTCTCAATTGTTCAGTGGCTGATATTCAAGACCGAATTCTAAATTCTGTTCATCAGTTACAATTCCTAGGCTTTTCTTTGCTTCTTTATATCCACGTTGTTTTTTTCTTATTTCCGACTCACATTCACCTACTTTCTAACATACTGGAACTTATATATATATTATAATAATAATTATTATTATTACTATTTTCAAAGTAAATCTAATAAAGTCGATTCTTCGTTATTATTTAATGATACTGTTAAAGTAATGATAATGATGAAGATGATAATATAGTAGGTATTTTTTTATCATTGTTAATGACCGAATATGCTTACCTTTCTTGATAAACATTCAAAATATCATTATACATGATGAAAACAAAAGTTAATGAAATAGTTATGTGATGATTATAAAAGAAAGTGAAGCATTGCAACTACAAAATATTCAAATAATTACAAATATTATTTCGGAGTGAATAACGATAGGAACTTATTTTTCACTTCAAAACAGTGATCAGTTTAAGAACCATTGACAGTTGTTTTACCCTATTTAAAGGCTTTCTAATAATAAGTACTGGAAAACTCACAAGATATTGAGGTGAGGATTTTTAATTCTCATGGTAATCACAACATCACTGGATCATTGAACTGAAGGCTGATAGTCAGTATTTTTTAAATTTCGGATATAAACTGAAATACTCACTCATTTCTAAAAATATATTCACTAAAGTACCACTGTCTAAACAGAAATTTCTAAAAAATTCAGTTTCACAACTCTGAAACTACGTCTATATATTCGATAATGAGTCTCAAAAATAGGTACTTATGTTTGCTAAAATATATTCTTGCGGTTAATATCAACCAGAACACAGATTATATCATTTCAGATATTTTGTCACAAAGATTATTTTCAATATAACAAGAGAAATACTTATTCTTTAAATTAAATATATTGATTTCGATTGTAATTATCCACAACCATTAATAAAAGGAATTTTAATTGACGAAGTAAACAGATTTATAAAAAGATTTAAAAAACGATTATATATATATATATATATATATATATATATATATATATATATATATATATATATATATATATATATATATAAATGTCATCTTTAGTTTAAGATGATTAAAGTTTCTGCAGTTTAGAATACGTAGGTTTCAAGGATCGAATTGAATTGATTGATAAAAATTAATTTGAAATTATATGAGAAACTAGTTCATCACACATATGTTCAATAAAACCCATACTTCATTGCTTTATTTTAGTTGATACTAGTGACTTTATCGTTATCTATTATGTTGTTTTAAATACAACAATTATGTAATAGAAATTGTGGATCCATCACTGTTAGACCATCATTAGAAACCTTGGAGCACTGGACGGTTTGAGGCAGTTACCTACCAGAGATAGTAGATGACGGTCATGCAACATCATGGTTTGATTGAAGTTAGGCATTAGCACCTTTGGATGAAGACTTGGTGGTCAACAGGGTAAGCATCCACACATGTGACTGAAAGCCCTCGGTTCCATTTCCTCTGACGGAGTCGTTGATACGCACTACTGAAGAGTCCCAGACAAGGACAAAATAGTCATTCGCATTTCCAATGGTAGTCTAACGTTGACTGATTCATGATTTTAATTAAATTCAACAATCTACACAACCCTATAGCGTCAATCCTATAATACTGACAAAGTTTAGTGTATTTATGAATAACTGTCAAAGGAATTACAACATTCTGTCGAAAGATTCGGTAATTCAAGTATTTAATATAATACATTTGTCAATTACATATATTACATCAAGTCTGTATAATTAACTTATAGCAAACAAACAATTGTTAACTAAATCATAAACTATAGTATTGATGAAATTAGAAAAAGATTAGAAGCTATAAAATATTTTGTGTAATTGTATGTTTATCATGAATGGTCTGGACACCCAGTTCAAACAAAATAATTTAAATGTACTGAGAAACTAAACTAGCTGGTATGAGAATATTTTAAACCATCTCCAAAATGAACGGACCAACTAAACAAACTGAATGATTAGCTGCGAGATAAATTTTGAAAGTTATAATGAGAATTTCAGTCATAATGATAACCAAATAACTGGAATCGATAAAATCTTATAATCATCTAGTTGTGTTACGAATCAACTGATGAGGAGTCGCACACTGACTAAATAGCTGTCGATCCCTCTCTCATTTTCATTGGTTCATCATTTAAAATTGGATTGTGAACGAAGCTTTCTTATAATATTCCACAACGTTTAAATTCATGTTTTAGAATCTATACTGTTTATCTATTTTTAATTAGAATAAAACTTTTCCTGAATACACAACAGTCTCATTATAAGCAGAGATATGACCAGCACTGTAATTCAGGACGCGCGTTTCGTCCTATTTGGGACTTGTCAAATGGAGTATTTGGATCTCAGAGTTGATGTTTATCCAGGAGCTCGGATCCAAAACCATTCGTTCAAGTGCCATCGCGCTATCCACTTAGCTTCTGAGTCCAGACAGACACTGACAATCAGTACAGGATGCACAATGACAAATGAGACTGACCAATCGCTATCATAACTATCAATTAGAAAGATTCAAATTACGTATACAAACATACAAGACAGTTTCACTTTCAACAATCACTTACAAAAGGATACCACCCTGTCAAAAGATCTTTAAATAATTTTGTGAACACCTTTGAGTTAGGCGACTGAACTTAATTTCAGTAAGTATTATGCTGAAACACTAGCATACTTGTAAAAATGATATACATTTAAATATGGTGTTTTGGACTTTTAGAGAGTAATTAATGGACCCTGGAAGTCATATCCGACCATCTAAGAATGAAAGTAACAATAGTTAAAATCTCACAGTTATTCATGAATAAAATATTTATCTTTTACTTATAATCAATATGTTTTAACTGTCCAGAGGTGAACCACGGAAACACTTTAAGAATAACAAAGATTTTCGGTTTATGAAAAGATGTATGTTTTGTTTGATATTTATGTAATCGATATACTTCATCTATATCTAATTGACATAAAAATTATTATCTAATTTTTTATCCTTTTTCTCTAAAAAATATTTAGGTCGAAACTCGATGATAGTGTTCTTGCACATCTGGTAATTCACAACCTATATTTGTGCATATAGACATTATTTTTTGTTCATTGTAAACATTTATATGTGTGCCCATTGCATATATCATTTCAAAATCTACACAAATACAAACGTGCGCTTATAAATTTATATGTATCCCGAATCCAAGTCCCACCAGTATTACCACCTACCCATCTCTCTTTCTCTCTCTCATAATGAAATTATGTTTCTTTTGGTGTTATGTATGTGCGTAAGCGATAAGGTTATAGTCAACATAGCACTAATTAAAATGACAAGACATCTAAATGCATGCTTATGCCTTTCTTTTACATTCAGTGTTTACTGAATGAAAGACAAGTGTAAATACACTTTATGTCAGTAATGATTTTAATTTTGAAGCATGTTTAATTACTTTTATTGATTTGATTTCAAAAATTTAGTTTCCATTCCAAATTTCTTTTCTAGTCTGTTTGATTTTGATTTTTCTGTTAAACTACATGTGTTGTATGTGAAAACCATTTCATATTTTATTTTTTACTTCATTATAGTTTTCTGTTTACTCTATCAAAATTATAAAGGTCATGGGTGGTCTACTAATAAACTGAAGGGTGGGTGATACTTGAGAACTTTGGAGAAATTATTTCAAAACGCCTCAGTTCGAAAACCAAAAATATTGATCACATTACTTATAATTTCACTAATTTTGTTTAAATTGTTTCAGTTTATGGCTTTTTAGTTGTTTCGTTTTTGGTTAATTTAACATTTACAGTTAAACCAGTCACTAACAAAAAAGATGCTGTGATTTAAATATCAAAAGAGGGTAAAGAATTAGTGTTCAAAGTTTCAATAAAGCAATTATAGTTGGAGTTCTCATAATGAACTTAGATTAGTGACAATCCAAAAATCTTAATCTCGATTCCTATTATAATACGTCAGTCTATTATCAATGCCGTCGCCTAAGTTGCTAGAATGACTAACATTTCATGACCGTTGAACTGCATACTTTCAGTTTACATTGAATTTTTATCTAGAGAAAATAGTTCTTTTTTTCAAATTTCATTGACCACTGAGAATCACTTAATTTGCTTATTCAACAATATTTTCGTTTTAGAGAAATTAAAAATTATACTTTGGTTCATGAAACTTTATAAAAATAAGTTTCTTAGTTGACTTTAATTGACTCAACTTACTTAGGTTTTTGAATACTGAACAAGTACAAAGCTAACAATAATATCAATGTAAAGTACTCTTTCTGGTTTTATATATATACTAAAGTCAATTTTCACAGTCAGAAGTAACCATTTTAATTTTAGAAATTTATCAAACTGGTGAAAAAAAATGTTTGCGTTCGTTTTAGCACATTAGAGAAGATTGTCTAAGAAAGATGATAGACGGGTGTAAAGTTTTTGTTAATATTATTAAGGTAAAAGTATTTGATGATATCATCATTTAACGCTGATAAGGTTATAAATCTTTAAATTAGACCATAACCTAAATCCTCGAACTTTATCGAACATGTTTTGAAAAATTAATTGCAAAATTACCTGACATTGTTCACTCACTATTAAAACACAAACACTGGTACGAACAGACACATAAATACTTACGCATTCCATTAATCACTGAATTTGTGTGTGGGTTGAGATACTACCCGGGTATCCCAATCAGAGAACTTGGTTTACTCATAGTCGATCACTCAGTAAGCAAATAAGTTGTACTTACATGCAATAATAAAAACAACTAAAAACAAATTGAAATGAAATCAGCATAAGATTAGGATAACTAAAAATCAGTACTAAATATTGATAGAGTAGGATTTCATGTACATCATTGATTAATGTACCATTTGTTTGAATTAATTTCTATTTATTCCGTAAACACTTCTGTAATAATTCAGTTTGATAGTATTTAAAGAACCTTTAATACATACAGTGAATAATCGGAATGGAAAGTTGTACTACTTTAATGTGTGTAATAAATAATAACGATTTTAGTTTTTTTTCACTTAAGTTATAACATTTTTTTAACCAGTCTCAATAATCTTTCCTTAACCCTCCTTGTTATAGAGTAAAACATTCATTTCAGCTTTGCTTCATAATCATGAATTAATTTGCATTGATTTTAATTGATCTTTCTGCAAACATTAATGATGTCTTTATTCTATCATTTGCGCTTCCACTAAACATTTGATTTACTTATTTTTCTTATAGAACCTCAGAAATAAATTTTAAAACGTAAATGGGAAACTATTTTTACACATTGTTCTACTAAGAAAAAACTTTAAAAGGGGAAAATGTCAAGGCGAATTATTTTTCAGGTTCCTATCAGAGTGATACTGAATAGGCACTGTAAAATGTTAACTGAAGAAAAAGTGGTTTCCATTAAATATAGTAAGACTAAGTAAGAATCTCAAGTAATAAACTGCAGCTTCGCCTTTAGTTTTGATAAATCATGAATTTTCGATGTAATTTCAAGAAACCCAATCTCTAGAAATCAAACATGTACTCGTTTGAGTTTCAGTGGTTTTTCAGTCTATTTCAGTTTACAGAGATAAAGATGCTTTTAACGAACTATATTCAGAATTTCTATCATTAATATTATTATAATGATTATTTTATCCAGTTTTATGAGCTTGAGCTACAACTTCCTACATTTTACCAGATATCTTTTAGCCTTTACCATAATAAATAATAGTAACTGACTATTATATTCAATACCTGAATAAGATCTGAAACAGAGTCACATTTACAGACTATGATGGTTTAAATCATTAGTTCTATCGAATTTCAAAAAGCTTAGATCTAACTATTCAACAATTATTACTTATTACTAACTAAAATTTAACGCACTCATTTTAATAGTTTCTACTTGTTTATGTCTAAAATTTTAGTCGAAATTGATTTCCACCTATTGATTTATCAAGTACAATAAATGAAGATAAAAAATCACAACCTATAAACAATAGGATGAGTGGATGAAAAATAAATTTCCGCAAAATTTGCAATGAATTATTTAAATTCATGCTTATTTCACACATCGAAAACTAATTTTTTCTATTTTAATTTTACTTGAGTTCATTTATGCTTAGTTTACTAATCTTAAGCATCAACATTCATACTTAATTTGTTGAAAAAGAATCACTACATGGACTAATGATTGAGTTTATGAAAAAGAAAGGAAGATAGAAAATAGTATAAAAAAATGAAAGAAGTAACTAATATTAAGGCATATTGTTGCTTGTCTTTTTGCTGAAATTCTTTACCATTTCTATCATTTTTGAAGTGAAAATAATTTTCTGTTCAGTAAATCAATCTTTAAAAAATGTTAAAAATGTTAGATTCCCAGAACTCGCTTGATCAATGCCTTATTTTGGATTCCACGTTTGCGAACATGGGCTGATCAGTTGACCTTGAGATTTCATTTCCCACTATGAAAATCCATGGCTGTGATTGGTTGTTGTGTATTTTAGTGTACTATTTTTGTAACTGTCCCAATGACGTTTCAATGATGTATAAATAAACGAGAGTTGTGTGCTTGATTGTATTGTGATTTATGGCTGTTGTAGAATATACCTTCTACGCTTACCAAATCTTCTGTTTTGCAGCTTCGGATTAAAGGTAGCCTACCTGGACGCTGTTAATTATCTCGTTCGCGTTTATCGACCAAGGTGAACTCATAATAGCTTTAAGCGTACCAACTGACGAACATAACAAAAAAATTCATTTCTTTTGAAACTAGTGAATAAAGAAAAGAAATGCACGGTTGTACTACACAATTATATTGTTTTTTTCTAGTTTCATATAATTTTAGTGTTATCTGTTGGTAATCGTGTGACACTACTGAGAATTCATTGATACATTCAAATGTTTAAACAGTTCAACATGATGTGAAAGTGTTTCTAATGATTAACTTTTGATAACAATATAAATTATTTTTTTTATCTTTTACTTCAGTAGATTTTTTTCAGTAGTTTTACTTCTAGCAATTCGTTCTTGGTTTTATTTTGTGTAAATCAAATAACATAAGTAGGATGGAGATTACAGATTCGATATAGTGAAGAGTTTTAAGTGTCCATTTTTGATATCACTGATATCACTTCATCAATGAAAATAAATATTTTGCATTCGTAGAGTCGTTAATACTTACAGTTCTATAGCGTAAATATTCAAAGTAGCTGTTGGTTCACAGATAGTTTAATGTCTAAACATAAATCATCATCATGAAATGATTTTTTACAAAAAATTAATGAATTATTCAAGAATGTTTCCTGATTAGTTATATCATAAAAATTTTGAAGCTGACAATATTTGTGACAGATAAACGTACACAAAGAGACTTTACCCGACACTTATATGGACTTACATAAAACTGATACTAGGAAATTTAATACAATTCGTTCGCTTTATAGATTTTAATTGGACAAGTACAACAATCGGGTTAGTAATATCTCATGGAATATAATCAGTGGTATAGAAAAACAAGGTTAACAATTAAAATTTTATTATCGAAAGTCACTTATCACAAGTACACCTGTAGATCTAATATAATATAATCCGACAATAAAGTCTATTGGTAAGTTGTTAACATAACAGTGTAAAGTTAAATTTTACTGAATATTTAAAAAAACGTAGTTACGAATTAAGTGTTAATAATTTACAACAACCTCAACCTATTAGAATAATTATACGATTATGAAGTTCAAGGGTTTGCTGATACTTTCAAAAACTGTGACTGAATAAATGAACACGTCGTTTCTACTTTGCATCGTTTTAAAAAATAATTCCTAATTTCACAACTATGGATAAATACATAATGTGTAAACACTACAAAAATATAAAAAACGATTTTCTTTTGCATCCGCAAAAACAATTTTCTATTTCCCATACAAATATACATACGTATGCACAGAGAGGCAGTGAGAGAGAAATTCATTTCCTTTGAATCTATGATGGTATTGTTAGCTGTAGCATAACTAATAATAACAACATTGATAGTACAAGTAATTTCCTTTGTTTTATTTTCATGAAATGGATAGAAACATCATTCAGATAAAGATATATACATAATTTTCCAAATTGACCTATCAAGTAAATCATTATGATTAAACAGCAGAAAGGGGTTTGACTGAAACTACATTAAACGAATGAATCAATTGTTATAATAATTACTATTGTTCTGTTACTGTAGAAACGAAGTTTTTATTATTATTTCTAAAATTATGATTACGATTAATGAACCTTATTTACTGAGACCATTGTACGATATTTTTCTGTTTTAAATTGCAAATGATAATTTTAATTCATAAAAATATGTAGATAAACAGGTAGTCAAGTAAATACTGAAGAAAAGTTTTTTAGAGTTAAAATATGTGTTATACATTACTAGTTCTATGAGCAGAATCCTATCTTCCTCTCTCATTCACACACACTAGTTTTATCATTTACCTTCACAAGTGATAAACTGTATTAATAAGATTTAGAAAGATCGAAGTGAAAATGATGACTGATTTCATCACTACAGTTGCTTTTTTGAATAATGACTCACTAACTATTATTATCATTATTAATATTATCATTTAGTTTATTTCATTCAGTTACAGTGTTTTATTCATACATTATCGTAGGTATATTTGTGATGATATTCTTGAGATATACTAAAGGATAATGCAGTTTCTTTAAACTGTTCGATTCTAAGTTTTAATTATGCTAAAACTGATTTCGGTTGGCAACGCTGATTAGCTTTAACTAGATCGTAGACATACATAACATATGGTTAAAAACTCAGTGTATATACTTGTACAGAACTAATGAGTTATACTAAACAGTTATATAACAAAAATCGGATTGACTGGTGAGATCTGGTATTTGTGTAATAATATGATTTACTACTGATGAAAAATCACACGTTAAAAAGTAGTCTGGAGGAGAGTTCTGAAGATCATTAAATTTCGTAATCTATCAAATTGGAAATAGTCTTTTTGGCACATCATTACGTCTATTGATAATAAGAAACTTGAAACTATTTAGATTCTCGGAACAGATCGTAAGATATATAAATAATTAAGTATAGAGCAGTAACTTATTTTTTACAAAACCTTCGACTTACAGTGAAGAGCCAGAAAACCCAACAGGTAATAGATGTAAAAAATTGGGTGAGCCCTTAAGAAAGAATAATGGAGGATTTCAACCTCACTTATCACTACAAATATCTTGCTTGATAACTGCGTATTCTAGTTTTTAAAATGCACCAAGTTTATGCTTTGGTATCTAAGCGAAAATTCAATCTTCGTGGTTCTTAAGCTGTGATAATTGTAATCCATTTTTAAACTGCTTTACCACGATGAAAGCAACTCGTTTACCAACAGTCATGACGTTTCTTTGATTCCTGGACTGAATTAAAAGTCAAATTAAATAAATAAATAAATACAATCACTCTAAATCGGTTTCCATCTAAGTTGATTTCTATCTCGGAGCATACCATACCAAAATTTCTAAGATTATTCATTTAAAGTTTTCTTTTAGCAATCAGTATACAAAATGTTATAATTATTAAATAATTATAACATTTTGTATACTGATTGCTAAAAGAAAACTTTAAATGAATAATCTTAGAAATTTTGGTATGGTATGCTCCGAGATAGAAATCAACTTAGATGGAAACCGATTTAGAGTGATTGTCTTTTATTTATTGATTTAATTTGACTTTTAATTTCAGTTCCAGGAATCAAAGAAACGTCATGGACTGGTTGGGTAAACGAGTTGCTTTCCATCGTGGTAAAGACAGTTTAAAAATGAGGATTACAAATTATCACAGCTTGAAGACCACGAAGATTGAATTTTCCCCTTAGATACCAAAGCATAAACTTGGTGCATTTTAAAAACTAGAATACGCAGTTATCAAGCAAGATATTTGTAGTGATAAGTGAGGTTGAAATCCTCCATTATTCTTTCTTAAGGGCTCACCCAATTTTTTACATCTATTACCTGTTGGGTTTTCTGGCTCTTCACTGTAAGTCGAAGGTTTTGTAAAAAATAAGTTACTGCTCTATACTTAATTATTTATATATCTTACGATCTGTTCAGAGAATCTAAATAGTTTCAAGTTTCTTATTATCAATAGACGTAATGATGTGCCAAAAAGACTATTTCCAATTTGATAGATTACGAAATTTAATGATCTTCATGAACTCTCCTCCAGACTACTTTTAACGTGTGATTTTTCATCAGTAGTAAATCATATTATTACACAAATACCAGATCTCACCAGTCAATCCGATTTTTGTTATATAACTGTTTAGTATAACTCATTAGTTCTGTACAAGTATATACACTGAGTTTTTAACCATATGTTATGTATGTCTACGATCTAGTTAAAGCTAATCAGCGTTGCCAACCGAAATCAGTTTTAGCATAATTAAAACTTAGAATCGAACAGTTTAAAGAAACTGCATTATCCTTTAGTATATCTCAAGAATATCATCACAAATATACCTACGATAATGTATGAATAAAACACTGTAACTGAATGAAATAAACTAAATGATAATAATAATAATAATGATAATAATAGTTAGTGAGTCATTATTCAAAAAAGCAACTGTAGTGATGAAATCAGTCATCATTTTCACTTCGATCTTTCTAAATCTTATTAATACAGTTTATCACTTGTGAAGGTAAATGATACAACTAGTGTGTGTGAATGAGAGAGGAAGATAGGGATTCTGCTCATAGAAACTAGTAATGTATAACACATATTTTAACTCCTAAAAAAACTTTTCTTCAGTATTTACTTGACTACCTGTTTATCTACATATTTTTATGAATTAAAATTATCATTTGCAATTAAAACAGAAAAATATCGTACAATGGTCTCAGTAAATAAGGTTCATTAATCGTAATCATAATTTTAGAAATAATAATAAAAACTTCGTTTTCTACAGTAACAGAACAATAGTAATTATTATAACAATTGATTCATTCGTTTTAATGTAGTTTCAGTCAAAACCCTTTCTGCTGTTTACTCATAATGATTTACTTGATAGGTCAATTTGGAAAATTATGTATAATCTTTATCTGAATGATGTTTCTATCCATTTCATGAAATAAAACAAAGGAAATTACTTGTACTATCAATGTTGTTATTATTAGTTATGCTACAGCTAACAATACCATCATAGATTCAAAGGAAATGAATTTCTCTCTCACTGCCTCTCTGTGCATACGTATGCATATTTGTATGGGAAATAGAAAATTGTTTTTGTGGATGCAAAAGAAAATCGTTTTTTATATTTTTGTAGTGTTTACACATTATGTATTTATCCATAGTTGTGAAATTAGGAATTATTTTTTAAAACGATGCAAAGTAGAAACGACGTGTTCATTTATTCAGTCACAGTTTTTGAAAGTATCAGCAAACCCTTGAACTTCATAATCGTATAATTATTCTAATAGGTTGAGGTTGTTGTAAATTATTAACACTTAATTCGTAACTACGTTTTTTTAAATATTCAGTAAAATTTAACTTTACACTGTTATGTTAACAACTTACCAATAGACTTTATTGTCGGATTATATTATATTAGATCTACAGGTGTACTTGTGATAAGTGACTTTCGATAATAAAATTTTAATTGTTAACCTTGTTTTTCTTACCACTGATTATATTCCATGAGATATTACTAACCCAATTGTTGTACTTGTCCAATTAAAATCTATAAAGCGAACGAATTGTATTAAATTTCCTAGTATCAGTTTTATGTAAGTCCATATAAGTGTCGGGTAAAGTCTCTTTGTGTACGTTTATCTGTCACAAATATTGTCAGCTTCAAAATTTTTATGATATAACTAATCAGGAAACATTCTTGAATAATTCATTAATTTTTTGTAAAAATCATTTCATGATGATGATTTATGTTTAGACATTAAACTATCTGTGAACCAACAGCTACTTTGAATATTTACGCTATAGAACTGTAAGTATTAACGACTCTACGAATGCAAAATATTTATTTTCATTGATGAAGTGATATCAGTGTATATCAAAAATGGGACACTTAAAACTCTTCACTATATCGAATCTGTAATCTCCATCCTACTTATGTTATTTGATTTACACAAAATAAAACCAAGAACGAATTGCTAGAAGTAAAACTACTGAAAAAAATCTACTGAAGTAAAAGATAAAAAAAATAATTTATATTGTTATCAAAAGTTAATCATTAGAAACACTTTCGCATCATGTTGAACTGTTTAAACATTTGAATGTATCAATGAATTCTCAGTAGTGTCACACGATTACCAACAGATAACACTAAAATTATATGAAACTAGAAAAAAACAATATAATTGAGTAGTACAACCGTGCATTTCTTTTCTTTATTCACTAGTTTCAAAAGAAATGAATTTTTTTGTTATGTTCGTCAGTTGGTACGCTTAAAGCTATTATGAGTTCACCTTGGTCGATAAAAGCGAACGAGATAATTAACAGCGGCCAGGTAGGCTACCTTTAATCCGAAGCTGCAAAACAGAAGATTTGGTAAGCGTAGAAGGTATATTCTACAACAGCCATAAATCACAATACAATCAAGCACACAACTCTCGTTTATTTATACATCATTGAAACGTCATTGGGACAGTTACAAAAATAGTACACTAAAATACACAACAACCAATCACAGCGATGGATTTTCATAGTGGGAAATGAAATCTCAAGGTCAACTGATCAGCCCATGTTCGCAAACGTGGAATCCAAAATAAGGCATTGATCAAGCGAGTTCTGGGAATCTAACATTTTTAACATTTTTTAAAGATTGATTTACTGAACAGAAAATTATTTTCACTTCAAAAATGATAGAAATGGTAAAGAATTTCAGCAAAAAGACAAGCAACAATATGCCTTAATATTAGTTACTTCTTTCATTTTTTTATACTATTTTCTATCTTCCTTTCTTTTTCATAAACTCAATCATTAGTCCATGTAGTGATTCTTTTTCAACAAATTAAGTATGAATGTTGATGCTTAAGATTAGTAAACTAAGCATAAATGAACTCAAGTAAAATTAAAATAGAAAAAATTAGTTTTCGATGTGTGAAATAAGCATGAATTTAAATAATTCATTGCAAATTTTGCGGAAATTTATTTTTCATCCACTCATCCTATTGTTTATAGGTTGTGATTTTTTATCTTCATTTATTGTACTTGATAAATCAATAGGTGGAAGTCAATTTCGACTAAAATTTTAGACATAAACAAGTAGAAACTATTAAAATGAGTGCGTTAAATTTTAGTTAGTAATAAGTAATAATTGTTGAATAGTTAGATCTAAGCTTTTTGAAATTCGATAGAACTAATGATTTAAACCATCATAGTCTGTAAATGTGACTCCGTTTCAGATCTTATTCAGGTATTGAATATAATAGTCAGTTACTATTATTTATTATGGTAAAGGCTAAAAGATATCTGGTAAAATGTAGGAAGTTGTAGCTCAAGCTCATAAAACTGGATAAAATAATCATTATAATAATATTAATGATAGAAATTCTGAATATAGTTCGTTAAAAGCATCTTTATCTCTGTAAACTGAAATAGACTGAAAAACCACTGAAACTCAAACGAGTACATGTTTGATTTCTAGAGATTGGGTTTCTTGAAATTACATCGAAAATTCATGATTTATCAAAACTAAAGGCGAAGCTGCAGTTTATTACTTGAGATTCTTACTTAGTCTTACTATATTTAATGGAAACCACTTTTTCTTCAGTTAACATTTTACAGTGCCTATTCAGTATCACTCTGATAGGAACCTGAAAAATAATTCGCCTTGACATTTTCCCCTTTTAAAGTTTTTTCTTAGTAGAACAATGTGTAAAAATAGTTTCCCATTTACGTTTTAAAATTTATTTCTGAGGTTCTATAAGAAAAATAAGTAAATCAAATGTTTAGTGGAAGCGCAAATGATAGAATAAAGACATCATTAATGTTTGCAGAAAGATCAATTAAAATCAATGCAAATTAATTCATGATTATGAAGCAAAGCTGAAATGAATGTTTTACTCTATAACAAGGAGGGTTAAGGAAAGATTATTGAGACTGGTTAAAAAAATGTTATAACTTAAGTGAAAAAAAACTAAAATCGTTATTATTTATTACACACATTAAAGTAGTACAACTTTCCATTCCGATTATTCACTGTATGTATTAAAGGTTCTTTGAATACTATCAAACTGAATTATTACAGAAGTGTTTACGGAATAAATAGAAATTAATTCAAACAAATGGTACATTAATCAATGATGTACATGAAATCCTACTCTATCAATATTTAGTACTGATTTTTAGTTATCCAAATCTTATGCTGATTTCATTTCAATTTGTTTTTAGTTGTTTTTATTATTGCATGTAAGTACAACTTATTTGCTTACTGAGTGATCGACTATGAGTAAACCAAGTTCTCTGATTGGGATACCCGGGTAGTATCTCAACCCACACACAAATTCAGTGATTAATGGAATGCGTAAGTATTTATGTGTCTGTTCGTACCAGTGTTTGTGTTTTAATAGTGAGTGAACAATGTCAGGTAATTTTGCAATTAATTTTTCAAAACATGTTCGATAAAGTTCGAGGATTTAGGTTATGGTCTAATTTAAAGATTTATAACCTTATCAGCGTTAAATGATGATATCATCAAATACTTTTACCTTAATAATATTAACAAAAACTTCACACCCGTCTATCATCTTTCTTAGACAATCTTCTCTAATGTGCTAAAACGAACGCAAACATTTTTTTTCACCAGTTTGATAAATTTCTAAAATTAAAATGGTTACTTCTGACTGTGAAAATTGACTTTAGTATATATATAAAACCAGAAAGAGTACTTTACATTGATATTATTGTTAGCTTTGTACTTGTTCAGTATTCAAAAACCTAAGTAAGTTGAGTCAATTAAAGTCAACTAAGAAACTTATTTTTATAAAGTTTCATGAACCAAAGTATAATTTTTAATTTCTCTAAAACGAAAATATTGTTGAATAAGCAAATTAAGTGATTCTCAGTGGTCAATGAAATTTGAAAAAAAGAACTATTTTCTCTAGATAAAAATTCAATGTAAACTGAAAGTATGCAGTTCAACGGTCATGAAATGTTAGTCATTCTAGCAACTTAGGCGACGGCATTGATAATAGACTGACGTATTATAATAGGAATCGAGATTAAGATTTTTGGATTGTCACTAATCTAAGTTCATTATGAGAACTCCAACTATAATTGCTTTATTGAAACTTGGAACACTAATTCTTTACCCTCTTTTGATATTTAAATCACAGCATCTTTTTTGTTAGTGACTGGTTCAACTGTAAATGTTAAATTAACCGAAAACGAAACAACTAAAAAGCCATAAACTGAAACAATTTAAACAAAATTAGTGAAATTATAAGTAATGTGATCAATATTTTTGGTTTTCGAACTGAGGCGTTTTGAAATAATTTCTCCAAAGTTCTCAAGTATCACCCACCCTTCAGTTTATTAGTAGACCACCCATGACCTTTATAATTTTGATAGAGTAAACAGAAAACTATAATGAAGTAAAAAATAAAATATGAAATGGTTTTCACATACAACACATGTAGTTTAACAGAAAAATCAAAATCAAACAGACTAGAAAAGAAATTTGGAATGGAAACTAAATTTTTGAAATCAAATCAATAAAAGTAATTAAACATGCTTCAAATTAAAATCATTACTGACATAAAGTGTATTTACACTTGTCTTTCATTCAGTAAACACTGAATGTAAAAGAAAGGCATAAGCATGCATTTAGATGTCTTGTCATTTTAATTAGTGCTATGTTGACTATAACCTTATCGCTTACGCACATACATAACACCAAAAGAAACATAATTTCATTATGAGAGAGAGAAAGAGAGATGGGTAGGTGGTAATACTGGTGGGACTTGGATTCGGGATACATATAAATTTATAAGCGCACGTTTGTATTTGTGTAGATTTTGAAATGATATATGCAATGGGCACACATATAAATGTTTACAATGAACAAAAAATAATGTCTATATGCACAAATATAGGTTGTGAATTACCAGATGTGCAAGAACACTATCATCGAGTTTCGACCTAAATATTTTTTAGAGAAAAAAGGATAAAAAATTAGATAATAATTTTTATGTCAATTAGATATAGATGAAGTATATCGATTACATAAATATCAAACAAAACATACATCTTTTCATAAACCGAAAATCTTTGTTATTCTTAAAGTGTTTCCGTGGTTCACCTCTGGACAGTTAAAACATATTGATTATAAGTAAAAGATAAATATTTTATTCATGAATAACTGTGAGATTTTAACTATTGTTACTTTCATTCTTAGATGGTCGGATATGACTTCCAGGGTCCATTAATTACTCTCTAAAAGTCCAAAACACCATATTTAAATGTATATCATTTTTACAAGTATGCTAGTGTTTCAGCATAATACTTACTGAAATTAAGTTCAGTCGCCTAACTCAAAGGTGTTCACAAAATTATTTAAAGATCTTTTGACAGGGTGGTATCCTTTTGTAAGTGATTGTTGAAAGTGAAACTGTCTTGTATGTTTGTATACGTAATTTGAATCTTTCTAATTGATAGTTATGATAGCGATTGGTCAGTCTCATTTGTCATTGTGTATCCTGTACTGATTGTCAGTGTCTGTCTGGACTCAGAAGCTAAGTGGATAGCGCGATGGCACTTGAACGAATGGTTTTGGATCCGAGCTCCTGGATAAACATCAACTCTGAGATCCAAATACTCCATTTGACAAGTCCCAAATAGGACGAAACGCGCGTCCTGAATTGCAGTGCTGGTCATATCTCTGCTTATAATGAGACTGTTGTGTATTCAGGAAAAGTTTTATTCTAATTAAAAGTAGATAAACAGTATAGATTCTAAAACATGAATTTAAACGTTGTGGAATATTATAAGAAAGCTTCGTTCACAATCCAATTTTAAATGATGAACCAATGAAAATGAGAGAGGGATCGACAGCTATTTAGTCAGTGTGCGACTCCTCATCAGTTGATTCGTAACACAACTAGATGATTATAAAATTTTATCGATTCCAGTTATTTGGTTATCATTATGACTGAAATTCTCATTATAACTTTCAAAATTTATCTCGCAGCTAATCATTCAGTTTGTTTAGTTGGTCCGTTCATTTTGGAGATGGTTTAAAATATTCTCATACCAGCTAGTTTAGTTTCTCAGTACATTTAAATTATTTTGTTTGAACTGGGTGTCCAGACCATTCATGATAAACATACAATTACACAAAATATTTTATAGCTTCTAATCTTTTTCTAATTTCATCAATACTATAGTTTATGATTTAGTTAACAATTGTTTGTTTGCTATAAGTTAATTATACAGACTTGATGTAATATATGTAATTGACAAATGTATTATATTAAATACTTGAATTACCGAATCTTTCGACAGAATGTTGTAATTCCTTTGACAGTTATTCATAAATACACTAAACTTTGTCAGTATTATAGGATTGACGCTATAGGGTTGTGTAGATTGTTGAATTTAATTAAAAATCATGAATCAGTCAACGTTAGACTACCATTGGAAATGCGAATGACTATTTTGTCCTTGTCTGGGACTCTTCAGTAGTGCGTATCAACGACTCCGTCAGAGGAAATGGAACCGAGGGCTTTCAGTCACATGTGTGGATGCTTACCCTGTTGACCACCAAGTCTTCATCCAAAGGTGCTAATGCCTAACTTCAATCAAACCATGATGTTGCATGACCGTCATCTACTATCTCTCTGGTAGGTAACTGCCTCAAACCGTCCAGTGCTCCAAGGTTTCTAATGAGGGTCTAACATTGATGGATCCACAATTTCTATTACATAATTGTTGTATTTAAAACAACATAATAGATAACGATAAAGTCACTAGTATCAACTAAAATAAAGCAATGAAGTATGGGTTTTATTGAACATATGTGTGATGAACTAGTTTCTCATATAATTTCAAATTAATTTTTATCAATCAATTCAATTCGATCCTTGAAACCTACGTATTCTAAACTGCAGAAACTTTAATCATCTTAAACTAAAGATGACATTTATATATATATATATATATATATTTATATATATATTTATAATCGTTTTTTTAAATCTTTTTATAAATCTGTTTACTTCGTTAATTAAAATTCCTTTTATTAATGGTTGTGGATAATTACAATCGAAATCAATATATTTAATTTAAAGAATAAGTATTTCTCTTGTTATATTGAAAATAATCTTTGTGACAAAATACCTGAAATGATATAAGCTGAGTTCTGGTTGATATTAACCGCAAGAATATATTTTAGCAAACATAAGTACCTATTTTTGAGACTCATTATCGAATATATAGACGTAGTTTCAGAGTTGTGAAACTGAATTTTTTAGAAAAGGAATCATTTATTGGACTAATATCTGTTTCTGTTTAGACAGTGGTACTTTAGTGAATATATTTTTAGAAATGAGTGAGTATTTCAGTTTATATCCGAAATTTAAAAAATACTGACTATCAGCCTTCAGTTCAATGATCCAGTGATGTTGTGATTACCATGAGAATTAAAAATCCTCACCTCAATATCTTGTGAGTTTTCCAGTACTTATTATTAGAAAGCCTTTAAATAGGGTAAAACAACTGTCAATGGTTCTTAAACTGATCACTGTTTTGAAGTGAAAAATAAGTTCCTATCGTTATTCACTCCGAAATAATATTTGTAATTATTTGAATATTTTGTAGTTGCAATGCTTCACTTTCTTTTATAATCATCACATAACTATTTCATTAACTTTTGTTTTCATCATGTATAATGATATTTTGAATGTTTATCAAGAAAGGTAAGCATATTCGGTCATTAACAATGACAAAAAAATACCTACTATATTATCATCTTCATCATTATCATTACTTTAACAGTATCATTAAATAATAACGAAGAATCGACTTTATTAGATTTACTTTGAAAATAGTAATAATAATAATTATTATTATAATATATATATAAGTTCCAGTGTTAGAGAGTAGGTGAATGTGAGTCGGAAATAAGAAAAAAACAACATGGATATAAAGAAGCAAAGAAAAGCCTAGGAATTGTAACTGATGAACAGAATTTAGAATTCGGTCTTGAATATCAGCCACTGAACAATTGAGAATCTTATTAATAATCGTACAAACATCATTCACGTTAGGTAAGTTAGTGGTTATCTTGATTCAGTATTTTAGAAAATAAGGAGTTGGTGTTTTAAATGAAAAGTACTGGGTCGAAATTTAAATGTGAACAGTAAAATTAAGATCTTACTGACGAGTTCAAAAATGGTATGGTAGCTTCCTGGATTCCACCGCTAGTAAAACGTCACCTACTCCAAAAGGCATATTAAAAATGGTAGAATTAAAGATGCACATAATTCAACAGTGATTCAACAAAGATTTATTACAGTAAGTTAATTTAAACCATTTAATACTAATAATAACAATAATAATAACAGATAATAGAATATTACAAGTAATGAATAAACCAATTTCATGATCCCCAAAATAAGAATAAGCTTAATTTATGCAAAATTATTAATGTTTAAAGAAATATTGGGAGAATTGAGATTTCAAATATTAAAAGTGAAAATGAGAGAACGTCGACCGATATTTTGGAAAAAAGAGAATGAAGTAAGAATTTTAGAGAAATAGTTGATCATTTTCTGCAAAATTATTAATGTTTAAAGAAATATTGGGAGAATTGAGATTTCAAATATTAAAAGTGAAAATGAGAGAACGTCGACCGATATTTTGGAAAAAAGAGAATGAAGTAAGAAATAAACGTTAATAATTTATAGTAACACAATATGCAAAAATTCTTATTTCATTGTTCGTTTGATTTAAATTAAATAGGATGAGAGTTTGTAAAGGTCACTATGTAAATGAAAGTATTTTTGCTCGAGGAATGATAATTATAAATTTCATATTATTTTATCCCGAAAAAATAATTTCTTCACTCATTATTTTGTTGTAAATAATGAATTTATTCAGTTCAAAGTTCATCATTTTCATCTAAAAAAAAGATTATTATTTGAAAACTCATAGAAAAATCGAGGCTTAAACTAAACAAACGTTTCATGCCAACTTGAGATGCTTAACCAGACATTATGAAGTTTCAAGCTGAACATTTCAAAAATCTGTTAGTCTAAAAGTCTGTTTAGTCTAAAAAAAATAATTATCATATTATTTCAGTTCTTAAATTTAACTGATTTATAACACGAAATTGTCAGTAAATGTCATTGATCATGGAAACCTTAGCCAAACAACTTGTGACTTTTTAAAACAACATCACTGTCAGTAAGATAATCTTCAGAATATCATCTTATAAATAAACTTTTAGTACTGTGGGAATTTTCGATTTTTAGATTTTAAACTACTCTATTCCGACCACTTTATTTTAACCTATTAGATTCAAGAAGAAACAAATTACTTACTGAACGAATAATTAATGTTTGATTAATGAATTAAAAAGTTCAATATATCTGAACTGCAAATCTTTCATTGTTTATTTTTAAATGCATACTGTAAATAAAGGCTGCGAAAAAACGGACGGATCAGTTACATTTTAGATAAATGATAGAGTTTCGAAAATAAGCGAATATAATCCGAAAATCTATTTCAAATGAATAGAATTCTCTAGTGAAGTTGAAACATTGAGTCAATATAATAGGTGAGAATTAGACTTAATAATCAAGTTTCAATTTTATTGGTTGGTGAACAACATATAAAACTAGTGTATATTACACATAATTTTTCCGAAAAATGACATTACTTTAAATTCTTTAGTAAATATGTTTTAGATGTGTCGTTCTGTCTAAAAGAAAATCTGTGTACGATTTGTTTGCTTCTGTTCACTGAGTTAATAACTAAATTTCTATCTTTCGCGCAACCTGTTACACAAACACAATATTCATTCGCATATATCAGGATTGTGATAAATATTGACATTTACAACTAACGTAGCCTGTTCATCCTAATTAAACAGTCATTTCAAAAATGTCATTGCTTTCAGATTTTCACATGTTGTTTAACTAAGGTCACCATGATATAAACAATAGTATATATTCTTCTATTATGGCGAATTCTACCTGTTAAAATTTCAGACCCGGTTGAAAGATCAAAGCAAATATTTAGAGGCACATCGAAGATTCGTATATTAGATCTTTTTCCTTGAAACGTTTGAGAAAAGTATTATTTTTTATGTTTTGTTGATAAAAATTTATCATTACTGATATGATCTTTATGAATTGGCGCCATCACAGTACTGACCGTGTGAATTAAAATTTTGGCTCAAGTAAACTGACAGTTTTTGAAGCCAACTGTGAAGATTTGATAGTTTCAACCTGTCGTTACAGTAAACGTGAAATTATTAGATAATACTTATTAGAAATATTTTTCCGTATTCATTAGTAATTGTAGTGAAATGAATTTATATTTAACAAAATAGCACCCTTTCTTGAATCTATGAAGTTGGTTCCTAACAGAAAATTCAGTGGCTTGAGGGATAAGGTTTTGGCATTGGGATAAAATAAAAGTATAAACATCAACATTGATAACTAGATACATTCTATTGACAATTTCCAAACAAAATAAAACACTGCGAATTCCAGCATTATTCGAAATCCAACTTCAATCATTGTTTTTCTAAAAAGCTACTGAAATAACAGTATGATATTCATAAATTTTCACTGTTTTTTCTTCATTAATTCGACTACATTCATTAGATCCTATGTTTAAAACATATTTCAGTCAGGCAAATTGATTAATTATATCCAAGTTTCACTAATTTTGAATTTCCGTTTTTGTTATACCCAATAATCAAGTTCATCTCTATTAACTGTAAATGAGATTTCATCTTTGGATCAAATGTATTTAATTTACTCTAAACTAATGATCATCATTTATCATGTGAAATAAAATCAGTAGAGGATGGTAATAAGTGATTTTATCATACATTTAATAATGAATAACATTTTATCTAGTTCAAGAAAAAACGGTACATACTGGATTTATTTATTACAGTTGTATGTTATTTATTAGTAATGTTATTGTTTTACTGATAGATAAAGTGATGACGATGATTGTACTGATGCACTGATGCAAAATAAAAGGTCACAGCTGTCAGTAGATAAAATTGTTATTTGTTAACGTGGAATAATTATTTCCAATGAAAAACTAATGGTGCGTGGAATATTTGGAAGGTTCCTAAATGTAACATCATTATAGCTTGATCAATTTAACATTTACAATTTGGAAAAAATCTGATTAATAAATACTTTTCCTCATATATATATATATATATATATATATATATATATAGTGGTGAATACTGGTCCTGACGGCTGAGGAGAGGAAGGCAAATCTAGTAATGTCAGATAAACAACCTTATTTATACCAGCCCTACACATTGAATTCTTGTACGTATGTATGTTACTAGTCAAAACTTAGCGAAATCAATTTTCGAGTTATTAATCATTAGCTGATAAAATATTGATTTAGGTGTGGGTTATGAAGATGTTTTTCATTAACCAATAACTATTTTTAGTTGTATTCTAATATTTTCGATAAATCACTATTATTTTTAAGTGTGCTTAAGAGTAAAGCTAGAATTTGGATTTCTGATTAAAAAAAACTTGTTGACAGGAAAATAATCGTATATTTCAATAATAGAATGTAATGCACATATCAGTGAGTTTTTCACTGAGTGGAAATTTCCATTCAATTTTACTGAAACATAGTTAATACCATTTTGCATGAAATAAATTGTTGAAATAGTTTGGATGAAATGTATTCATAATTCAACATATAATGAAATAATTATTTTAGTATAACTTTTATAGTTTAATACTGTTTGTTAAACAATCTGTCGACATTCGATCAGAATCACCTAAAGATATACTATGTAAATCTTTAGATTATCAACTTTAAATATTACTTAAGTCAACTAATGATAGCTGTTATTATTATTATATGAGGAATAAAAAGAATAATGTCATAACTCACGGTGGAATAATTAAACTAGTTTTTCATAATATATACTATTCAACCGAACAGTTCAAAACATTACCTTGATAGAGTTCGTTTATCAAAACCAACGAACATCTTTGAAAAATATCATTTATCCTAAATAGGCCGAAAAACATATTGTTTATAATAAAACATCAAAATAACAGGTCAACATTTCGAATAAAGTTGACTCATTTGTTTTAAAATCAGATATGCAATTATTACCTAATGTGATTGTTGAAAGAATATTTGTCTTCTCAAAGTATATTGGTTAAAGCAAAATGACTGATTACTTTACGATATCCATTGGTTTACTTATGATAATGAATTGTAATAAGTTTAAATAACAATATATCAATAACTAAGGTTATATGGAGAAAATATTTACAAACAGAACAAATTTTAGCAAACAAATCAGCTCAGGAATTCTTATTTTGGGATGTATATTTTGAATTTTAGGTTATAATTCGTCTTCGAATTATAAAGAGATGAAATGAGATGAACTTAGTTTGACCTTACGTAATAACATATTCATGAATGTTTCAGTTATGTTACTTAAATAGACTTATACGGAATATGATAACTTTTTAAGTATTGAGCAGTCTTGCTAATTTGTAAGAGAAAATGGCATACAGACTATAGGAGTTTTGTTGTTTCCTATAAAACATTTGACAGAGCTAACAAAAAGTATTGTTTAACTTGCTAATGATCAACATTTAACTATTCTTGAAATTTTGAACAACCGAGACCAATCTAGAATTCATCATACTTTCTAGTCATCAAAAGAGCTTAAGAAAAATAAGAGTTTAATTTATATCCGTAGTTTCGGTCTAAATGTGTGTCATTTTAGTTCCTGAAATGTCAGGTTAGCACTCCGTTAGGGATTTAATCTATTCATTAGGTTTTCTAACATGTGCTTTGTTTAATAAGAATTCAGTACTAAATTCTTATGAGTTTCAGTTAGACTATGGGTGTAACGAACAAAGACCAGATGTAATGGTGGCATATTTGGGAAAGACACAGTTTATTAACAAAACACATACACCTGATCTTCAGCCTTTCATTTGAAAAACCATCAGATTACTGACTGTCTTCCAGTCTTCAAACGCTTTAATTGTGTCATGCATTTCAATCCGACACTGGGCGACACAGTGGTATGTTAGAACCAACGTTATAAGTAATATACACGACACCGGATACGTGAGAAATATTTACGAAAAAAAAAACGAGATTTAAATGGGCTCTAATTCAAAATTGAATGAATGTTGACTTTATTAATGCACGTGTGGTAATCATCGTTACCATGACTAAGCGATTTTAATAAAATAATCAATGAAAACCAGAAGATACTGACAAACTGTTTCATCCTGCTATGAGACATCTTAGCATTGAAGCTCCTTGTTGACACTACCACCAATCGGACCTCATAACTTCAGTTTCCTGTGATTAGTATTCCGTTATTTATTCAAGTGTTTGGACTATCTTTTTATTTATCAATATTTACTATATGCAGCATCATCACATCTAATAGACATAATTAAAAATAAAGTAAAAAGTTTTGATTTGATACAATAGTCATTAAAATTGAACTTACCTTAATTGTTTTATTTTGTAGTCTCATTTTATTGAGAGCACGTATTGCTCTTTCAGCATCGGAAGCATCTACATAATTCACAAATCCATAACCTAAACTTTGACCTAAAGTTAGATTTTCAGATAAAAATATTACACACATTAATGAAAATTCTTTCTTTTCAGATTTCAAATAATTATAAATCAAATTATTATAAACAGATTTTAGCCAATTTTTTCGTGAGTGAATTTTTTATGGCTAAAATAATAATCTTGTTTACAAAAAAGCTCAATGTATACATAGTGTACTTATGAAAACAGTGGTTTGTTACTCAGTGTATAAATATGAGGTCAGTTATCTTGTAGTAATTACAAGACTACCATTTCTCGAAAATTGTTAACACTGCTCCTTCATGGTTGAAGTACTGAGATTTAAAATAAGTAAAGAATTCGGTCAAGGCCGAATAAAGGCAAGACAAAAAATTTAGTTTAGCAATTAGGTAATGATGGATCATAGCAGAATTGGAAAAAGCTGCAATGCTTGTTTAGGTATACTTGTTCAGGTTTCATTTATTTTGACAACAGTTTAGCTCATTGTAATTTCTTCCATTATGTACTTCATAACATTTAGAGTTTATAATTGCCTGAATAGATCATTTGTATTTTTTGTTACAAACGACTATCAAACTTGCTTTTGAACTGAATCATACTTCACATTGTCATAAGTAATGATGCATAATAGAGTCATTGAAGCTTGAAACACCGTAGTTAATTATAATTTGTCAGATGTTTTCGACATTTTTCTCAAGATCAAGCACAAGACCACTTAGCTTGCTTGACGATATTTTTTCGTGTTATCAGTAGTTTAAATTAGGAGTTTGTGTGGAATTTATTTAATCCGCCATCATTCCTATTAGTTGATAGTCTAGCACGGAATTATAACTCTGATAATCAATATTTTATTCAAAAGAACTAACTGACTAAAAATAAGCATTGTATTCGAAATATCATGAATGTGTTCTGACTAATGAGAACTTTGAACTAACAGAATTGTTGACAATTCGATAATCATATTGACAGAAAGAAATAAATTCAGATTTCTTACCGGATTATATCGGTTTATCATTTTTTTCCAGTGAAAGAATATGAACTCTTAGTAATAAGACAGATAAATTAAAAGATAAAAAAGCCGTAAACGAATAAACATCTGGCTGAGTTAGATGTTTCGAAAAGATTGAAAATTATTTTTTATTCAGCGAAGATCGGTGATTTGGCGCTGAAACCACTTATCCTTGAGCCATTTAGATTCAAGTTTGTAACCCACTAACTTCACCAACCTAAGTTTGCGCAGACGGATAGTACCTCTAAATGAATTTCATCGACATGTATTGGCTTGGTTAGTTATGTTAAAAATTCGAATTGAACAGTGATAAGGAATAATTTTTTGGTTAACGTTTACTTCATACTTGCTACTGAGCATTGCAAGAACCATGTTGTTAAACGAAAATTCGTATCGGTGATAGGTGACATCTTCTATATGAATTCATAGATTGTGTCCATATCGATATGTTTGTTGCTAAGCAGTTGTCCATTGAGCTCTGCGGTCAAGCTCACAGGTCTCTAAGACCAACATTAATCTATCTTCCTTTTCAGGTCCCTCAAGAAACAACCTTCCACGGTGTGGGCAGCCGGGAAGTGACAACCACCCTCATACCCGTAACAGCACGCGAGACAAAACCGGTCATAATCGAATCCTTCCTACACTCACACATACCTCTCTTCTCTCCACAACTAAATCTACTCACATTCCCTTATCTCACTGCACCACCAATGCAAACGGTGCGAGTTCACGAAACGTCATTCCTGGTCTCTTGAAACCTCGTTCTAGACTACATGTTGGAGCTTTTAATGTACGGACACTGTGTCAAATAGGGCAAGAGGCCTCCTTAGCTAGAACTTTAGAATCTCGTGCCATCGATGTATGCTGCGTCTCCGAAACGCACATACAGGATCCGAGTAGCATCATTAACTTGACCTCACCATGTCAAGATAAAGAAGCAGCTCGATTTACTCTTCGTGTATCCGGTAGCCCTGATGCTGCTTCCAGGAGTCTCGCTGGTGTAGGTATAGCATTGAGTCGTAGGGCAGAACAATCTCTCGACTGAATCTCAGTAGATAGTCGTCTGTGTGCCGTCCGACTAAACGGGACAGTAAGGATTCGAAAGGATTCGTCGTCGCCTCTTCGTCATATCAGCCTACGCCCCCCACTGACTGCAGTCCAGAAGATGTGAAAGATGAGATTTACAGAGAGCTTTCGGACCTTCTCCAAAAAGCTAGGCGCTCTGATATAGTTATAATGGCTGGTGACTTCAATGCTCAAGTAGGTAGACTAAGTGAAAATGAAAAACACCTTGGTGGATGTTATGGTCTCGCGGCCCACAGAACAGACAATGGCAGCCATCTGTTGCAACTGTGCTCAGAAAACCTACTATTCCTAGCAAACACTAATTTTAAGCATAAGGAAAAACATCTTTTGACCTGGCGACCCCCGAAGTCGTCTCAACGTTGGACGCAACCAAACCATATCGCCATCAGCCACCGATGGAGGGGTTGGATAGAGGACTGCCGCTCGTTCTGGGGCACATGTTTTGTTTCAGATCATGCACTAGTGCGAGAGCGTATTTGTTTGAGGCTTGCTGGACGTAGGAAAGACACTGTAAGGAAGCCTCTTAGGGCTTTACTTGATGATAATCAAGCTAAGAAAATATTTCAGGAGGAACTAGAAAAACAGTTAGGCGACCATGGAAGTGATTCCCATCCGGAGGCAGGTTGGAATGATATAAAGAAGGCTGTGGAAACAGCAGTGATATCCGCTAGTAAGTTAAACTATAAGGCAAGGATTAGGCCGTGGATTTCAGTCGCATCCACCGAACTGATGGATGCTCGAAAACGCATCCCACCTGGCTCTGAACATGAAGAGCGTAGTCAGCTTAGGCGCAGACTTATAAAAAGCCTACGCAACGACCGTGAACAGTGGTGGGTCGCGAAAGCAAAAGCGATGGAAAAGGCAGCGGCGATAGGCAATACTAGACAACTTTTCCGCCTTATTAAAGAAACCGGTATTAGGAACCCGAATGTGAGTGAGACTATCTCGGAAAAAGACGGACTTATTATTCATTCTCAATCTAGGAGGCTGGACCGATGGGCAGAACACTTTAGGGATCAGTTCACCTGGCCTCGAGCCACACTTCAGTTACCCACGATCTCCAGTCATCCTGAATGGCCACTCGATTTACGTCCTCCCAGTTTACATGAAGTTGAGAAAGCTATAGGAAATCTGAAGCGAAGTAGAGCAGCTGGTCCTGATAGGCTTACCCCTGAGATGTTTAAGGATGGTGGTCCAGTTTTAACAGTCAGACTGACCGAGATCTTAGGTAGAATCTGGTAACTGGACGTAATCCCATCTGACTGGTCTCTGTCGCTAAATGTCCCAATCTATAAGAAAGGACAAAAGTCCTATTGCGACAATCACAGGGGAATCAGTCTAACTAATATAGTTTCTAACTTGTTAGCCTCCATTATACTTAGACGTCTAACTAGAGCCCGTGAAGAGCAGACTAGAGAAAACCAGGCTGGTTTTCGACCTGGACGTGGTTGTATAGACCACATCTTCACACTACGACAGGTCCTGGAACACAGACACACATTTAGACGTCCGACAATAGTCGTGTTCCTGGACCTAAAAGTGGCATTTGACTCAGTGGATCGTGAGGTTCTGTGGCAGTGTCTGTCATTGAAAGGTGTACCAAAGAAGTACATTAACCTTATACAAGCACTCTACTCGAACACCACTGGTCGGGTGAGAGCATATGGCGAACTGTCATCTGAATTCTCTACATCAAGCGGTGTCCGTCAGGGATGTTCACTCTCTCCATTCTTGTTTAATTTTGTCGTAGACATCCTCTTAGAGTTAACATTAAGCTCGTCAGATTTTTCAGGGGTTGACCTACCAGGAAAGTCGCTTACTGATCTAGAATATGCCGATGACATAGTTCTATTCGGCGAAGAAGCTGACAAAATGAAGAGTCTTCTGACTACCATAAACAACAATGCGAGCATATTCGGCATGCGGTTCTCCCCCTCGAAATGCAAAATGTTCCTTCAAGACTAGGTTGCATCGGCACCTGAACTAATGATAGTGAGTGAAGTAGTCGAGCTTGTTGAACACTTCACTTATCTGGGGAGTATCATCAGTGCTGACGGTCTGGTGACTGACGAAATCTCAGCGCGGATACAGAAAGCTCGATTGGCTTTTGCCAACCTGCGTCACTTATGGCGTAGGCGTGATATCCGTTCGCTAACCAAAGGACGAGTGTACTGCACAACAGTTCGCTCCGTTCTCCTTTATGGATGTGAAACATGGCCGTTAAGAGTAGAAGATGTTCGTAGATTACTAGTATTCGATCATAGATGTTTAAGAAGCATTGCTCGTATATCGTAGGACAACCGAGTAAGCAATGTTAGGAAACGAGTACTAGGTAAGGATGGCAGATCAATAGATGAAGTAGTGAAACTTCATCAGTTGAGGTGGTTGGGTAATGTGTTACGTATGCCTAACCACCGACTACCTCGACGAGCTATGTTTTGTGGTGTAGGAGTAGATTGGAAGAAAGCTAGGGGCGGCCATACCAAAACATGCCAGAAATCCATACATTATCTTCATCTGAATTTTCAGTAGACCTTCTACCAGGAGGCTCGCTTATCGACTTAGAATATGCCGATGACATAGTCCTACTTGGTGAAGACGCTGAAAAATGCAGTCTTCTGACTATCCTAAGCAACAATGCAAGAATATTCGGGATGCGGTTTTCCCCCTCGAAATGCAAAATGTTGCTTCAAGATTGGGTTGCATCGGCACCTCAACTAGTGATAGGGAGTGAAGTAGTCGAGCGGGTTGATCGCTTCACTTATCTGGGGAGTCTCACCAGTGCTGATGGCCTGGTGACTGACGAAATCTCAACACGGATACAGAAGGCTCGGCTGGCTAACGCCAACTTACGTAGCTTATTGCGTAGTCGAGATATCCGTTTACTGACTAATGGACGAGTGTACTGTGCAGTAGCTCTCTACGGATGCGAAACGTGGCCAGTGAGAGTAGAAGATATTCGTAGGTTACTTGTTTTCGATCATAGATATCTTCGAAGCATTGCTCGTTTATCCTGGGACAACCGACTGAGCAACGCTGTTATTAGGAAACGGGTGCTAGGTAAGAATGGTAGATCAATAGATGAAGTAATGAAACTTCATCAGTTGAGGTGGTTGGGACATGTGTTACGTATGCCTAACCACCGACTGCCTCGACGAGCTATGTTTTGTGGTGTAGGAGTAGGTTGGAAGAAAGCTAGCGACGGCCAGACCAAAACGTGGCAGAAATCCATGAAGTCACTGACCAGTGGACTGAGTTATGTTGATAGATATAGACCACCTTGTTGGGGTCCGCGAGACGAAAGTCACCAGCGGTTAGAGACCTTGAACGACATGACTCAAAATCGTTTGCAGATGCGCAAGTGCATCCATTCGTTGAGCTCTCTCAAATCCTAATCTTCTGGATTCGTCAGCACCTCTACCTTCGTCTTTCTAACCTTATCTCACTGAATCATAGTTCTTGAATAATATCTTCAAACCCTAGTCTTCTTCATTACCATTAATACCTCTACTATCTTTATCACTATGGGATTCGATTTGACATTTGCGTCTCTATGCTAATGTGGTATGGCAACCTGAACTGATGTACATACGTACGAAGTTCTATGTTGCAAGTGACTGACTGACTGACCATAACTCATCAATTAATTTCTCATTAAAGTGTGTTCATGAAACAAAAATAAAACATATCTCCAGAGAAACGAAAGAAAAACGAAAACAAAATTTATATTAAACTTCTTTAAAATTATTTTTTATATTTCCCTACCTGTCAATTTGTCTCGAATTAATTTACAGCTGGCCAATTTTCCAATTTTTGAAAATAAGGCTCTCATTTCTTCTTGTGACATAGTTTGTGGTAAATAATTTACAATCAAATTTGTTCTATTTGCGTAATTGTCACATGATATGTCATTGATAATTGTAGACTTTTCTAATTCCGATGGACTTGTAGACTGTTGGAAACTTTCAAAATTAGTGTTGTTATTGTCAGTGAAGTTGGTGGTAGCTGCTTCGATCCTATGACTATTTACGATTTGTGAGCAAGGTGTATTATTGTTGATTTTCTGGATTTTGTTATTCATATACATGGGATAAAAGTCATTTGTAGGTGAATTAGCCATTTCTGAAGAAAAAAAATTACTAAATGATAGTTGAGCATAATAGTTTTATTCAATTAAAGATCGAATTCTATCGATCAGCATTAATGGTTGGAAAATATGCTTACTATGGTGTGATAAGTCAGTGTGTAAACAATTCAATGGAAATGTCTTTGAAAAATGATGCATATTTTAATTTTTATTGACGTCATTTTCTAACGATTGTAGATATACGTTGTCCGAAAATATTCCCTAATGCGCAACCTAGTTCTAATGATATTATAAAACTCGTTAGTCCAAAATGGGATGAAACTTGCGTCCTAGATTCAACTGCTAAACACTATCCATCTCCGCTTAAAAATCCCTATGACTTAATAGTCACATCGATGTAATTCGATCCGGAATCACAAATAGACGTACCAAATAAAGACTGATTAATTGCGGACCTAAACATTATTAGAAAAAATCAAATAACTAATACATAAGAATTAAAAATCTAATAAAATGTTCCAGAACAATATAGACTTTCGTCTACTGAATGCTTGATTGCTCTTTTCGTGAGTACCGGTTTGAGGTTAGATAAATGGTAAGAATATCTGTTTCAAATAAATATAAAAATATTTTATTGACTGCATCCTCCTAAACCTTTTAATTCACTGTATAACTAATGTCACATTAAGTTACGTTCTAATATGTACACAATTTTATTGACTGTCTATTTGAATAGGTTTATAAATGTATAATATGACAGAAAAAAATCTTAGCTCAATTGGATAAACTTCATAGTTTTATTCGAAAATTCAACTATTTTTTCGGAATAAAATGAATGGTGTAATTTACTGTTCTTTGTAGTATTTACATTTGTGCGTTGGAAATGCTGTTGATCAACTTAAGAGGATATTTCTTGTACGTCTGTCTTGGCACTAAACAATATCAAAGTGTGGACTTTGTCTTCCGTATTAACTAATCTCTAATTAGTTCAAATATGACTTAGCCTTTAATGAGACACTATTATTATATCATACAGTCAGGAATTAACCTGACATAATAGAAACAATATAAACGAGCATGAAGATGAAAATGATCATTACTGATGATTTTGAAATCAAACCATTTTAGTTTAAAGAACACTAGAATATTAGACAAATAAATATACACGTTAGACGATTATATATATATATATATATATATAATCTACATGGACATCACTTCGTTACATGCCATCGTACGTATGTTTAGAGACAGTAATCTTTTCAGGGAGTTCACTGTGAACAAGTGAAAATTGAACTTGCTCTCATTAATATGAAACTATCGACACAGTTTACCCATAAGTTAAATAAGCAGTTTAAGCATTTTTACATTGATACCGTATAAAACAAACACTGTTTTATCTGAAAAAAACTTATTCACATTGATCAAATGACTCTTATTTGTTAGATGATGATTTCTTATGCAAAACTATTCAGTAATAGGCAAAATGTTTATAAATTCTGCTGTAATTCTTAAAAATCTCTATTACATAGCTAATTTGTTTAACACTATATAGTTTAGTTTAATTAATTATTTAAGTTAAATGCCGATACTTTAAAAAAGCTTTACATTTAAATTAAAGCCATTCTTTAACGTATAGATGAAGTTGTCGCTAGAAGGTATAATTGATAATTAGTTGATAATATCAAATTGTATTTGCCTTGTTTCATGAAGTTCAAAGAAAGATTTATTATTTTCGTTTAGCTTTTCATAAATAGTTTAATATTATTTTTATACAAATGTGTATGTACGATTATATGAATAATATTGAATGATAAAGGAAGTAATTAAAAGAAGAATAAGATATATCTGGAAACTAAAGTAATTAAAACATGAAGTCAAAAAGTCATTTTTTTCAAACTTAATTTTTGAGCGAGAATTTTCAGTTTACCAAAAAACATATATTCAGGAATGAAAAAAATGACCTTGAAAATTCTATTTCATGCTTTATTCTGAATTAAAAGACTGCTTCCTTAAAACAGGAAAAAAATGTGTCACTGATTAAACAACAAGACTAACAGAAAGTCAATATTGTTGATTAGTTTGATGAATATCCTACAAGACGACTGAAAAATGGTTTAATCAAGTTAATAATGTTTGTGAAATCTTAAGATATTTTAAAGATATGAAGATGACCGCAACCAGTTTATCGACTAGCAAAAGTCCCTGTGGTTTCAAAGACGAAATAACTTTTCATTGTGTACGTAATAAAAGTTGGTTGATGCATGCAAAAAATAACGAAAATCAGACAGGTTGATTCCAAAGATTTGAAATGCTCAAGTAAGATTCATTTTGATTGAGACATCTAATTTCGAATAATTTACGATGGTGTAAATAAGAAAGAAATACGTATTTTTTCTGATCACAACCAAAGTTATATTTAGTATATTCAGTAAATTCAATTCTGTTGATTAATAATGCTGGTAAAGTAAAAAATAATTTGCTGTTTTGTTAAATACAACTCGTGGTACGAAGAATGTTTACCACGATAAGAAAGCTAGTCATGAAGCTTTGAATATCTTTTTGATTTGCATTTAATATTACAGATTAGAAATTTATAGGTTATAGATTAACATATGAGCTATATAGAATATCTTTCGAAATCAGTCTCTGGCAGATAAGGGAGAATTTTTTTAGTAAAGAGAGTGTCCTGAAATTTGTTGAACTTGAGAGTTTTTAATGAGTTATTTGGAAGTGAAGGACAAATCTCGAGGTCCAAAGACTCTCGGTTCGATTCTGAAACAAGTTTGCCTATATAGAGTCAGTTGTAATATGGAACCACAAAATTTAGTCAGCACTGTTTAATAAGTCACAAAATTGATTATATATTTGAATAATTGGATTTATTTTTCAGTTAGTTGTCCTAAAGTAATGACTTCTAGTATTACATGATTCAAAATTAAAGTAATACTTCAATATTGAATCACTTTGACGGACGTAATTCTGTGGTTTGAAGCTTTGATAATGAATGATAAAACATATCTTAAACGGTTTCCGCTAACAGAAAGACTGGTAGGGATAAGAAAAAATCTAAGCTACACCGAAGCAAGTGATATCCTTATTCGTCATGTTGACTGTCATTTAACATACTACTTCTGAAACGTGACATGTTATTCTGGAAGAATATTCACGAAAGTTGATCTTTCAAGTCATAAAAGGAATCATTACAAGACTCACTGCTTTAAGAGCAGAGTAGTATCATTAGCTGGTGAATAATTGAAACACAGGATTCACTGAATACCTGTAATCTTTGTCTCAAAGTAGTCAAATCACTATTCGAATATATTGTAAAATATAGAGTTTTGGGATTATTAATTTATAAATAACATGTGCAAATCCCTACTGTTATACTGCGATTTAAAAATATTCAGGTTCACTTTCAATGTGCGGCTAATGGTGTATATCGTTTTTGAGAATAACACAAAAATAAGACTAAAATCCATAGCTTTTTAAGTTTCTAATGATTTATCCATCTGCCAGTTTATTTGAAGTATTTCTAAAAAAATTGTATGATTGTTTTTAGTTAGAATTTTTTTAATTGAATTATACACTGAGAATAATAATAGTTAAGGAAACGATACTTATCCCGATATATGAGCGGAGGATTTCGGACAGTCTATATTAAATCAGACTAAAACAGCAACTTTGAAAACACTGTAAATCGTATATCGTATTTTTCATAGTTAAGATGAAACTAATCTTTAAAAGTTGATGATTAAGTGGAGTGGCCTAGATTTTGAAACTGGTCAAATGCAGTTCCTAACTATCAATGGAAGATTCAACTAATCATTAGTAGCTAAATGGATAACGTAATGATGTTTGAAACGAATGGTACTGGGTCCGAATCCCAGAGTGAACATCAACCCTGAGATACAAGTACATCCAGCTGACGAGTCCGTAAAAGGAAGAAGTGTGTTCTATGGATTCTATTGCTTATCACTATCCATCTGTGCTTATATATGTATCGTTAGTTGGACTTATGGGATTTTAGGTCGCTTAGATGTAATCAAATTTATGTGACTAAGGTAATAAGCATTCACAAAAACACATTATTTAGACGGAAAGGTATACACATAAATCAATACACAGGGGAATGATCAATTATATACATTGACAACTACATTTATTCATTTGCTTAACGGATTCAGTGATTGGTAACTTACTATCTAACAATCAAAGAAAATTTTTAACTTGACATAAAAGATTTACCAAACTGTATTCATGATTTTCATGGAAGGCAAATATTGCTATGGGATACTTTATTGACGTTTATGATAGGAAATTATACATTAGAATCTGATAATTATGTTCTGTACAACTAACAAGCTCGTTTATAAAGTTGAAGTAACTAAAATGCATAAATCATCTTATAGTCACTCTATTGACTACCATTATGTCCAGACAGTAAATTAGTATTTGTATGCACGATTCTATGCATAATAATCATTATTAGTATTATCATAATAATGCAGCTGTTTAGTACGGCTGAGCATTCAAATTAAATATACGTGTAAGTCTAAATATTTTTTTGATTAGAAAATGAATTCGAAAACATGGTAACAACCATTCCTTTCTGAAAAAACTAAACAACTGAACAGAAAAAGAATAATAGAGAAACCTGACCAATTTGTCAGTATTAAAACTTGAGGCAAATTTTAATGTTTGTTTGTGCACACCATCTAGGAAGTGGACAACTTAGTGATTGATACATGCATTATATAAAAAATATCCATGCTTTTAATTCATGAAATAACTTCATTTACAAAATGATTTGGTTTTCTCTAAAAACGTTCATCTTGAACGTAATTAATTTCTCATTAAAGATGAAAGCATGCTCAAGTGGATAACATTAAGCAAAAATCATAAAGACGGGAATCAGAGAATTGTTACACATAATTGTGTTGTTCTAGCTAATTATTGTTCAACAGTATGAAGTTTAGATCCCATTCGATATCCAGTCTGACTCTCGTGCATGATGTCTATGAATTAAGGGGTTGAAATCCGTACTTCATTTGACCTGGTTAAATTAATATGGTCTAAGAAACAAAGCACATGGCTCATTAGTTGTAACTACTTGACTAACTAGATGTAAGACTGAGATTATTCACTAATAAGTGTTTTATTAACAAAATAACGAATAATTAAAGAATACTTGATGGTGCAAAGAAATTATTTAAGTTAAGCCAGACAGTTTGAAATTCAATTAATTAGTAATTACAAACACCTGGTTTCCATAGGTTTGGTAAAAATCTTTATTTTCACTCTGCTAGGTGCCTCGAAAATGATAAAAATAGACTTGAAAATTACAAAGAGAACTGATAACAAACACTTCTTAGTTAGTCGATTGAAAACGACGTTTAAACCGGTGAGTATCGTGTATGTTAATTGTGTGAGCAGATCCTAGACATGTTACAGACCTTTTAATAGCTAAATATGTTTACTGCTTTGGTATGCAGATTATTACATCTTTAAATTAAGTATATAGTTACAAAATGAAAAGAAAACTAAAAACACAATGTATGCACACATACATAAAGGGAAAAATTTGAATCAAAAACAATGTTGTGAGTGTATGTGCATCGTTGAGAGACTGT
The DNA here is from genome assembly GCA_944470395.2 of Schistosoma turkestanicum. NCBI lineage: Eukaryota > Metazoa > Platyhelminthes > Trematoda > Strigeidida > Schistosomatidae > Schistosoma > Schistosoma turkestanicum. Next base: position 2,686,191 of record OX103979.1, on the reverse strand, counting down.
TCTCTATAATTTAACTAACATCTCTGTTTCTCTGCTGGTTTGTTTGTCTGTTTTTTTATTGATCAGGACTCGTTCACAACCTTAGACAATTCATTTTGTGATGAAAACCTTTGCTCGTAAAAAAATTGTTTTCGTCTTTATTTTAAGGAACTTTTCAAAAACAAGATGATAGTTAAGTATTGCTCAAAAGAAACAAATAATGATTAAATATCTGAAAAGAAAGTTGATTAAAGATCAACAGCTATATGAAAAGAGTATAATAGGAAATCGTTTTGCGGTACAAAAAAGTGAAATAAACTCAATAAATCTTTAAAATGCTCATTTATTATGAATTTTTATTTTAAATATTTAAACACATAAGCAGAATTTAGTCACAACTGGTTAAATTCAGTTAACTGCTGGCCTGTAGTTGACTTATAAAACAGCAAAAATAAATGCCTAGACGATGACGGTTAAACAATTTTATATATGCTTTGTACAGCTATTTCCTACATGCAAAAGTTGGTTAGTATCCGAATAGGATTAGTCAATATTGGGCAACCATTGATGAAAACTGTTCGTGTTACATTTTTACTCGTGCATGTTTATTTTTTCAGTCAGTTAGAGTTATGGAAATGTTACGCTCGTCACTAAGTATGCTTTAGGCTATTACGAGTTTACCTTAGTCGATAAAATGCGAATGAGACTTTTACCAGCGTCCAGGTAGGCTACCTTGAATCCCCAAGCGAAATAAAAGGCTTTGTAAGCGTAGAAAGTGTATTCTGCAAACACCCAGCAATCATAGTACAATCAAGCATACAATTCTCGTTTATTTATACAATATAGAAACGTCCTTGAGACAAGAAAATAGCACACTAAAATACATAGCAGCCAATCACAGCCACAGATTTTCCTGGTGGGAATTGAAATCTCAAGGTCAACTAGTCAGCCCATGCTGGCAAACGTGAAAACCAAAACAAGCGAATTTCGGGGATCTAACATCCCCAACAGGAAATTAGTGTATCTACATACTGAAATCATCCATCAATTATCGTTAGACCACCATTAAAAACCTAGAAGCATTTGGCAGCCAGTTCGTCCTGGGACTCATTAACAGTGCACATCCAAAACTCCTGCACCTCATAGGATTCGAACCCAGAACCTTAGAACTTGTGCGTGAACGCCTATGCTCTGGACCACTGATAAAATAGTAAAATGTGCTCAATAAGGACTAGTTTCGTGAGGAAGTTCTCGGAGTTCTAGTGATAAGACGTGACTATTGGATTTCAACCCTGTCGCGTAACTACCGAAGATAAATGGGTGAAGTCACGGAAAGTCTCTAGATTGATCACAGCTAGACAATAACACTGTTGGCTCCCGACCCAGTGGTCTCGAGGTTAGGAGTTCGCGCGAAACTCGAATCCTGCGAGGTGCAGGAGTTGTGGATGTGCACTGCTAATGAGTCTCACGCCAGGACGAAACGGCTGTCGAATTCTTCCAGGTTTTTAATGGTGGTCTAACAATGATTTATTGATGATTTCAATATATATGTATATATGTATTTACTATTAAATATTTTTGCTTCTGGCAAATAGATATAATTTAAATCGAATACTAGTTGACTAGAATTCAAATAAATACAACATACGTGCACCTTAGTTTCAAGTAATACCTTATTTTCAAATACAGTATTAAAAGGTAGTGTAAATAAATTAATTGATAATTTTATCAAACGATAAAACCAGGGGGATTACAATTTTATTTTGATTTGATAGTAAAATGTTTACCGACGATATATTTTTGTAAAGATTCGAGCATCTTATTTATATCAAACTAATATCAATTAATCGAGTTTATATGATGAACATCTGTTTAGTTCTAGTTCATGATGCCTGTCGATAGTTCAGGTACAAATTTCTGATCTATGTGGAGCCAGTTTATAAGCAGTGATCAAAAAATTCGTCACTGAAGCAGTACTCTAAGGTTCTTGATGTAGTCGCATAATATCCCCTTCTGACAAACCACATATATAAAGAATTTCATATCTACCAAAGTTTTAGTTGCTATTATTTCATTTTAGTTAAATAACAAAAGAATTTATTATTTATTGTTTAACGTTGAATACTGTAAAATAAGAGTAAATATAAACATATATCAATAATACAAGATATCAACGTGAATACCGGTAGTAAAAATTGAAGTAACTACAAGATAAAACATAAAGATGAATGTAACTCTGTTCAGCTGTGTTGTTGTGCGCAAGAAGTAATTGATTCTTGATAGTAAATTGATTTCGTTCCATCAGAATTTACTCAGTTTTTATCTGAGCAGCAATTCTCAGTTGTATTGAAATGTTAACTACATTAATATTTGATTTCGGACGTTCATTTTATTATTCTTCTCTCATTTCAACTAGCTTATTAAATTGTAATATTTCATAGTTCACTGTTATAATTGTTTACATTATATATATTATTGTTTACCGATTTCTAATACACTTGATTGTTTCTATGGTTTCTATAGAGATATGCTCTCAACGCTACTTAAGAGTAAGTGTAGATTTACCAGATAGTAATCAATAGATTCAATCAACTAATCCCAGTGATAAAATTCGAGAAATATAGGCGGTAATGATAACTGATATTCATTGATCAATTTATATTTTATCATACTGAACAAGACATGCAGTTAATTTTCTCTAACTATTTTACCAATCTATTTTTCTCTTTTTTTAAAAAACATGTGTTGACCTCATACAGAAGTAACAGAAATGACCCGGAACTCATATATTAATGTGTAGTATTCAAATGTTACATGTTGATGCATGCTTAACGTTTTGAATTCAGTAAAGTTTTCGTATCTATTCCATTATGTAAACTGTTGTACAAAGCTTCAAGTTTGTTATCGATCATTATTTATTGATGCGTATTTATTTAAGAAGTGAAATGAAACTGCTTGAAACAATCATTGCTATAAAGAACTAACTCTAAGTCAAAACAAATATAAAATCACAAAGTTATTCACTCAAAAATGTTACTAAATGGTCTGTGATACTAGTGAAACCAAGGCTAATAAGAGGCTTTCATTGTGTCGTTAAATTAAAGGATGGTCTAAAATATCATTTTTGTTTCGATTCATGGAAATTATCTAAGAAATATAATCCAAGATTGTCCGTTTGTTTAAATAATGAGTCAGTTTGAAATTGTGTAAAAAGAAGCTGAAATTGTAAATGAATGTTTCTGGATTTTAGTAGGTGATACGATTATATATTTTCTTTGTTATTCTCAATGCTATCTTGTGGACCGTTTGCTTTTTAAGGTCAACAACCGATAAGATCATATTAAAAAGGACAGAAAGATCACTGTACAAGAAATATTATAAAATACACTTTGTTTTACATAATGAAAATAGTGTCACATTTAGATTATTATTGGTGATAAGTTGAAGAAACATTTACTTTCGTGAAAGTTTGATTTCATTCGAAGAAACAATAAAATATTGTGATTTTTATAAGTGTGTAATTTGTTGCATTTTATTTGACCATTTCTAAACATACATTTGAAAATATGAATTGCTATATTCCTGGATAAATTTAATTAAAACAGTTATATTCTGCATCCTGTGAACTTAAATAAAAACTGGAAAAGTCTTCACTCGAAAATATAGCACATCAAAAAATGCAAATGAATATAAGATATTTCTTTATTTTATAAGAAATATATATCATTATACATTTATTTTGGGCTGATTATAATTCAGCATCCAAAAATACAAATTAAATCTAGATAGACTGAACGTATAGGAAAGAAGAAAAGCAATTTTGTTCTAACCATTATGATAACTTATACTATTTAAATTTATTTGTAAATGATTTACTCAGTTGAATTTCATGTTTACCGTGTTTCTCTCTGAATATTCGTGACTTTCATAAGAAACATTCTATTTATGGAAAAGCGTAATTGAATTTTTCTCATGATTTCATGGATGCAACTTCAATGAAAAACATTTGCATTCGATGTAATTTCATCTTCAATTTAACCATGGTGTAAACCAGCTGTTTTCCAAGTCAATATTTTAAATTGGTTTCTTTTTATGTTAAACATTTTAATTTTTAAGTTGGAGTATACACTTGATATCACTTCATAATAAGGATGGTAGTTTTTGAAAAAGAAATTAGTGAAATGACGACTGATGATAGGCTAGAAGTGAAATTTTAATTTTGTTTAAATTACGGAATTGGGTTGAACATAAGGCAGTAAAATGCTGGATTAATGGGTGAAATTTCGAAAAGTGATCAAGGAAACCACCCAGTCATTTCAAAACCGATTATTGTAAACTTTATTTTGTGAGATATTTATATGCTACTATTTGAGTGATATGTGAATTTCAAAACAAATAAAACGCTGTTAATATAACATACAGTTGAACAGTAAGTGCATGCTCAAAATAGGTTTTGTTACAGATTAGTCCTCATTAAATGAAGTGACATACATTTCCTCGACATTTCACTAATGTTGTCAATGTTTTCCTGTTTATCTCTTAGTAAAAAGATACTGTCTGTATCTAGAAGTATGCTTACATCTAGGTGTCGTACAAAAGCTATAGCTCATTTATATATATAAGGATAAAACAATAACTATCGACTGGAGATTGAGTTCAACACTTGAAGTAACGTAGCTAGACAAAGATTCACTAGATGTATTAGTCCAACCTTATCGCATTATGATAATAATTTGAGAATTGTGTTTCAAACAAAATGAAATCAAAGTATATGCATGAAATGAAGAAATATTACTACATTAAAATAATTTCACCTAGCAATCATAATTCATCACATCAAAACTTTGAGTGTTCTATTAAACAGCCGTATATATATATATATATATATATATATATATATATATATATATATATATATATATATATATATATAATTCTCTAACTTATCAGCTAGGTAGTTTTATGTATATATGCTGGTATATGGGTTGTTATTTACAAATGAATCCATGTGTGTGATATTTATGTTTCTTTTCTATACACCGTAACGTAACACACACCAATAAGAAGAAGAGTAAATAGCATAATAACACATTATCTATCAAGTATGTACATAAAAAAAATTATAAAATGAACTAAGTACTTTACACATATATTAAATATTTATCTTATTTGTGTACATTTTTGACTTCATGTCCTTTCTGTTATACTTATTTGATTTTATCATCTCAGGTCAAACATGAATCAAATCAGAGATTTCATATACATATAGACAGTCATTAGTGAAATGATAGTTAAAAACTGAATGTGCTCTATGATGATATTGAAACATTTGGCTAATAGATGCTATTGGCATTGTTCTTTGATGTTGTGTGATTAGTAGTAGGATTCAACTTTCTTGTGATAGGCTTGCTATTACATATAAGCTAAAACACCGATGATAAAAAAGCATAGGTTTTTAATCAAACAAAAAAATTGTAAAATATGTGTCACTGCATATTTATACGTGCACAAGAATACGCACTACTAATACATACATACCAAACATACATACATACATAAGTACATAATTCTATGATATTACAGATAAAATTGAAAATTACTCTGATCAATTAATAAATCATCATTACACAAATTTGTCGCTTGACAGGATTTAAGATCAAAGGTTTGATTAAAAAATGAAACAATCGCGTTAAGTAGTTCTAATGTGTGCTTGCTGACAAATATTAGGGAGAGTTACTTTGAATTCAAAGCAAAGTACGCAACTACATGAACACAGAAACATGTTTTTCTTTGAAGGGAGATTAAAAGTTGCTTATCGGATTATGAGATTAACACATATTTATTTACATCTTTACGTAAATATTATTTTCGTTGAGATTACAGTTACATTTCCCTTATTTATATTATTATAAAGTAATAGCTGTGTACGTGTTTAATTGATTAACATTTATTAAGTAGCTATCAATGACTTGAAAATACGTCCGACAACAATTTATTATTACTCATATAGATATACTTATATTTTACTGATTATTCTTGTAGTTCAGACCATTAAATGGCATTGATTATTTTATCATTCATTTTGGCTTCTAAGATTAAAGAATACTTAATTAGTTTGATAACATTCTGACTAAAGGCTAATATTTGTCAGAAATATGTGAGAAACTCTTATTAGTTGTATTAATGTCAATGTTTCGACTGAAGCCTAAACTCAGAACTCGTAGCTTTAAATTTCTGATCTCATTCACTAGGTGAATAAGGCGAATATATACTATTTATCGATTACGCTTTGACTGTCTACTGAGGCGAAAAAAATTTCTCTCTATGTTTATCGAAAATACCATGATCAGCTCGTATTGTTTCGTAATTGCCAGTAAATTTTGGTAACGGCTAATCACTGGCACAAAATATAAAAATGTAGAACCTCAGAGTGATTAAATCTACTCTTTTAACATTTCATAAAAATTGTCTTTTTTTTCTTTTGTATAACTAACAACAGTAATCTGCACAAAAGCCTTTTTTTAAACTGTCGACATTTAAAACTCATATAGAACCGGTAATGTATCTGATGATATGTAGTAGTAATTTTTATACAAAATTTATAATTCATTAAGAACTCTAAGATTAATAGCAAATCACAGAGACAAAAGTGTTTCTTTCGTAACTTATTTTCATGTCTTGTTAATTCTTTATCATTCAATCATTCAATATATGAGTTAAATGACTACTATTGCTTTGAGTTAAATTTAGTTACATAAAATATCAGACACCTTACACTTCCCTGAATCACCAATGACTTATTTTGTTTATTTACCAATAAGAAATCATTGAAAATAATGGATTATTTTTTGTACTATGAAAACACCCAGAGCAGATTAATTTTAAGAACCTGTGTTTCATTCGAAAAGTAACTACTTATTTGACAGAATTTTTCTTATATCAATAATTAAAGTGATTTCGACAATTTGACATTAATCGTGATCGAGAAAACCAGAGCGGAATAAGCAAAAATTTATTTTCAGTAAATAATTATTCTGACAGTTTATATTACTTTACGTGCGCATTTATCTACAGTGAATAATTTCAACTTTAGTTCCATAAATAAAACAGAAAGCTGTATTACTTACTATACGTCTTTCTGAAATTCATTTTTATAAAGTTTGACAGTACACATATCTGACAATATAAATGCTAAATATTTCGATATTTTAAACAGAAATATGATGCTTAGTGTTTCATGTTTGGATTTCTACAATAGGTTTTGACAGTGTAAGTCATCTGCACTCAAGGTTAACGTAGGATGTTAGATCCTGTTACAGCAGTGAATGAGTTGCTTCTGAATAATCTGATGTGCAAATTATTAAGTGTTTGATTAGCATATGTTATTTTGATATAGATAATGTACGAAAATCAAATGACTCTATAGCTGGATAAGTTTGTTCTTGATGGATACTCAACCAACACTTTTCAGCAATAGATAGACGTAGGCTTGTTTCAAGAGGACTATTTAAATACAATCAAAAAACAAGTCAGATGATCATCATTATGTATATAATAGATTTTCAAATAAATCCCAACCTCTGGTTTGTACATCTACTGAACGAAGTTCAAGTTGAATTGCGATTGAAGGTGTTTGCTTTTGCGAACTGGGTGGCAGAACGAAGTAGTAGTTAAGATTTTAGGCTGAATCATTTGTACATAAACCGCATTACTCTATGTACAGATGCTACACCATACATGTAGATGTCTAACTAAACCTTACTTTAAAAAAACACTGTAAAATTAAAAGCTGTTACTTAATTCACGTATTAAGTTGTACATGAAAACTACTTAGCACAAATATGTATGACTTAAGTTATAAAAATTCAGATGAGTATAATAAGCTGGCAAATATAATAGGAGACAAAAAATAGTGAGAATATTGGTACCAGCAATTGCATTAGAGAATAAAAGGGTGGAGCATAGAGTGTGTGATGCTAAATAGTTTAGTCTTCCACGTTCATCTTTAGAAAAATGGAGGTTAGATAAAGCGTCGAGAGGCAACAGCAGACAGATGTTTCGACTTATCAAATAAACCAGTATTAGGAATCCAACTGTGAGGCTTTCTCGGAAAAGGATGAGACTATTATTCATTTTCAATCCAGAAGATTAGATCGATGGGCAGACCACTTCAGGGATCAGTTTAATTGGCGTTCAACCGCACTTCGGCTGCCCACGATCTCCAGTCATCCTGGAAGGCAAATCGATATAAGTCATCTGACTTCTTATGATGTTGAGAAAGACATAGGAAGTCTGAAGCGAGGGAGAGCAGCAGGGCCTGATAGATAGACCATTGAGATTTTTAAAGATGGTGGTCCAGTTTTAGCAGCTAGACTGACTGAGATATTAGGTAGAATCTGGGAACTGGACGTAATCTCATCCAACTGGTCTCAATCCCTGATTGTCCCAATTTATAAGAAAGGACAAAAGTCCTCTTATGACAATCACGGGGGAATCAGTCTAACTAATATAGTTTCTAAATTGTTAGCCTCGATTAACCTAACTCTAGCTCGGGAAGAACAGACTAGAGAAAACCAGGCTGTATCAGAGAAGTACATTAACCTCGTACAAGCTCTCTACTCGAACAATACAGGTCGAGTGAGAGCTTAAGGCGAACTGTCATTGAAATTCTTTATTTCAAGTGGTGTCAGTCAGGGATGTCCACTCTCTCCATTCTTGTTTAATTTTGTCATAGACATGCTTCTAGATATAACATTATCTTCATCTGAATTTTCAGTAGACCTTCTACCAGGAGGCTCGCTTATCGACTTAGAATATGCCGATGACATAGTCCTACTTGGTGAAGACGCTGAAAAATGCAGTCTTCTGACTATCCTAAGCAACAATGCAAGAATATTCGGGATGCGGTTTTCCCCCTCGAAATGCAAAATGTTGCTTCAAGATTGGGTTGCATCGGCACCTCAACTAGTGATAGGGAGTGAAGTAGTCGAGCGGGTTGATCGCTTCACTTATCTGGGGAGTCTCACCAGTGCTGATGGCCTGGTGACTGACGAAATCTCAACGCGGATAAAGAAGGCATGATCGGCTTTTTCCGAAGTTGTGCTACTCATGGCGTAGTCGAAATATCCGTTTTCTGACTAATGGACGAGTGTACTTCACAGTAGTTCTCTCCATCTTGCTATACGGTTGCGAAACATGGCCGTTAAGAGTAAATGACATTGATCTGTTATTAGTACTTGATTATAGAAATCTCCGAAACATTGCTCATTTATCCTGGGACATCCAAGTAAGCAATACTATGGTTAGGAAACGAGTACCACATAAGGATGGCAGATCAATAGATGAATTAGTGAAACTTCATCAGTTGAGGTGCTTAGAACATGCGTTACGTATGCTAACCACCGACTGCCTCGACGAGCTATGTTTTGTGGTGTAGGGGTAGGTTGGAAGAAAGCTAGGCGCGGCCATACCAAAATATGGCAGAAATCCATGAAGTCACTGACCAGTGGACTGAGTCATGTTGGTAGATGTAGGCTACCTGGTTGGGGTTCGTGAGACGTAAGTCACCGATGGTTCGAAACCTTGAGCGATATGGCCCAGAATCGCTGGCATTGGCGCAGGTACATCCAATCTTTGTTTCCTCTAAAATCGTGACCTTCTAAATTCTAGATCACTTTATCTTTTGCTTCGAAGTTTATCACACTAGATTCTACTTCTTGAATAATATTCTCAAAACGCAATTTTTCCGAATGCTGTTAATACCTGTACTATCTCTGCCACTATGGGATTTGAACTGACAGTTACGTCTCTGTGCTGATGCGTTATGTTAACCTGAACTCATGTACTCATGAACGAAGTTCTACGTTTCAACTCACTGACTGACTGACGATGGGCAGTTACTGCTTTTAATGTCGTTGCCGGTATGAATTTATGATAATAATTATCTAAATCAGTCGCTTAATGAAATTATCAGTCTGCTTAGGGATCTCTTTAATAGGATTCATTTGTAGCTCTTCTTATCGTTTAATCCAGAAGTCCTAATATTTTTGTCCAGAGAGTTGATCATATCATCATCCATTTTGTAAATCCTTGCCGTCATACTTCGCTAAGAGTTCGACCTGCTGTACTATATGTTTACCCCATATTTATTTGTCCATTAATCCCATTTTATTATGGAAGAAAGTTTATGCCAAAAAATGAAAAACTGATTTTCTAAAATATTCTGTGACATCAACTAATTAACCCGTTATCGTGGCTGCTGAGTTATTTGAAAGCTGTAAAACACTAGTACACACATTCCATAACATTTTATTTCATTTGATATTTTAGCCACTAATATAAATGAAAATATTTAATTATTTGCACTTCAGCTCCATCCATAGATGACATTCAAGAAGAGATTATTAGAAGGAAAAAAATCTACGGACTTACAAATGTCTAGTTAACAAGTAATTTCTATTCTGTCGTATTTTTAAAAATGGGTTTTAGGCCACATTCACAGACGGTAAACCTAAATACAAATGTCATATCAAAAGTACCTCCGCAGTACCAAAGACAGTTTTATTCATGAGCCTTGAATTCAAGGGTCAGAGGGCTGAGGAGATACTTGATAAAAGCATACCTGGATTCCATAGAACGAATTTTTATTCAGCGTAGCTCTGAAATGTTATCTACACTAAAAATCTAAACGTCGGAGGAATCAAAGATAAAATGTCACTTTCAACAGCCTCAATGTACATTTATCAGTTGATTTGCTTTTTTGAAGCAAGTTATCTTGACCGAACAAAGTCTGTACTAGAAAGATGAATATCTGAGTACTATGTTGTATTCGTTTTAACAAAAAATAATGCAAACCGATCAATAGTTTAGTTCTTGAACACAGTCAACTTTTGTATCATGCCACTACTAGAATCAGTGGTCAAAGGTTTTGACAATAAAAGAAAAATTGGTTCGAAGAATCTTTGGATCAAGGATTTCGACACAACCAAATCTAAGGCAAATCATCATTTTAAACTTGATCTTTGTGTACAAGAGTCATATTCAATCTCTTATCTCTTCGTGGTCCTAATTTGAAAATCGTAAGTATTAATAATAATTTTTTCCTTTGCTATGTAAAGAATATAGTCAATTTCTGGATTGATTTCATATGCTCTTGTTTGTTAATTCTAAAATAATTACACAATCTAGTACCCTTGTCATTTTTGATGACTTCTCCGAATGATGCAACATCTACTTTATTCAGTGCTTGAGAACTTTCGATCAGTTTAGTTACTATAAGATTACACCTTTCTATTTTTAGACTATAATGTTCGATACTGGAAATCGTTTCGAAGTGACAACAATGCGTCAGCTGGATGAACTTCGTTGAAAGTGCTCTCTTATGTAGATCGTTAAAAGCTGAAAACCTATTGCTTAGGGTTATCTTGAATTCGTTGAGTTTGTCAGCATCCCGAATGAATACCGTATTAAACTTTTGTGATGTTGTCCGCCCCGTTGTCCAGTGTTTCTTTAGTTTCAGTTTCATTTTGGCAACTAGCATAGTTTTCTGAGGCTCTACCAGCTCTTCTCTTAGTTCTCACGTCTTTCATGGTCTCTCTGAACTTTTGATTGATGCAGATATGGTCGATTCGCTTCAAATTGGCGCGATCCGGCGAAACATGTATATGTTTGCGTATGCGTTTGCAAACCTCTCACCATTTTCGTTCCTTTCTCCTAGTCCATGTCATCCCATGACGTCTTCATATCCAGTGATGTCCATGCCAACCTTGGCATTTAGGTCTTCCATCAGAATAGTCAGGTAGGAAAACTGAAATTAGCTTCCGGGGAACTGCTGTTATACTCTGGTCATGGAGAGGAAAATGCTTCAAGATAGCCCTCAACAATAAGTTTCAGGCCTTTCAGGATCTACTCAATGGAGAGGAAGGAACATTGGAGAACAATTGGAGAGGGATCAAAGAGGCAATCAGTTCAACGTGTTAGGAGGTCCTAGGTCACAAGAAGCACCATAATAAGGAATGAATCTCTGTTGGTACTCTTGAAAAAATTGAAGAAATGGGGAAAAAAAGACAGTAATCAACGTCAGCCGAACAAGATCAGATAAAGCCAGGGCACAAGCTGAATATACTGAAGCGAATAAGCAAGTGAAGAGGAGCATCAGAGCAGACAAACTTAATTATGTGGGAGATCTAGTAATGACGGCGGAAAAGGCTGCAACAGAAAGAAACATTAGTTGTACATCAGTTGTACGATACAACAATGAAACTTACTGGAAACTACCGTAAACCAGAACGATCAGTGAAAAGCAAGCAAGGTAAAGTAGTCAGCAACATTGAGGAGCAGAAAAACAGGTGCGTATAGCACCTTGAAGAACTCTTGAATCAACCAGCCCCACTGAATCCTCCCAACATCGAAAGAGCATCGACGGACCTCCCTATCAATGATGACAAGCCAACAATTGAAGAAATCATTATGGCCATCAGACATTTCAAAAGCGGAGGAGCAGCAGGACCAGACAACATTCCAGAAGGGGCAATGAAAGCAGACGTCTCAGCAGCTGCAAAGATACTCCACATTCTCTTCAATAAGATTTCGGATGAAGAACAAGTACCAGCAGACTGGAGAGAAGGATACCTGATCAAATTACCAAAGAAAGGCGATCTCAGCAAGTGTGAGAACTTGAGAGGCATCACACTTCTCTCAATTCCAAGCAAAGTCTTCAACAGAATGTTGTTAAATAGAATGAAGCAATTCGTGGACTCTCAACTTCGAGATCAACAGGCTGAATTTCGTAAGGATCGATCGTGTACTGACCAAATCGCAGCATCACCGATCATCGTGGAACAATCGACGAATGGAACTCACCACTCCACATCAACTTCATTGACTACGAGAAAGAATTTGATACCTTAGACAGAACAACACTACGGAGGCTTCTTCAACACTATAGCATGCCTTAGAAGATAGTCGGAAACATACGAAATTGATGGAGATGCCTTGGAGGACGCTAACACCTTTACATATCTGGGCAGCATCATGGACGAGCAAGGTGAGTCTGATGCAGATGTGAGGGCGCGGATCGGCAAAGCAAGGTCTGCATTTCTACAACTGAACAACATCTGGAACTCAAAGCAACTGTCAACCAACACCAAAATCAGAATTTTCAATACAAATGACAAGACAGTTCTATTGTATGGAGCGGAAATTTGGAGAATTACCAAAGCCATCATCCAGAAGATACAAGTATTCCATTAATAGTTGTCTACGCAAAATATTTCGGATTCGTTGACCAGACACTATCATCAACAACTCACTATGGGAGAGAACAAACCAGATTCCAGAGGAGGAGGAAATCAGGAAGAAGCGCTGGAAGTGGATAGGACACACACTGGGCAAGGCACCTAACTGCGTCATAAGACAAGCGCTCACATGGAACCCTCTGGGATAAAGGAAAACCGGAAGGGCAAGGAACATATTATATGGAGAAATAGAGACTGACTTCAGAAGAATGAAAAAAAGTTGTAAAGAACTGGAAAGGGAATTTTAGGACAGATTTTGCCGGAGAATACTGGTCGGTAGCACATGCTCTATCGGCGCAGTTAGGCGTTATTAAAGTAAGTAAACTGTTTTCAAAAACTCATACTTAAACTCTATATTCTAATATACATAAAAGGAATATATATGTTTAATACAATGCCGTAAAAGGTGAATTAAATGAAAGATTGACAAATGTGTAGAACAGTATATATTTTATCATAAAAACTGCTTACTTGATTAATTTATGTCAGATTATTAGAATCTTACTTGAAAGGGTTTAAGTCTTATAAGGAGCATCAGATATATTAAGGTTATAGGTGTTCCTGGTTGATGAGTGTTAACAACCATGAAATAGAGGCTAAACAGTGTTTTCTGTCGACTTCTTTAAATCATCGAACCCTTCGACTCAGCATGCACTGGGTTAAGTAACGAACTGTACCAAAAAATTTATCGACAGAATTCGTTCAATACTTGAAAGGTTTATGAAAACGTAACATTCAGTCATCATCACTTCTAAAAAAACCCAGCCAAGACAGATTTTGAAGCAGAGTGACATGAAAATGAATCCAGTATACCATGATAACAAGTGCCAAATAACAAGAAATCTAGGATTTGGGCATTCCATTGTCTACTTCAAACCACTTATAATTGATTTGTTATTCAATGCTATGATTTCAATTAATTGTGACTTTTGAGAATGCATAAGAAGCCTACAAATTTGACGAAATTCCAGAGCTAATTTATACATTGGACAAGCAATAAATTCGCCATATAACTGATATAAAGTTTCACACTGACAAAATTACTCAGAGCTTAAAAAATAATCATTGAGATTTTACTACGTCTTACTTTTTCAGTCATAAATACATTACTAAAATCATTTGACTCGTAGTTAAATATGATTGTTGAAGTAAATATTTTGATGACAGTAAATAGCAGTTTTAATATGTACAAAATGAAACAGATCTCCATAACATGCAACATTCATTTTTTTGTTTAAATGACCAAAGTTAGGACACGAAAACAACTTTCAAATTTATTTTATCAGAATCAAACATAAAGGGTTAACTTCTTGTTGTTAAATTTTATTGAATTCAAAAAATCATCTTGGTATCAACTTATAATTTGCCATCATAGCATAAAATTATTGATACTGCTGAAAACTAACTGATTCGATTACGAATGCATTTTGGTTCTAAACGGTTGTCCAACTAAAATCCCTATTTTATGTAAACGTCAAAGTAATTAAATCAGAATAACTATAACTATAATTTAAATTCTTATCAGAAGTTGTCAGTACCTATTCGACATCTGTATAAATTAAATAAGTATATAATATGCATTTCAATCATTTTAAATACCTAGTTCTGTAGTCATTATGAGTTCGAATTTTTACTTTCAAACTCTCAATTGTATAAGTTTTGTTCGACAGAAAGACCAATTAATAGACAACCAAAAAGTATGCTGATTCAATACTTATGGAATGTTTGTTAAAACTCCTACGTTTATTTGATGTAGATGCTAATAGTATTGTCCAGAACGATAATGACAGCTTTGCATATGGAAGTCATAATACCACTAAGGACTTCAAATCTATTTCATTACTCCAGATTTCTTATTTTAAGTCTTTGCTCCCTGAAAAATAGCTAACAAATGTAATTAATAAAAATATTTCCCCTACCGTTTAAAATAATCACTAGAAGACTCAACAAATGGACGTATCTGAACAGACCATTAAGAAGACGAGATGTTTTGATACACAACCATATGAGAAATATTGTCAGAAAATGTTGAAACTTTTCCAACATATATAGCTTTTTAGTCATAAGATTGTCACGCAAAACCAAAAACTACAGTTTCTAGATTGCCGTGAAATAAAACGAGAGCATATCTTCACCATCTGTCGTCACTTTTCTTTTTAATTTTTATGAAAATACTTGGAAGATCTATTACTCATTCCATAATTTTCACAAGTTTGTAATTTATAATGATGGGAATTTGTACTGATGAGATTAGATAGACTGGATTGATTTGAAAAATATTCTGTTAATCAATAAGACGACTGAAAATGTTCATTATTTCAAAAATAATTTTGTTCGATATATATATATCTGTTTTTGATTATGAATTGCAAGATAATTTTCTATCAAATACTCTATATTAGACTACTTAAAGTAGTTTACAACATCGTTAGGGCAAAAACTGCACTGTCGTCTGTCATTTAGACCTCGTACATAGGAACCAATCTCAATGTAGCGGGAATGATTATTTTTGCCTCAAAACGTCTACAATTCACAGTACAAATCAAAGATATACTTACAGAAAGCTATGAACAATCGAAAGTTTCTAAGGACAGAAATTTCGCTTCATCGTGTTGCGGACATGCAGAAAAATTTTTCAGCAAGGCAAAAGTCACGCTTCCAATCAAACCTATAACAATAGCTATTCCAAAACATGTCTAATTTAGTGACTATGTGACCAAAAACATAACTGTGATTGCTGACTACGATAATTTTAGACGACAAGACAAAGTGATTTTTTTCTTCATTCATAAAATCAGTTCATTTACCATTTGTTTTAAAAGGAAAAGTATGAACATATGGCTGACTAAACTGTATTTACTTCTTATGTGCGTTAAAAATGTATCAAGATAAAACATTTCTTTGTTAAAAATACTGGTATGAATTGTGGAATTCAAGAAGGTAGTCAAATAATTGTTCAGCAACAGTCCGAATCTAATTACCTGATGTATTTTTGATTCAATGAAATACACTGAGGCGTATATTTCAGACAAAAGCTTAGCAACAGAATCTATGGGAAAAAGACACTGGGGCATTATTGGGTTTTATATCAACGACAGTAAGGAAAATTAGCATTAACAAGTGACTAAATCTAAAGGTTTTTTATTGTATGCTGTAAACGTATACTAAGTCATGTAAATTGCGTTACCAGACAATCAGTCAATATGAAAATAGGTTTTACTGTAGAATAACAATAATAAAATAAAGTACTTAAAACTGTGAAACGTCAGTCGATACAATTTGAAATCTTGCAGAACTCACATCAGCTCTATCATATTAAGTTTTCATGAACCAGCCACAGAATACATCGGTGTTATGATGTAATGATTATATATGTGAGATGTCTATTTCGTGGATATGCTTTTTAGATTTAGACTGATTCACTCTGATCTTCAAGAAAATGTATCTTAACCACAAGCACAGTAAAATTTATTTCAGAACATTCCGACTGAAAAATTTCGTTGCAAATAACCTATATCAAGGTCAAACGTTATAGCTTATAAACTATGCTAAAATAACCAACCTATGCTAAAATAACCAACCTAAAATTGGCATCGACTTAAAGCCAGTCCTAAAGAACATCAGATTACGTTACGTTAAATACTGGTCCTCAGTATTTGAAAATATAATCTATCTGAAAGAAAACTGGTCTCCAAAAAAATAATATAAGTTTGGTGACCAATAACTGACAGAATATTCAATAAAATGCAGTACAAGTTACATGCAAAATCCAGTACAGATAGATCATATATAGTTCAATGGACAATTTTACCATATGGTTCAGTGTACATTAATTAGAACCACATATATTGCTTATCTCACTGATACATAGGATTCTCACAAATTCCAATTTTGCAATCAACCCCGCCCCACACGGGAACGTACATGTTGTCTAGATTGGTCTGCAGACAAGTGGACATCCAAAAAGCACGCACACGTGCAGGGGCCCCCGTTTGGGCACTTGTGAATCAACTCGATCACTACAACCAATCAACTACCCACAGTCCCCAATCCGCAAGGGCGGCAAGGCAGGCTTTCCCAGCTAGAGCTGGCGCCCCAAACGGACTAACGAGCCACCCAGCAGTGCACTAATCAATAGCCGTCCCAACGGTCTGGCCTTCAACTGCCTTGCGCTGATACAATCGATCAGAGCCCACAAACCATACATGAATCGAATCTGTCCTACAGGGTCAGCCGGAACGTACACCCTCCCATGGGGAAGATGTCATGGACTCGACCAAGTGCAAGCACTCGGCCAAGCTGGGTTAATCGCACTACATAAGCGGGCAGACATCATTGGAGTCCAAGTACCCTTTCAGTACGAGATCACGTAACCCAACTGGAGATCCTTGTTTAAAGGGCCTCGACGCCACTTGACACAGTACACCGAGATGCAGAGTGTTTGGGACAGCCACATAGGGTCGGCTTCAGTAGTACAGGATCTTTACGGCTGCTTCCCCAAACAAATCGTCTAGGGCCGCCTTCAACAAAGCTGGAAAGCTATATCCCATTATTTCAAATTTACCTACGCTCAGTGGACGGGATTCAGACTTAAAGACGTTCGGTCCTAATCCCCCAGAGTGACGAAACCGCATCCATGGCCTTGCGAACATGAACACGTGTCATTATTCTGTGCCATTCTAGGCTCCATTTATGCGCGTCACCTAATATACTCATTCAATTAGATGACGAAGCATTTGGCTACCTTAAGAGAGTCATAGTTATATATATATATATATATATATATATATATATATATATATATATGTATATATATGTATATATAAATTATAAGTGTGCCCTCCTTGACAAGACCTGATCAATAAAATATTTCGCCCGAATCTTTGTTACAGATCTATTGATTATTTAGCGTCTAGGATGTAAGACAAGCATACAATAGAGTTAACGCTAGTTTACTGTACTGGGTTATCTACAGTTTGTAAACCTGAATAATCGTAAAGGCTGTGAGCATAAATTTGTCATCAGTGAGAAGTGTACTTAGTACTGCAACTCATGAAGTGGCATGTACGCAGTACGAGGGGCAGCGTTGCCTAGGGGCGCTACCAGAGATCAAAATACATAACGTGGCAGAGTAAAATGTAGACCGGAAGAAATGTGAGAGGAGATAGTCAACAACTTGCATTCATTGAAAATGGATGTCTGGAGATTATGTGTACATATTTTGTAAGTAAACTGTCTCTAATCTATATGTAGGTACTCCATCTCGTCGCGACTTAATAATAGTTTACAGTATAATTATCAAATATTTTCAATAAAAGGTAAATTAAATGATTTATTCATTATATAACACTTCACTATTATTATATGGTACCGATTGTTACCGTCTAGGACAGGAAATTAAACAATTTGTTTAATTTATCATAAGAAAGTGTTTATTAGAGTAAAACTAACTTGCATAAGGTAGCCCAGTGAAGATACTGGATCACACTGAATTAGATGATTGATTTTTCTATTATTGCTAGACGTAGAACACAACAAGTGGGATTTAGTATTTTCTTGACATGAAAACTAAAACATCATCTTCGCAAACAAATGAAATAATGGTGTAATAATAGACGAATTCGTCCCAGTTGTGTTGATAACAAGATGCATTTGAATGGAAGAAATTCTCATTCTAGAAAGCATAGCTAACCTTGTACATAATGAATGTGATTGTTTCTTAGACGAGTCATCTATGCTAAAGAATAGAACACCGGTACAAGCCTCGTCATTTCCATCCTTTCGATTTTTAATAGTGAATTATCACTTAATTGTTTAATACAGATTCAATGATTCTTGCAACTGATATTTAAAAATTTCTAATCTGCTCAATCGTTTTTCTCTTTTACATATACTCACTGTCAAAACAATGGCCGTTGAAATCATAAAAACAGTTTAAAAATAAATAAATAAACAACAGAATATATATTGTATAGTTAGTATGATTACTGCCTTGTTACCTCTGGTAGATTTAGTTCGTACTAGTACTTAGTATGACTATAAGGATAATAACTTTTCAAATGTATTTAAGTTTTTTACTTAAAATATTTGCCTACAGCTAAAAATATATTGTTGTGCAGGTGTGTATACGTTTATGTATTGAGCGTGAATGCATGCTAATGTGGAAGTTTGGTAAGTTTGCTGGAAATATAACCTACGAGCCAGTCAATCAATATTAGGAATAATAAATGTCAATTACAGACAATCGTAAAAAACTTTTTAATTTGTAAATATGATATTGTATCGACTTAGTTATATGAAAAGTAGGAATTATTCTGTTGATTAATTATACACGTGTATTTATTGTACATTATTATATGTGTGTAGATGTAACTATAAATTTTTTTTAGTGTGTATGTTCAACTAATTATAACTAACTAGTCTAGATTTGTATTGTTAAGTGTATAGAATAAAGTTGAACGAAATATATATATATATATATATATATATATATATATACGGATTATGGAACGGAGTTTCAATCTATTTTGGGTTTTTGGATAACAGAGAGTAAATTTCAATTCATTTACAATTTTCAAAGGTTTTGAAATTTTATAAGTTGGAGGCACTGGGTGGAAAGTCTTGAACCAACAAGTCACATTAATTTGGATTTATTGACAATTCTTTCCTGAAATATTGATGCTCTTTTTAGAGATAAGATACTGCATTTTGCTTGGCATCGTCAAGTTGCTTATACTGGGGCTAATCTTAGCGGCTAACTGAAATGTTCACACTTAATGGTAACTTGTAAAACTTTGTACACGCCTTTTATCTGATTAAGTTGCAAAATAAGCATTAGGCAAGATAACTAAATATCGAATTATAAAATAAACCTCAAGAAACTGTAGTTCAAGTTAATTATTAATTTATCCTAATTACTCGAGTTCACGCGATGGTCCTTACACTGCCGATATCAGTTCACCAATAGGACATCCAAAAATATAGAGAAATATACACTGGCCTGATGAAAATGGAACTAATAACTGGAAAGACTTACGTCAGTAACTATTTTCCGAAAAGTATTTAAAGATAATTACTAATAGAAAAGTTTCAAAACTCAACAAAGTTTTGGATTGATTAAACAATTGATAAATAGTTTATGAACATGTAATCATGAAATAGTGTGAACTAACTATTTCGAGATGTACCTATTTTATTCATTGATTCATTTGTAATAGCTCAAAATGCGGCAATTCACATATGATGCCCGTAAGTCAAATGAGAGATATTCAATGTATAAAAACAAATGAATTAATCTTCATCACCTTATACAAGCCAGTGGGTATTTGAACTAAGTAGCTAAATGGAAAACGCGGTAGTGTTTGTGGTGAACAGCACTTTGTCCGAGCCCTGGGGGTGAGCATCAGCTATGAGTTGCAGATACATTCAGGTGAGAAGTCCAAAATAGGATAATACTTTAGTCACGAACGACCTTTGCTAATAATATTACATACATTGTTTATAAAGATAGTTAGGTGAAATTCTATGAAATAAACATATTAAATATGATGTTAGTTTCATTGAAATCACGAACTGATCAACCTTAGACCAATGTTGGACACCTGGAAGGATTGAACAGCCGTTTCGTCCCAGTATAGAGCTCGTCAACAGTGTTTATCCTTTTCCACGGCATGCGGGTATCAAATGCAGGAACTTCAGCCTCGCTTGCTAACGCATAACTTCTTGACCACTGATCCTGCATCTAACAGTGATGATGCCTAACTTGAACCAGTCTACGATATTGCGTGACGTCATTCATTGTCTTTCAAGTATAACTGACTCACGTCCAAGACAATCATCTAACTGTAAACATCTGTATTATTGTAGTCTAACACGTGTGTTATAAATCATTGTGAATAAAATATAGGAAAAGAACGAGGGAATTTTCGCTTTTTATTTTCAAGAGAAAAGTCTATGCTTTAAAATGCATATAAATCAACTTTTCAATTTTCACTGAAAAATTTAAATGACTCAAAGTATGTTTTTATAAAATATTTTATTACATTTTCAACTAGTTTATTAAGATATAAGGAATTCCACTTAAATTAATGATTAAGATGCTTAACGATTTTCTAACATAAACTGGCATCAGTGTTTTTTGTGTTTCCTTCAGTTACCCCAATTTTACTCACACACACACTCACATGGAGAGACAGTCAGGAAGCTCAATTTATGTTTTTATGATGTAAATAAAATTCAGTCATTTGATGTATTATCCACATTTTATTTCAAACATTGAGATTTCTTTAAATTATATATATATATATATATATATATATATATATATATATATATATATATATATATATCTGATCTCCCATCATTCTCATACACACACACATACATGTTTGTAAACATTCACTAACTAATAATAAGAATTCAATAAAAGAAACAATACATCAATTTTTGTTTAACAAATCAATCATACAAAGGCTGATTAATAATCCTTTTACTAAGATAAGTTTATGTAACGACAAAATATCATTTATTCAGTGGTCAGTGTATGTTGGTTTGTTTTACCCTATTTTTATTTTAGGGGAATCCATGTTGAATTCACAAGAGGATAATACTACTGATTGTTATTAATGCTATAATGAATTATTTGTTTGTACAACATTTAAAAATAACAATAACAACCCCCTAAAATTTTTACATCATAACCACCGGTTTGAATAATGATCAAAATAAAAATAATTTGTTTTTCACACTCAATTGTCGGCTACTATTCCTTAGGGGAATGTACCATTTGTAGTCTGCATTATATAAATATTCAGAGATAGCTGATGTCTAAACACACACGAACATAATGTATACGTGTATTTGCTATCTAAATAAAAATAAATGACTGATGTAATTGCATTCATCGGTTTATATCTGTGCATAAATTCGGGGTTTAATATTTGAAATAAAAATAATGCAACTAACAACACAAAGATAGAAAAAAAACGAAGTGGAAAAATTCTTGCACACATAAAACGTAAGGCATTTCATGACTTTATATTCAAACATAGCAATGATAGTAATGAAAAGTCATAAGTAAAGTTCTCAACATAAAAAAATGCTTTCAATTGTCACCAGCTAGAAGATAAATTACCAGATTTCTAAAAGGTAGTTGTTACATATTTTTTCAGATAGGCTAGGAGTCCGGGTGTGTAGTTCAGTAAAGTAACTGAATGCACTAAACTATTAGTGCTCACAATAAAACGTCTAGATACCTCGGTTTCATCTGGTGTATAGTCAACATAGTGGACTGTTGAGAAATCGGAAACTACAGCGAACCGCTTGTTCATAGTTTTGCCGGTATGTAAAGGCACTTCAAATGCTATCGAACGATAATGAAGTATACAAGAAATATATCAGTGCATAAGCCTATTCGAAGGAATCCTCAAAAGTTAGTAACTACGAAAGCCGGATATTTTGAAATAACGGAAAGAAAGCCAGATTTAGAGAAACACAACTTCTGACATTGTTATGACATATTCAAATATATACATATATATTTATATATATATATATATATATATATATATATATATATATATTATAAATATGAGTTACACATAAATCATGAAATAACAAACTCTTCATTTATGGATGTACATACAGAATGTAATATTTTAATAGAAAACAAAACAACTCAGTAAAAAGAACAAGTAACAATGATAATAACAACAGCATTTAAAAAGTACATAAATATGAAAAATATCAACCATAATGGAAACATTCAGTCAATAATGTTTATCTCTGTCACATACGCACATACACACAATTATATGAATGTTTATACATAATAGGAAAGTGGATAAATACATTCGAATGATTTATTTTCTAGTGTTACTCTTTATTCACAAAGTGAATCGATTAGCTTATGGTCATTTATGTACTATCAGCTGTTTCATTAAATAGCTTACTGATTTAACAATAAAATTTATGTTAATATGTTTGTGCATGTTTATGTTAGTTACTGTTTTTACGGTATTGCAATAAATAATTTATTGGGATATTTGAGAAAACAGTAATTCTTTTTCTATTGTACAACTAAATAAATGACTGGATCGACAGTGTATATTTTTATATGAGCAATATAAATGCTAATCACCATGATTTAGTTAAATACGAAGAAAATGATATAAGGTTTTCTTTGTGAGTAAGAAACAGGTTGGAATTTTTTTATTTGCTATTGCTTTAAACAAAAACTAAGCTATCATCAGGAAACATAACGCTCTTGAAAAAGTTTTTTGATTCTATCTCATGTCCAACTTTTCAAAATAAGCTACAAAATAAGTCTCATGAATAAAATGAGAAAAATGTTCACCTAACATATTTGTTAGTATATCACCGTCGAGTTTATATGTGCATACGGCTTGTCAACTGAATCTAACCATCTCTTACCGGAATGGCAAGAAGATAGTAAATGGAATGATTTTATTTTTATTTTCATACAAAAAATTCTAGAATTGTTGCTTAGGTTTCGAAATAATGAGAATGGCATAACAAGAGGTATTGAGGATTTCCTATTAAATTAACAAATATATTAACTGAAACTGAGAAATTCAGTATTTTAAGTGAGTAAAAAAGAAAATAATTAGAAAAACATTACCAATTGTCACCATGTTTATGTGTGTCATTAATAGATCATTTGATAAGTATAAGGTTATGTTGTGATTGACTTCAACCAATTTCAAAGAGCAGATCTTAGCAATATGTAAGTAATTATCTCAGCAAACCAGTCTATAAAGATTTATAAATCACATACTGTTCAGTTTATAAGACCATAATTAACGTTAATTGTAGGTAGACTAGTGCCATCTACTGACTGTTTAAAACATGGACTAATTTATTTGACAACAATGCTTAGAATCAGTAAATTAAATTAAAGTGTCTTGAATAATAAACAGTCTCTAGAATAAATTTCTTGACTAGATCATGGCATTTATTCTTACACTTTATATGAAATATTTACCAAGATATTAATTACACACGATACTTCTATGTCATTGATGATTAGTATAAATATTTTAGCTTTTCTTAAACAACTGACACCTTTCTTAATGTGTCAGTTAATGGTGTTACTGTTATATAAGAGTAAATCTGATTTTAAGTAAACAAATGAACATTTTCACTTTGTTGAAAATGAAGTGCATAATGAATTTTCAGTAGATTTGGAAGTTTCTTCAAAATGAATAATGTGTGTTTCAATTAGTTCACACATATTTACTACATATATAATTCACTTTCCAAGTACAAATACATAAACATCTCTTTGAGCTCAAATTTAGACAAACAGGACTACTGATGGCACCTGGTAGTTGACGTTTTAGTGTATTTAAAAGAGTTCTAGTCAGATAGCACCATTTTACAAGTTGTTAATATCGAAATAATGATTAGTTTTAGCGAATAATCACTAGTAGTATCATGCAACAACAACAACAACTGAATGATACACAAGAGATGAAATGTGAGCATATCTTTTTCATTAAAGCCGGATAAGGCAGGCTGACTGAAGCATGAGTTCTAAAATTATGTAGAATAAACAATTCTAGTCACTATCAAAACATCGTAATAGATCTCGTGAATGGATTATAATAATACTTCTCTGACTAAAGGCATTATTTGAAGTTTTAAGAATTAGAATGACTCTGACTCTTGCTAAATATTCATATCTTTAGTATAAATAACTAAGCATTTGTCCACAGACACTTAATTATTGTAAAATTTATGATATCTGTTAGCTAACTTTTGTTTTCCACTTCATCAAAAATATGCTTTGGTTTTACTATACTTTTATTTCATCAAACAATTTGTTTTCCTGCTTTTTTTCTAGTAAGATGAATGATCGTCAGGAGCAAAAACATGTTTAGTGTAGTTATTTATCAATCCACATGATCAAAGAAATCTACAGTGTTTCATAAAGCACATTCATAATATAATCTAAAGTGTTTAATTCCGAATCAAGATTTGATAACCAACCTCAAATTAATTGATCACATACATATAGGTACTTTCAAATATAAAACCTTGTTCAGGTTATGGTTTGATCGAGGTCATTAAGTTCCTTATAATTATCATTCAGTTACAGTGGTTTGTGTTGCCTAAAATCAATGATTGACATCACAGCAACAACATATAAAAATTCTAGTTATGTAACTAAATTGCTATCTTCAATTCTAAGCAATGTTGGTTAGACTACAACATATGAACGATCTTCGAACGATGCCACAAATGATCCTGGAAATATTTACCTACTTACTAGGATTGGAGGAGGAAAAACCTTTACACTCTATCTAGGCAGTGAATAGCTTTTCATATCATAAAAAACGTTCGATTTATATATATATATATATATATATATATATATATATATATATATAATTATTGGTTAATACGATTAATAGGGCGATGAGAGATAAAGACGAGTACATTTTGGAGAAAGATTTATATTACAATAGAGGTTTACAAATTTCAAGAAAAGTAGCCATGAGTTAAACGAAATTAAAATACATTGAGAATTATGGTAAAGCTTGATGATAACGTGTTTTGAGCCAGAACATGCATAAAAGGAATCGTGTGCAGAAGTATTCATTACATGTATTGTTAGCATCAGTGTTTCCCTACTCGTCAATATTCGTCAGTTTAATGACTGAAATTGTTAGATTTCATGACCACAGATTTCTGAAGAACCATAAGCGGTTGATAGAGTAAAAGACTAACATATCATCATCAGAACTGGGTATTAGTAAATCAGAGACCGAACCAAGTCAAAAAAATACGTGAAAATGAAACTGATTGTATTTAGATGACTGACCGTTAAGTAAACGGTTGATTTTTATTGAACTATATAGTAAACAAAAATTGATGTTAGTATCCGTTTATCATCTAAATAATTCATTCCTTTTTTACAAGGAACACAAAAGAATATCTATCATTATAGAGTTGTGGAGGTTGTTCAGTTTTAGTAAAATCATGGATCGAGCAACATTTAACCACCATTTGAAACCTAAACAGCCCTTTAGTCCTACTACGGGATTCCTCAGAAGTGCATTCATGAATCCACTGGACGGAATCAAACCCAGAGACTCATGACTGGTGCTTAAATGTTTAACCACCGCGTTAACGTGTAACTTAAACCAATCCACTGCTAAGAATCCCCTTGCTAGTACGAAATTACTATCCACTGGTTCCTGATTTTCAATGGTGTTCTAACTCTGATCGGTTCATGATTTTGATAAAATTTTCAAACGATCTGAAAATTATGTTATATCAAACAATCTGCATTGCTGCCGAAACTTTAAAAATATAAACAAGTGAAATTTTATTATTTTCTGCGTGATTTAGATAAGAACTAAATAATCTCTTACTAAATGCGCTTTACAATGTTGAAATTCTAAATAGTTAAAGGAATTAAATGGGTGAATTTCATTATTGTATAAAACATAATAATTCAATGATCAACTGGACATTCTAGAACTACTAAAGCAAGCTAATCATTTGCACTTTAACAGTATCCCATCAAATCAAGTGATCATGTTGGCACAACCTAACAACTCTGTCACATAGAATGAAGATATACGAAAAGAATACTATTCATGGAAGCAAGGGAACATAGTTTCAGGAATGAACAAAAGTAAAATAAAACGGTTAGTCATAGTAGCATCAAATTAAAAAAATTGAGTTGAAAATTTCTTCATTTTATGACGAATTTCATGATGCAGAAAAAACTATTGTTTGTCAACATTACATAAAACAGTTTAATCAGAGTTTTAAAAAGTTAACCATGAACGACAGTCTTATTATATCTAATAAAAACACTATGGCGAATGTCTGAGTTAGATGCAAAGCAATTTGTGATACTTACCAGGAACTAATTGTTGATAAAACAAACTGGGAACTATACAACTCTGTTATAATCCAATATCGGTTACCGATATTTTGTGCCTTCACCAAAATCCTTTATAGCATAAAGTATATTAGTCCCAATAAATTGAATCAACAAAATACTCTATGGTTTTCTCCAAAATCAAAATATTTGTAACATAAATATTAGCAAGAACCAAACAGTTTTTGACAGTAGACAAAGTAGAATATTGGAAAAAAGTGTTCAGAAATAAATTATGTTCATACAAGATTATTGTTTATGTGTACAAATATCAATAATGTAGTTTTACAAATACACTTGTATGTAACCAGTACATCAGTGTAGATTTAAATAATTTGACTAAGTAGTTTACCAATTCTTATACGATTGTAGCTTGATTAGATAATCCCAATTTATTTAGATAAAATAACATAAGTTCCGATTTGATTAGCTAATCTCGACAGCCAATAAGAAAATTATTAACTTAATCGATAACCTAAATGTTTTTTAGTAAACTCATAAGCAGTATTCTTATATGCGGATTATTTAGAAAGTGTTTGTGTTGAAATTAATATTTACTGGTTCTAAATTTTTTAATTTAGTGAATTAGCTCGTTAAACAGGAACTTTTGTAAAATAAATAACTTCTGTTGTTAATGTACTTATTTTCAAAACTGTATGAAACGTTTTAGCTGGAAAACACAACTCATTAGAAGCAGAAAATGGTCTTTTTTAAAATAATGCAAAATTTCAGTGATTTATCGCATTCGTCATTTATTTGATGCTTCCAGTAGATCTTGATTTTGTAAATACTATAACCTATAAAATCTGATAACAAGGTTACTAGTTCAGTTAAGTTCAACAGCAAGTATGCTTTGCATCTTATTTGAAATAAAATCAAAGTCAAAATTATTTAATACTTTGAGTTATAGGATTTAGCCACATGATGCGTCAGCAAAAAGATTCGTTGTATTTGTTGCTAATTTAGATTCGGATTTCAACGTTTAACTGGTCTACAGATTCCACAAAACGAAGGTATACTGTTCATTCATATCATCTGTAAAGATGAAGGATTTCCGAAGAAATCGAATCTCCAAGTGGTTATAAGTACTTATAATATGAATTTTTTGGTAGATAATAATAATAATAATAATAATTTATAATATATAACATCCATTATTTTGTAACTGTTTCGAATAATACCTGTTTTATGATAAAAATTTCTAAGACTCACGGAATATTATAAGAATCTTCATCTAGATTTGAACGGATAATTTCATAGTAGGAGTCGTGGGCGCGCACTGCTGATGAGTCCCATACCAGGAGGAAACGGCCGTCCAGTGCTTCCTGGTTTCTAATGGTGGTCTAACAATGATTGATTGATGATTTCAAATGTGTAAGAACACAAACCTCCAAAACTCGGCCCCAAAATATCGTAACAGTGCTCACTAGTGACTAGCTTCTTGAGGAAATTCTCGGAGTTCTAGTTGAGAAGACGTGACCAATAGAGTTGAACCCTGTCGGGTGTAGGCAGTAACTACCAAAGACAAATGGATGAGGTCGCGCAAAATCCCTAGATCAATCAGAGTTAGACTTTAACACCGTTGGATGCTGGCCCATCGGTCCAATGGTTAGGCGTTCGCGCACAATACCGAAGGTCCCGTGTTCGAGTCCTGCGAGGTGCAGGAGTTGTTGATGCGCACTGCTGATGAATCCCGTGCCAGGATGAAACGGCCGTCCAGTGATTCCAGGTTTCTAATGTTGGTCTAACAATGATTGATTGATGATTTCCAATGTGTAAAAACACGAACCTCCAAAACTCTGCCCCAAAATTTCATGGTGGTTGGGCTCTGAGTTAATGTTAAATAAAGTGGAAAATTCTAATTGTAAGTCTCGAAATTTGGCTTTAAGTCGGTTTATTATTTCGATTGTGACAGACTGCAAAAATCACCTCTTAGCACATCCATGGAATGAGAAAATTAAATAATTACTTAGACACTGAAAAATTTATGAATTGTTTTAATCTTGGACAAATCTCATGTAAAAACTCGATCTGAAATAGTTTGGATGACCCTATTGTGGATAATTTGACTGAAATCGGTTCGCACTCAGTAGCTATGTGGATATAGTGATGGCATTTACAGCGCACTGAAATCGGTCCGAGTCCCGTAACGAACGTCAATTCTAAGATGCTGTTATGTCCGGCTGACGAGTCCCGAACAGAGCGAAACGCACATCGTGAATTCCACTACTAGGCACATTCTATCGGTTCTGTATGTACTATTCTCCTGGAAGTATTTATAAATTGACAACGAGATTATTTTCACTGTTATTTTGATGATCTTAGCCAAGTGTGACAGCAAAAGAAAACATTTGTTTAAGTTTATGCAATAAAATATTGTCTATATATGAGAACAAAAATAAGGGATGTATGGATTCATACATAATAATAATGACAGTCATATAATTCATTTGGTAACAAATTTGTTTTGAACAAAATGTTTTCTCTAATGAAAACTTACAATTGATTGTATTGATCATTTAACTACGGAAACCAACTTTCAGTCGGTTTTAAATTACATTATACTTACATGAAGAAATTTATTGAGTCACGGCCAATTTTTAGCAGGTATAGCAATAATGAATAATAATGCAACTGAGGTCATTTATTGTTTGATATATAATTTTTTTATTTTGATTGATGAGTCCTAGGAAGCGATATATGTTCAGCATAATTCTGTTGTTCATGTTAATCATTTAAAATGCTTTTACAATATTACGTCGTACAAAAAATGTTTTGCTCAACATTGTATGCGTCAGTTCTCTTTTTTCAAGTTTACTAAAAAGTAACCTAAAAACTAACCGAAATGGTTCAAACTGAATTCTAAGAGTTTAACTAAAAGTAATTTAATTGAATACATATTTTAGATAATAAAAAATTAGCACTGCATTTTTGTTCAGAACAAGGAATTCTAGTCAATCAGCTCTAACTTTGTTTGATTCGAGAAAGTCACAATGCGGAAGGCTCATGCCATGTGATTTCTCTTTCACAAAATCTGAACATCTACCAGGTTGTTTTATTGCTTACCAACATTTCTCATCTTATGCGCATTTAACTAGGTGGAACACACGTACCACGTTTCTCATCATGGTAACAGTAGGACTTAATGCAATTGCTAGTACGTGATGATTAACCAAACTAATTGATTGAATAACTTACTCTTTTAGTATATTGTATGAAGATGTTACGACCAGATGGAAAAAATGATTTATTTACAGGAAACACAGTGTACTAGAGAAATATGTACATCTTATCTTCAGACTTCCATTTTCAAAACAGTTGGATTATTGTCTGTCTTTCACATGCGTTCTAGTCTTCTAAACACTTTTATCGTGCAATCCATTTAGATCCGATACTCTTCTCTTTAGCAGTAAATTTTGGGCTACAATCCACTGCATACTATATATAAGCCGCATTGCGACTGGTATGCATCCAAATAGTGCAGTACTATTCAATCTAATGTTATCCGGTACCAGCTAAAGAGAAAGTTTCACTAGGTAATTTTTAAGTAAGTTACGTTTTACTCAAATAAGTTAATCCATAACCCCAAGCTCTATCGAATCAACATAGTATCCTTAGATCTACTGGCTTACTGTGTATAGTAATTTTTAATAACCATTATCACACCCATTCTCATGTTATTTTCGTGAAGATACATCACGGCAGCGTTTTATGAGAGACTAAAAACCTGCTTTTCGTTTTTTAAACCTATGTGGGCAAACGGACATGTTCACAGATCATTTCATGCACTCTACGAGTTGCTAACACTGCATTAAAAACCAAAAGTAAATAAATCAGTTGACCGATTGCACTACTGTGTTTCCTACTAACAGAATGTACATGATAGAAGTATGGTGTACAGCTGCCTACTGATACTGGATGAAAAAGACCTAAACAGTAGCATGAATGAATAAAACGATTAAGAAGTACTTAAAACTATACTTTAAAAACACAGTTTATTTCAAATTCTGCCTATGCTTGAATGGTAGTGTTTCAAGTAAGAGAAATAATTGTATCCTATGTCTAATAATTTTGTGAGTGAGAGAAAAACACTGAACGTGCTACCTACAACAGTGTGATCAATACTTTGATTTAACTGTTCGTAAAATCAAATACATGTGCAGTTGAATAAAAAAATTTGGTGCTTGATTACCACGTGACTTTTATCAGTTAAAGGATTTAATAAATATAAAGTATCGACTAACTGTAGAGTTTTCAAGTTAAGGTTAGACAAGAAAATAGACATGTATTTGTAGACATATAGTCAAAAAATTAATCAAAATTATCGTTGTCAGTAGAAAGGAATTAAATTTGAACTAACTGTTAAATAAATACAACACCTTTATGATCGCCTCTTACATCTAAGAGGCGAACTCAACAAACGTTTGAATGTATTATTCCTGCCTTTTACAACTGCTTCTAATATATATATAGCAAAACATTTTGCCTATTTCCTTCACCATTATCTTTGGAACACTTTATAGCTAGTTTTTTCAATCATTTCATTGTTTTATGCGTAACATTCTGGATAAATATTTGTCTAGAATGATGTTCATCACATATAAATCATCAGTAGCCAGTCAAAGATTGTATTAATGATCAATGAGTATGAGAGGCCGTGTGTGGAAAGTTTTATCAGAAAAGAAGATATAAAAGTTACCAAATCTTTGCATCACACCTAATGTTCCCACTACCAATTGCAAAATACTTGATTTGATTGAAAGCAGATTGTAGTGTGTATTAATATGTCCAACCCACAAAGATTGTCCTGGACTATGAACAACCTAATCACTTAATTCGTCTTGAGCCATCATTCACACATATTTTGATCTTGTTAATGATTCTCTTTTAACCTTGGTTGTTTTTACTTGTGTGTGTATTACTTTCTTCGCTTATCACACATCTAAATTATTTTTATCTGACTATTAATATTTAGTTGTGTGTCATCGAATCGAGTTAGATCACTTTTCTTCTATCCTTCGCTTTTACGTTTCCCATTCTAATGTCTCTTTGAACACCAAATCTACGAAATAAATTCATCTAAAATTAACCGTACTGGGCTTTTAGTCACCAGAGTCGCACGAACGGGATTCGTCGAAGAATAAAATACAGAAATTAAATGGCAGATTTATTTTATATCATATTCAATTGTTTATGTGAATTAGAATCGGATCACGAGTCACTAAAAGCTATTTTCTTGGTTGTACAATTTACAAACCCTATTTATGTACATTTCATGAATTTATTATGATTCATGCTTACAACAGATTAAGTATCTAAGTTGACGTATTTACTTTACGAGCTATGTTCACTGTTACGTTATGTTTCCCTTTGATTGTGAATTAAATAGCATTTAATTATGACTGAATATCTTAGTTTTGAAATTCTTTTTACCATGTAACAACTTTCTCAAACATATTCATCCACTTGGATGTTGTTATTTCAAAAGAATGATTTCAGATTGATTATCTTATAAGTATAAATAGTTGGTCACACATGCAATCAACGAAGTACAAAGAATAGTGTCTAAGGGATACTGAGAATTCATTGAGTTATTCAAATTCATTTTGAAAATAAATGGCATGGTAATGCTGGTAATTTGTGTGCATTTATTTATGTTTAGTTATTTGTTAGTTCTAGATTTGAGTATTTAAGTGGATATGAACATTATATATGTAACGTGAAATAAGTCATATACTGCAATAAAGTGAAACAGTATCAACCAAGGTTAAAATCTTTAGTCAGTCTCAGTTATGAAAGGTTTGAAATCACTGAGCTTATTAACAACTGCCCACTAGCGCGCTTCTGTGTAATCAAGAACGTTGTTTATTTTTTTTTGCATTGATGGTAATCAACATTCCAACTTTTCCATTATAACTTGAAGTTGTTTGATTTCGGATAGATGGTTCGGTGTGCAGATTTTACATAGGACGAAATAAATTTCCGTACTATCAAGATATTGATGACTTGTTTCAGGGAATAAGGGTCATATTTGCATTTGACACAAGACTCGGAGTAACTAAAACCCTGTAACGATTGTCTGATAGTGAAATAATCTTACTGCCCTTTATAGTCACACCTTTTTGTGAATACTTATATGTTTTACTTTAAAGACATATTTAAACCAGATAATGGATCAATAAATCAAATTGCTCAATATAGAAAAAGAAATCAATAAACTGACATGCAATCTGATGTGATTTTTAACTGTCAGTTTACAGTAGTATTTTTAATTGTGTAGATATGTGTCATCTTGTTCAGTACAAGTTGACGTTTTAACTATTTTGAAGTAAATCAATGTTATGAATAAAATGAGAATATATATATATATATATATATATATATATATATATATATATACATGGATATATCATCGGAATATTGCAACTGTCACTGTGGTAGAATAGACATATATTTTTTGTTTAAAAAGGTTTGCAGGAAATCGATAAATGTGGAATTAATGAAGTATGTTAGTAATGACATAAATTAATAAGTTACTGTCAAATAATGATAGTATGATTCTGACAGTAGCAAAAATTACAGACATAAATTAATGTATTTGAAAAGGTTTAATTGCCAAGTTTTAGTTAATATTATTGAATCATAAGAATGATTAAAAATTTATGACAATGTATTCATATTTTAATTCAAATTACAAGGAAATTTTCGGTTAAAAGTTTTTGTCTTAGGTGATGAGTTGATACTAATTAAATGAACTTTAATAACTACTTTCTTAACCGTGTACAGAGAAATCGAACATGTAATGATCAATTGATTCTACACAAAAGCATTATTCTCTAGGGATAAGGTGTTAATTTATTTTGATTATGATCTATTATGGCATGAAACACACTCAAAAATTATCACACTGATTCAGAAAATACCCTTTAAACTATTAGTTTTTATTTTATCGGATTACATTTTGTGATAAAATCGGACCCAAACAATTTCAACCTTAAACAAGCATTATTATAGCTTAGCATAAAAGCTGATGAGTTTCAATTTGAGTAAAATGCACGTACTATAGGATGTGTATTAGAATTTATTTGTCTTTAGGCTGATACACTTATCCATACTCTATATATGTCGTCTTTATTTTTTTATTTTATGATGAAAATAACTGATAAATACTAGATGATATGAACAGTTTGTCTTACTCGTTTGAGAACTGAAAATAAAGTATCATAAGTACACTTTACTTAAAAGGAAAGCAATTATAGCAAATCAAAGTTAATCAAGCTTGTTTGTTCGTGAATAGATTGTTTTTTAAAAAAAACCCACTGCGAAACCGCAATATATATATATATATATATATATATATATATATATATATATATATATATATATATATATATATATATACAGAGAGAGAGTACTGATCAAAATTTTTTTAAGAACAGTGACATTTTGGAAGTGATATCAACAAGTAATTATCTTCAGTGTACAGTTGCATTAACAGTGAGTCGATGAAATAATTGTTGGAATTAGTAAAAACATTTATTATTCACATAAATGTACTTATATGAAAACATCAAGTTGAACCTCTTAACAAAATGAACGGTTTGATTCTAACCTTGATGCTTAATTGGTACGCAGCTATCTAAGGTAGCAGCTATTGATTTATATAATGATCTACAATCAGAGTAAAATTTAAAACTTTATATTCATGCAGATCGATAAGTTTTTATTTCTACGACGTGAAATTTCTTTGTCAGTTCAAATGATTACGATTTATAATCTTTTTTTTGATAAGGTATATCGGATATTAGCACTAGTGTAAGTGGTTGCAACAGTTCATCATAAGCATCTACGTTTATGTTCAGTTGTGAAAGTCCCCAACTCTCAAAAGACTGCTTCTTCATTATTACAACTTAAAAAATATTTTTACTTTATAGTTTTAGTAAGAAAATAAGATTTATACAATCACCTACCGAATGATCAATAAATTGCATTGACATATCGATATGAACTAGTTGAACTGACTTTGAATGAAATGATTTTTTTTGTAATGTTATTATTTAACAAATAAAACCCGTTTTTGATTTTTTGCAGTAATCAAATTATAATATATACTGGAATTAGTTTCGACTGCATCATTAATAGCCTTTATAACTTCAATCTCTTTTAGTTCAACAATTCAACAATATTTTATTTGCAATTGTCATTTAAAATTTAAAAAAAAACACTTCAACATCAACTGCATGATTTGTTGAAAATTTAGAAATCATTACAATAATTAAAGGTCTAATCAAACAATCTAATTAGAAAGAATGTGTGATACTTTCATTTGAGTTTAATGCATACGAATAAATTAGTCCAAATGACTGAATTATTCGTAATATAAAATATATAAAGGATGTTTATGAAGACTTATCTAGTCTTTTAGTAAACATCATAAATTGAACAGTATTGTATAATATCACGGATTTACTAAAGTGTTAAAACGAAAATTCATTAGTTTCATAAACGCACCGGAAAATGGCTGTTCAGTGTTTCAGCAATACGTATCTTAAAATTAGGAAACGATTTCCTGATAATTCAGGGTATGAAATTTGTCGAAGAGCTAAAATGCTTAACTGAAAGTTATATAGATTTAATACAGTTTTTGGATGGTACGCTGCTCATTGAACGATTTAAACCTTTTAGTATCGATTTCATACTACACCTAGTGTCAACACAATTAGCATATTCAAAATTGAAGCAAAATAATTTTCTATATACTATGTCTTCTTAGTATGAGTTGTAAAAAAAAATTTTCTCTAACGTTATTTTGAAAATAGTCAGTGACAAATTAACTATTTTTATTTGAATAAAAATTATTTCAACCGAAACAAAAATTATTGTCTTTAGTAATTAATTATAGCCGAATTAAAGACGAATGAATTTCACTCAATTCTTTGAGGGCTGGACAGGTTTTATGCAATTTCGCTCATATACATACAATAAACTCATTGTCCCTCACATCGTATGTAGTATCCGGTTTGTTTATGTGTGTAAGAATAGATTTTCATGAATTATATTTCATACTTCAGTTGTTTATCTAAAATAAAAGTGATATAAATGAGTTTATGCACAGTATTTTTACTGTTAAATAATTATGACTGAATATGTTGATAATTATTGACTGTAACATAAATTTTGGTGTAGTTGTAGTTGTAATTCCTATTACTAGTTCAGTTTAGTAACTTTTACTTGAATAGTCACAATTATCACCACATTATACGTCAGGTGTTCATTGATTGAACATGATTTATATTGGGTTCGTAACTTCGTAGTTGCTTTAAGGCGGAATATTCAATCTGATGAATTGTAAACCAATAGATTAAAATGTCTAGTAGTAACAAATTCGGATGTAAGCTGATAGATACTAATTTTACTTCTTATAGACTTGCTACTGCCATGATCTGCTTTGAGTTTCAGGCACTGCTTCAAAATTGAAGTAGTTGCATAAGCTATTCGATGAAACTAAACTTCTTACGATTTCTTATATGCTGTTCGCTTGCCTTTAAAATTAACCTTAAGAATAAATCATCTGCTATATTCTAATAAAAAACAGGACCTTCAGGGTTTAAAATTTAAGACAATTCCTCTTATCTTCATTATAAGATTACATTCAGTGATTACAAAACACAGTATCGATATAGATAAATATATTTAACTGGAGTAATTATTAATTTTTGACCTAATTAATTATTTATTTACTTCATAAAATACTTTATGTTTACTATAATTCGGGATTCTAAGCTCGAAGTATTTCAACAAGTTTCTCTGACAGAATCAGAAAAAAAGGAAACGTGAAATCAGTAAATAATCTTTCTTGGATTAAGTGAATAATTTTCAAGGATGTAAGAATCTATACAACCTTTAATTTGTAACATGATTAAGAATACAAGTTTTAGATTAAGTCAGTTTTTACAGCCTGTTTCTCTCGTATTATATTCGTTAGATAAGATATTATAGAGCTTTTATACGATTGCTTGTTTACTTGGATCCTAATTCATTGCCATTTTGTTCCACTGAAATAAATACAAGAAAGATATGAGTGCATGGATAACATCTAATTAGATAACACTTACCAGGATCTTCCACATAATAATATTCATAATGATCTCAAACTATCCAAGCTTCTGTCTGCCTTTAGCATACTCTCCATGATCAGAGGAAAAGCTTAGATCAAGATAAAAGTCTTTAACATATTTTACATTACAAAATCTCCAATAGCGCAAACTTTATATGATCCGAACAGGCTTTTTATGTTTTCCTCCTATCTCTGGCTGAAATTAACAGTTTGACATTTAGAAGAATTAACTATGTGACCATCAATGACAAATCACCGATCACTGAACAACAGGACTTCAGTTGTTTCAAAGGAATCCATAAAAGCATAACTTCGTGTATTTATAGTGAGGTCAGTCGAATATGTAAGAAGTGTCCTCTGTAGAATACGGCAGAGACTGTAGAAAAAGGAGAAAAGAGGGAAGAACAGCTATTTGAGGCACACCTTGAGTTGATTGAGACGGGGAAGACTTTTCTCTAAGCACAGTATGCAGTCTATTTTCAGAGATGTCAGAAGACGGTGAGTCAGTTATTCATCTATCAGTGTTAAATTTGGGAAGCATTTTTAGTAGTTAGAAGTACAGTCTAGAAAAGCGCATCGAACATATCTCTTACGCATTTCTAGGCTGAGCACTATATTATGATACAGAACGATAACAGCATCTAAGGTACTTTTTTCACATCTGTAAGCAACATTGTATGGATCAATATACTTTTTCAATGTGGGTTGGACTAAGAGCTTTTTCAGTTGATTTCATAAAAGGTCGGGTTCTTGGTATGGATATAAATTTTGCATTCTTATCACTTGATGATTTCTTTGGTCTTGGGATTACCTATATCTTTTCCCCCATTTTCGGTACACATTTTTTGAGAAGGTTTCATTAAAGACACTTGTGAATAGATGACACAACACAAGTAAACTTTTTTGGTGTAATTAATAATGCTGATTATTATATAAATCATATTTGTTGTGTCTGTAATCGGCTGTAACGTTAGAAACTCGAACTTACATTTAATTTTTGATGGAAAATGAGAAAGTTTTCAATGAAATATGTTCTTCTTGTTTATCAACAATTCGTTTTTAGACTCCATACATCAGAGGAGAAAATCACCATTAACAACAAAAAAAGACTGTACAAGATTGCGTTGTTTTTCCTTCAGGTTTTTATTTTTTGATTTAATAGTTTATGAAATAAATATGTTATTTATAAATAGAAATGACATTCGATTATTTTGTACCGGTGAAACAAACTGATGTTTTGGATTATGGCACTCGTTAGTGACGTTCATTCAACGATTTCATCTGGTCAGTCTATTTTCAGAAAAATAAAGTTTATATTCAAAAATTTACAAATTTATCCATTATTTGATCAGAAGTTTTTTCAAGTTAAAATAAAGTTTAGAGAAATATTTGATAGAAAACTCGAATTCACTACTGTTATCAAACGAAGTATTCCTACTTATGGTACATTACTTCAAACAGTTACGTTTGTTATTCTGTATGGTTACATTTTTTTACATACATTTATATATACAAACATAGAACCTGTTAATGTTTCTTTAAAAGCAAAGAAAATTTTTTTAGACAGCGAAAAGTTTGTCGAAATTGCGTTGTGGGTTAATCATGGCCATCAAGAAATTTTGTTTTCAATTGTGTACACCATGGTGACCATAATCGTAGTGAAACAATATCTTGAGCTCCATAATTAACCATTTGATTGTTGAGTCTACCACTTCCAGCTGAGCTTGTAAATAGTATGTATTGAATGTGCAGCAGAATGTCGCCCTGAAGTTATGACTGAAGTGAGAAATGTTAGATACGGATTCATAGTGCACTCTAGGTGTTGTGAGGAGCGAATGGCTTATGGAAGGTGACTTCCAAGAATTCATTTGTTTTGGAAATAGATGTCTTCTGGTAAGGTTGTACAGTGGCTTCAAATAAAGTGATTATTTAATATGGTCATCCATTTATGTACATTGAAATTTCGGATAACTGACCTACAAAAATTAATTTATGTTCATTCTAGCTTTATTAGTTATGATTATTATCACTAATTTTATGGAGTATTTGTATGTCAATGTGTGTAGATCAGTCTCACAGTACATAGTGCATTACTGATATGCTTGAAACTATTACGAGTTCACTTTACTCGATAAACGGAACGAAGATGAATGATTCAATGACACGACAGGTTACTCTCATCCGATCGTCCAAGACCCTACTAACTAGGGGAAAACGTCTTGATAAGACTTACAGAATGTATTCCAGAGGCAACCAGAAAGTATGAGGTCCATAAGCACACGACTCAAGCTTATTTATGCAATGATGAAACGCTCTTGGTGAGAGCCACAAAATAGCGTACTAAAATAATCCATCAATCAATGGCAGTCAAGTATTTCCCGAATGGCAAAAGCAAGCTGAAGTTCTTTGGTACGAAAACATAAAATTTAAGATTTCAGAATAAAATTACAAAATTAGAACCTTTTCCACGTAAGCTCTGGTGATCTACCCCCCCCCCAACAATTGTTTTTCTAAAATGTTGCATAATTACAGATTTTCATTTGAACTACAATTAATTATTTATTTTATTATTTCATTTTTCATTTATTGGCAGATGATGAGGTT
Source organism: Schistosoma turkestanicum (assembly GCA_944470395.2). Classification (NCBI taxonomy): domain Eukaryota; kingdom Metazoa; phylum Platyhelminthes; class Trematoda; order Strigeidida; family Schistosomatidae; genus Schistosoma; species Schistosoma turkestanicum. The sequence goes on along the minus strand of OX103979.1, from coordinate 2,646,281 downwards.
TTCGGTATAATGAATTCATTTTATTCCTTGGATCTTTTTGATGCTTGCTTTGTTTGTAAATGTGATCAAACGTGAGAAATGGTCATTACAAAAAATCCAGTAAACTCAACTTAAATCTTGTGATATTGAACTCATAAGCTGATTAATATTAGAGGACCATTGAAAATATGAAGGCTCTAGGTTTCCGTTTTTTCATAGTGCAGAACTCATCAGCAGTGTGAACCACTCGACCACACGAGCCAAAATCGAATTCAAAGCCTTTGGCCTTGTGCATGAACGGTTGATGTCTTGACTACTGAGCCGGTATGTAATGGTAATAATGTTTAACTAGGACTAAACAACCGTCTTGGGCTTCCAGGTTTCTAATAGTGGTCTAACAATGATTAGTTCATGATCTCCGTGAAACACAAAAATATCAACAATCCAAAACTGATGAAACGTGCAAATTGTAAAAAATATTATTATCCGCAAGTATTCGCTTACAAAAATTTGACAAATATCACAGATAAATTAGAAAAAACTATTGATAAATGTTGAAAAGTGATTAATGCGCTACGGGGCATATCAAAGGAAATTAATCAAAGCAAACGATCCTAAAAAATTACAATTAACAGAAAATTCATTCCAGTTAATTCAGACTTTACACAGTTATGGCATTTGGTAAGTAACCAACATTAATCGAACGCTTCATCAACTACAATCTTTCTTGTGGTTCAATTATATTATTCTGAGCAATGGAAAATCGATAGGTACTTCATACATAATATTTAGAACTAGGTATACACGTTTAAGTGTGTCAGCCAAGTCAGAATTGTGGCTTATATTACGTTATAAAAATAATCCGTCGGTTGTACACAAACCTCCAAAAGAGTTAACTCTCCTACTAATAATTGAGACTATATTGTCCTATCTAATAGTGTGAGCGGTGCATTCGATTTGCTTAATATGCTAGATGAGTCACTGTCAAATCACACTGTATTATGAAATTTAGTCAATTGCTGGAATGTGTGTATCTTTCGATAAACAAATAGTGATCCACTTATACCTTGATTCCAATATTTAGCGATTTATACAGAATGCTTAGTTATGTTGTTCATGTATTATAAAAAATTTTTAAGAACACAGTTGAATATACAATAGAACTCGAAGCCTTACAGTTATCAGTAACCTAGATACATTATAATGAAAAGATACATAGATTCTTAATGTTTGTTAAACTTTCTTAAACAATAACAATAAACAATTCTTGTGTTTACAGTAAATATTGACAAGCGCTTAAAAAATCAATATTTTTTATCAGGGAATCGGTTCATATACATTGCTACAGCTTATTTTTAGAAAATTTAAGTAATATTATCCGTCAATAGTGAACATGAGGTAACCCAAACTATTCATAGGACTACATTGTCAATACCCCATGTGAAGTGCATTTATTATTGATATAAATATAGGTGGACATAAATCATTTCAGTCATTAGTTTTATGTACAAATCAATGGAACTCATATTATTTTAAACCATTTGGTTTTTTTATACATGCCCTAATAAACAATGGGTGGCATTAATTATTTTCTATTTATTGACATTCCACTCCAGGTGTCCTTATTAGTAATTATTTCAAATTCAATGAAGAATATAAATATTTATTATGAAAAACCAAAATTAATTAGGTAAATAGTTTTATAAAGAAGGTGGATCATAACTGCCACATAAATGAAACCATCATAATGATCACTATTTGTGTAAGTCTACGTCGATTAACAGATTCAGTGAAATTTCACTTAACCTAGTAAAGTATAAATAGTAGTGTCAATCGGTAAAGTGGATTTAACTCCCATACATACACATATTTATGCTCACATCTTCGAACAATTCAACAGTGTACACCAGGCAGTTACCTTCACTGGTGAAGAGGAATATGATAAAAAGCTCACTTACCTTGACATCACACTAAGTAGGCGAAGTGATGGTTTACTAAGTAGAAGCGTGTATAGAAAAAATCCCAGTGCTTGCCAGTACACTCACTTTTGTATTTTTACACCTATCCGCTACAAAAGAAATTTGGTTACACGTATCACTAACAGAGCAACTATGATCTGTTCAGTGGACACTTTAAGTCAGGAGCTGGAATTCATCAACGGCTCACTAACCGAGATTGGTTATCCCAGCGCATTCAATAAGAAGTATATGCTTGCCGTAAAAAAGAAGTCGGTGGTTTCGACCTCCCAGAAGAAGCCTTTATCTATGAGGTTACAATTCAACGGATATGTGGCCTGCGATACTCTATAGGACAGATTAATAAGAGTAATTAATAGAACATTCAACGTTGCCAAACTTGAATTGATATTCTCCAGTCGACCAGCGATGTCTACCCGAACGAAGGATAAGTTACCTGAGTTGGCCTCCTCTATGTGCATTTACAAATTCAGCTGCTTCTGTGGAGATAGCTTTATCGGGCGTACTTCCAGGCAACTTACCCAACGAATGAGTGAACATCTCCCAGCATGGTTTACGAAGGGTCAGTCAAAAACAATACGCAGTTCTATCTTAGCACACCTGGTAGACAGTGGTCACGTTGTAGATAAATCTATATCTTTTCGGGTGATCTATCGTATACCTCCATCATTTCCCAACGGAGTTCGATCCCGTCTCCTACACATTGCAGAAGCCATAGGAATACGTACATTCAACCCCAATTTATGTGTTCAGAAGAAATTCGTGACACCCCTATCTCTTCCGTAGCTGGATATAACGTAACTAACGATTGACATTATATTTTTTATTTTATTTTTATTTTTACACACTTGCTTATTACGTGATGGTTTTGATGTTTTTTAATGATTGTTTGAAGTCTATTCATCCACGTTTGACCTACTATTGATAAAACTTTAGTTATCATATTTTATAATTTTCTTACTACTATCAGTACACCTGTCTTCTTACTATTCATTTGTACTTTTGCTTTTTATTTGTAGTGACGTAATCTTTTACATTTCATTTTGATTATCGTTCAACTTGCTTTGATTGGTTTAACACTTTCATATAAAAATTCATGTATATTAGAGTAGAGCCTGATGACGATCTAATCGAAAACAATATTGTTCGCTTATATGTGTTGTTCTTTGGAATTAAACTTTTATTTGAAAACTGTCATACATTAAACTCAAGACTGTGGAATAAACAAACTCTATTCTATTTAAAATTTACTTAGAATTTAAACATTCTAAATTTATTTGTTCAGCTGCAGTTAGAATATTCTACATTTGCTGGTTACATATTTTCTTCTCAAAAAAGTTACTTTTGTTATGCTCTATTTAATTGCACGACCCAAATTATAAAAAAATATTGTATATCTTCATTGCTATTGTTTAGTTCGAGATAATTTGCTTGTGAATGCAATGTCGTGACTGTGATGAAAATCATAGGACAACTTTTTATTATTGTTTATATGGAAATAAAAATATCGAACTAAATGGGATTACATCGTAGATGAATTAAACTTGATATTTCAATTATCATTGGAATTTTTATTTGTGCATTATAAATTACCTTTTCAATATTTATGGGCTAAAATGAGCTGATAAAATAAACTGAAAATCAAGACAGGTACTTGTGAAATTAGGTTAAATCATGGTTTTGATGTATGACAAATTGATCATTGACTTTTTTTTTAGTTACCCACCGAAAATAAATTGTAACAAACATAAAACACAGTTCCAATATATCAGATTAGGCACTGTAGAAAGTGAATGGTTCTCAATGCTTTTAAGTCCTAACTAACTTAACATTAACTTCGAGATAATATTACTGATGTTTTATATTGTACATTAATCTTGATTGTTGTTCTGAGTATAAAATAATCTGTTGATACTTTACAAAATAAACAGACTAATGAAATATCTGAAAAGTTAATTTGATTTTACATTAATAAGTAAAATTTGCTATCGAAACCTCATTGAAAAATAAAGTCTAGAATATTATGTCAATAAATATCTTTGTCTCATGTAAATTAGATTGCATTAGACATGGTTATGAACAAGTTAGTAACAAGTTGATAAGTTAGTTAGTTGGTCTAACCGCCCCTAGCTTTCGTCCAACCTATTCCTTTATGGAATAACATAGCTCTTCGAGGCTCTCGGTGGTTAGACATACGAAGCACATGTCCCAACCACCTCAACTAATGAAGATTCACTGTTTCATCTTTGATTTGCCATCATCACCTAGTACCCTTTTCCTAAAACCACCGTTAAATAATCGGTGGTCCCAGGGTATAGGATCAATGCTGTGAAGACAATGATGATTAAATCTTAGTAACCTACGAATATCCTCTACTCTTACAGGCCATGTTTCACACCCATAAAGTAGGACTCGTCCATTAGTCAGCAAACAGATATCTTGCCTACTCCATAAGTGACGCAACTTAGGCAAAAGTCGATCATGCCTGCTGTATCCGTGTTGAGATTTCGTCGGTCACCAGGCCATCAGCACTGATGAGACTCCCCAGATGAGTGGAGCGGTCAACCCGCTCGACTACTTCACTCTCTATCACTAGTTCAGGTGCCGATGCAACCCAGTCTTGAAGCAACATTTTGATTTCGACGGGGAAAACCGCATACCGAACGTTCTTGCATTGTTGCTTAGGCTGGTCAGAAGCGTGTCTATGACAAAATTAAAGAAAAATGAAGAAAGTGAACATCCCTGACTGACACCACTTGAAGTAAAGAATTTCGATGAAAGTTCGCCTTAAGCTCTCACTCGACCTGTATTGTTCGAGTAGAGAGCTTGTATAAGGTTAATGTACTTCTCTTCTACACACACTGCCACAGAACCTCAAGATCCACAGGTCCAGGAAGACAACTATTATCAGACTCCTAAATGTGTGTCTGTGTTCCAGGACATGTCGTAGTGTGAAGATGTGGTCTTTGCAGCCACGTCCAGGTCGAAAGTCAGCCTGGATTTCTTTAATCTGCTCTTTACGAGCTCCACTTAGGCGTCTAAGGATAATCGAGGCCAAAAATTTGGAAACTATATAAGTTAGACTGATTCCTCTGTGACTGTCACAACAGGACTTTTGTCCTTTCTTATAAATTGGCACAATCAGGGATTGGGACCAGTTGGATGGGATTACGTCCAGTTCCCAGATTCTACCTAATATCTCGGCCAATCTAGCTGCTAAAGCTGGACCACCATCCTTAGAAATCTCGGGAGCCAATCCATCGGGTCCTGCCTCTCTCTCTCTCGCTTCATATTACCTTTAGGTTTCTCGACTTCATAAAGACTAGGAGGACTTATGTCGGTTTCCCATTGAGGATGACTGGATATCTTGAGCAGCCGAAGTGCAGTGGAACGCCAATTAAACTGATCCCTGAAGTGATCTGCCCATCGATCCCATCTCCTGAATCGAAAATGAATAATAAGACCATCCTTTTCCGAGATGGGTTCCTAATACCGGTTTCCTTGATAAGTTGGAAAAGCTGTCTACTGTTACCTATCGCCACTGCCTTTTCCATCACTTTTTCTTTCGCCACCCATCACTGTTCACGATCATTGCAAAGGATTTCTGTCAACCTGTGCCTACGCTTACTCTGCTCCTCATCGTACTCAGTGCTAGGAGGGATGAACTTCGAGCATCCATCAGTTCCGAAAATGCTATTGAAATCCACGGATTTTCCCTAAACCTGTGGCTAGCCTTATCAGCAGATATCCCTGCTGTTTCCACAGTTTTATGGATATAATTCCAAGTTGCTTTAGAGTGGGCATAACTTACTACATGGCTTCCTAACTGTTTCTCTAGTTGCTCCTGAAATATATTCTTAGCTATGCTATCATTAGGTAGAACCGTAACAGGTTTCCTTGCGCTGTCTTTCCTACGTCCAGTAATCCCCAAAGAAATACGCGCTCGCATTAGAGCATGGTCAGAATCTAGACATGTGCCTCAGAACGAGCGACAGTCCTCTATTGAACCTCTCCATCAGTGGCTGATGGCGATGTGATCTAGTTGGGTCCATCGTTTGGTCGGCTTTAGGGCTCGCCAGGTCAAATTGTATTTTTCCTTATGCTTAAATTTGGTGTTTGCTAGGAATAAGCGGTTATCTGGGCATATCTGCAGCAGACGGTCGCCATTTAATATTCTCTGAGCCGTGACACCATAAGATCCACCTAGATTTCTTTCCATTTCACTGAATCTACCTACTTGAGCGTTAAAGTCACTAGCCATTATTACTATATTAGAGTGCTTAAAATTTTGGAGTTTATGTTATCTGAACTGCAGTCAGTGTGAGCGTAGGCAGATACGACTAAGAGGCAACAGCGAGTGTCCCTATCCTTCCGAGTCCGTACCGTCCCGTTTAGTCGGACAGCGCATAAGCGACTGTCTTTCAGGATCCAGTCTAAGACAGTTCGTTCTGCCCTAGGACTTAATACTATACCTACACCTGCGAGGCAACGAGAAGCGGCATCAGGGCCTCCAAAAACTCGAAGCGTAAACCTTATTGTGTCTCTATCTGCACTAGGCGAGTTCAAATTGATGATTTTACTCGGATATTGTATGCGCGTTTCGGAGACGCATCATACATCGATTACGCGGAATTCCAGAGTTTTAGCTAATATAGCCTGTTACCCTATTTGGCATAGGGTCCGAACATTAAACGCTCCAATATGTAATTTAGTACGGGGTTTCAAGAAACCAGGAATAACGTTTCGTGAACTCACATCGTTTGATTCAGTGGCGTGAGGTGATAAACGATCGAAAGAAGGTTTGGTCGAGGAGATAATTGAGTCATAAAGAGATGTAGAAGGGATTTGATTGTGACTGGTTTGGTCTAGTGTGCTTTTATGGGTATGAGGGCGGATGTCACTTCCTGGCTGCACACACCGTGGAAAGGTGTTTCTTGAGGAACCTGAAAACGAAGGTAGATTAGTGTTGGTCTTAACGACCTGAGAGCGTGACTGTAGAGCTCAAGGGACAACTGCATGAGGCCACCCACTCACGGCCTTTTTCTGAGAGGTTTTTTGAGTAATATCTCCGCTCTTAAAAGCCTTTAGTGGGCACCCTCACCACCGGAGATGGAAATCCGTGATGTAGAGTGAGTTTTGACAATTTTAGGGTTGACCTTTTCTAACCCATCCTTCTTTGTGAGAAGGCAACATCGCTGCTGATACTGGTTTTTCGAAGGAAACGCCTTACTGCTGTTACACCTCTCTGCAGTCAGCAGTATGACTTCGCTCTCAGTTATCTAACAAAGCCGTCGGTAAGCTAACTACTTGAATTTAAAGTAATGGTTGAACATTCATAACGAATATCAAGGTTAACTTATCTAAAAATGTAATCAAAGTTTGTAACAAGTTTGATTTCCTACTATGCTATCATTTTGGCTATTGTTATGTACGATGGTAAGCTTCATGAAAAGGGTTTCACCTTTTTTACATAGGGCTAACCATTTGGATGTAAATGACAATGATAACTTGACTGAAACAGATGGTTATCAAAATCTAATCTTTCTAATGCATTGAAAAGATCACATTCAAATAGTACCAACCATTATAACTGAATAAGCATCACTAGTAGCTTCGTTAGAAAATACACATTCTAATACAGTTTATGTAGAAAACGTCACTGTTCTCAATAACAATGATAATTACGATAATAAATATACCTTGAAATATATTTTATTTAGCCGAAATTCTGGTGTCACCGATAGTCGATGAATTCGAACAAAATTACTGAGAGTTAACTGTTGTAGATTTCTTCTGTATAGGTAACGATAAAGAATTTTTAAAAACCTTATGTTTAAGTCAATTAGATATTAATGGATACGTTCACAAATGTCTGCTTTATCAATCACCGAAACAAATGGATTTTATTTAAGAAGAATAATCACACTAAAATGTTGACGAATAATCAATGAGTAAACTATAAGAAAAGTCCTCAAATTTCACATCATGGGTCGATTGAAGTTAGATATCAAGACCACTGGTTGCCGGCTGGATTTGAGTTCCACCTGACGGAGTCGTGGATGCACATTGCTTATGAGTCTCACACTAGGCCGAGGTGGCCGTTTTCTGCTTACCACTGGTCTAATTAAGATCAGTTCGTGATTTCAACTATGCAAATAATACAATGTCTTCGAATCCCAGTCATTGACAAATTCCACTTAGTTTACAATATTGATATTATCTGTAATATAACAAGAAATATTTGCAAATAAATCACTTAAAAGAAAGTAAGAACGATTAATAAAACCTGAGATTTCCATTTATCTGAAGAAGTTTATACATTAATTATTCATTTATATTTACGTTTCTCTGATGCAATGAGTTTATGTTGAAAAATTTCTCAAAATATGTGTGTATTATGTTTTCGATGTGACGTCTGATTGATCAAATCATCTTAATTGGTTTGCTGAAATGCCGTTTTACTGAATTTTCACTTGATATTATCACTCGGTGAATTATTTAAACGAATAAGTAAATTAATTCAAAAAAATTGACCTTTGGTAATTATTTAATTAATATGTAACATCATCTCTCATAATTGAGCAAAGCACAAAAGAAAATAACAACAAGCTGTGTCTTGTCAAATCTAATGGATGCTAATTATCACATCGATAAAACGTCAGCATTTATAGATATCTATTAAATCTTCAAATTTGCCCTATGATTTTAGAATCGGACAATCCACAGAAACTAAAAGAATATTAGCATACAAAATAACTTTACGTAGCCTCTTAATGTACCTTCACCTTGTACATAAATATAATTGAATACTTTTAAAACTTTCTTTCCTTTACTTTGAACTTTGGTGATACTGATCAATAATCTTATCACTTCGCATTGTTTCATCAATAACAAAATACCAATATTTACATCCAATTTCAATTCTTATTCCTACTGTTAACCAACCATACGTATTCGTTAGCTGATTACGAAATTTCATCCTAGTTGTAATTCTATTTTCACAAACGTTATGTAACTAACTGACCATAATATTGTTAAACTGTCACAACTATTGAATTGGCATTGACTTTCTCCTGATATGTTAAAAAATTTATATTTTTGTGAATCCTTGACGAAGAATATTAATTGGAATGTAATTTTTTGACCTTTCAAAAACTTCAAAACACAATTTATCTCAATTTATATTCGATCAGCAAATAATCCGATTTTCTCATTTTCTTTCTCAAAATATGATTTATTAGTATCAAAATGATTGTTTGATTCATATTATCTGAAAATCTTGCTCAGGCTACAGACTTATTACTTTACTTAAAATGGATCAACTATTCATATCATTTAGAGATTCACATCATTAAAACGATAAAATACCAGATGTGTCAATTATACCCAATCGATTTTTTAACTACTAATTTACCAAGTCAACATGATTTCAAGTGCTAAGTTCAAATTAGTTGTAATAAACTTTAAAAAAAATGGTTTATCATATGAAATCTTCACAAGATTTTTGTAAAGCAAGTCATATCACCACATATCGTGACGAAAATATGATGATATGATCAAGTGAATTTTAATATTAAACAATTACTACCACTTTTAGAATATTCGAAATTGTCATGAAGATAGCCGTTGTTTTAATTATCATTGAACTATGAACTGTATATTGTTACTTTGTGAAGGAAACTTGTTATAAGTGTTTAGGTTGATAAGCTCAGTTTTTGAGGAGAAACAATTAAGTTTGTAAAATCATGTATTAATCATTCTACAGCTTATTAGCTGTATTTGTCTGTTGATAAATATGATCACACGAACACATGTAAATGAATACAATACACGTTTTGAACTACAGAATGAATACCTTATTATATGATTTCACCTATTCTCATTTTTGATTATTGTGCTTAAATCCATAGATGGTATCCACTATAAATTCATTTGTTATACTATGCTACACTAGAACAATACATGTGGTTTGTAAAGTTGCGGCAATGTTAGCCAATAAAAGAAAACTAATGATAAATCGAAGATATTCCTTCAAGCTTTAGGAAATAAGATATAAAGAATGAAAATTTCCAATTCCATAAAATCATTTACTCAGATGATCATTCGTGACTAAATTCATGTTGTACTTTAAGTGACTATAATGTACTTTTATCATATGTGGATTCAACTATTCCTTAAGATAAGCACACTGTAGCATCTCACCAATCATTCGTAGTACTTTGATAAATAGTCGTTCAAATTATTCGATAATTGTATCGGCATAATTCTGTATTTGTAATAATTCGATTACAGTATCGATTATTGTATATTAGATTGTGTGCGGATGCTTATTAGCTTATCACATATCTAGCCTATTATTGCTTGACTATAAATACTTAGCCATTCCACAGCTCATGGAGAGTTGGCTCTCTCGCCTTCTCCAATTCGCTTGTACGCTTCCCTTCTCATGTTTGTCTGCATAAATGAATGCATGAAATAAATTTATCTGCGAAACCGTATTTCGCTTCTTACTACCGCTATCGCACAAACGGGGTTAGTCTAAGTAAAATATACGGCATTGGAGAGGAAGATTTATTTCATTGCATACTCGACCATTCGTCCACGTTGAAGTCCAGTAGTGTGCCGCTAAAACACCACAGGTGTTGACTTAAAATAGATACCTCGCGACTGGCTCCAGTTTATTCTGGTGTATGCTCAGGGTTAAACTCATGTCATAATGTTGAATGCCTCTTTTAAGGAGACATGAATTAGTACGGGAAAAGTTAAGTATGTGGTGATTATTGAGATGACATTACTCCTAGATATGAACGACCGCAATGATGTCTCTTAATTGATTAAGCTGTTAAGTGATTTAATGTGTGATCCAAATTTTTTTAATATGAAGTATGATTAAACACACTGATAATTGGCACATATGCATACAGACCATTGAACCTGTAATTATATGGACCACTTGCTACGATCTAAAATGAACACACAATATAAAATATTTACAAAACAATGGGAAGTGCGCAAAAATTAACTACGTATGCACATCTAAACTGTAACAACTGTTATTTTAAACTAAATTTACCGGAAATAGTGACTTATTCAGCTGAAATAAATTGTATATATTTTGAACAATCAATAACACTAATACGTATAAACTATTTTGTAGCTTACATGTTATTAAGGTGTGCTGGGAACGACATATTAAAATAAATCAAAACATTGTAATTTAACGTTAGCGGAAGTCAATAGTTGCTAACAGTGGAATCCAGAACTCATAAGCTGGATGTACCTGCATCTGAGATGCTGCTCACTCCAGGACTCGAACCTGGAAACATTCACATCATGATTCAAACAAACAATACAAATGAATTAATCTCAACCCTATTGCACAATCAATTGACTGTTTGAACTCAGTAGCTATATGCATAACACGGTGGCACATGAAGTGAATGCTTCTGGGATCGAGTCCTGGAGTGAGCAGCATCTCAGATGCAGGTGCATCCAGCTTATGAGTTCTGTATTCAAACAATTACAAATGAATAGCTGACTGAACGAATTGTTTATTGAACGAACTTAAAAGACGTAATAATATATGTGATTTTAGATGAAGAATTTCGTTGTTGGATGCCGTCTCAGTGATCCAGAGGTTAGACATTAGTATGTAAGACCGGAATTCCCGCGTTCGAATCCTGAGAGTAGCGGGACTCGTGGATGAGTCTACCGACGAGTCCCATACCAGAACGACGCGACGGCCCAAGGCTTCCATGTTTCAAATGTTGGTCTAACGTTGATCGATTCGTGATTTCAAAAATTATTTCAACATGTTAGAAAATCTATTTTGTTAACATGAAATATTTTTATTTATTATAAAACGGGTAATTTTTTTTTAAATATTCAGCATAAGGGAAAATCGATTCATTTGCCGAATGTGCTTTTAGACCAAACGATGGACAATGATCAATCATTTATTTGAGGACTGAATAAATAAATTTAGTTGTTTTATGTGAATATCTTAGAACATATAGTATTTCCAGGGATATAAGTATACTTTATTATTTAATCTCAGTAGATTGTTTTTATTACTGTTACTAAAGATTAATTAATGATTACTAACTGTCATGGAAAGGAAACTTCAGTGGATAAACTACTTACTTATTAATTGATTAAAGTTGCAAGTTAACTTGATTTATAAAATTCATTAAAGCTGTGACGCTGAGTATTTAAAAGCTTACTTTTTCAAAACCACAGAGAAACCTTAACTAAATTTCAACATTAAATAATTTAGTTTGAATAAATTTCTATAGGTCGGTAGTTCTTTCGAATACTAAAATAATCAATTATTAGTCAAATTAATCAATAATAATAAGATAGTAGGATCTTTTTCTTCGGTACGAAATCGTTACTCTAGTTATTGTATGTCTGTAGCATTCAAAACGAATGTTTTTGACAAAGAAACTAACAGTTAAAGATACTTGCCTATTAGTTATAAAGTTGTCTCTAAGAATGAAACCCAAAAGATATCTGATCAAACATCAGAGTTTGATAGATTAGACCAAACAATTACAATAACAACTAATATGGAAACGTGAATCTTAATATCAGGTTGTAGGAAAGACATAACAACTCTACTGTTTAAATGAACTATGCATCGAAATATTTGTTAAAAGAGATCTTACACAGGCCGGGATAGATCAATACTATCTTGAATATCAAATACAGGAGTATGATTTACAACAATCAATGATCATTAAAATTTTTTTGATATTCAAGAAAATTATTCGTTGTAAAGATATTTTTAATTATAACTGAAATATTTTCGTAAGTCAATTTAAATTTAAATATTCTTCGACTTGTTAAGGTACAGCCATAATTAATCATGCGATTTTATCACCTGAAAACACAGACGATGATAGGAAACAGTCAATTAGTAGAGCAATTTATGTTAACATTGGTACTAAATTACCACAACATGAGAGGGATAAAGGTTAAATTTCTTTCTCACCATAAGTCTCCAGTAGCTATCAGAACGTATTATTATGAGTCATCTTTGCCATTATCACTTCCTTTAAATTCATAGTCAGTTAATTTTTATTAAATAGATAAAGGGAAGGAAAGAAAATTGTATTTAACCTGCTGACAAACACATAGTGGAAAATCACTTCAACGAATATGTAGGTTTGATGTGTATAGCATACTCACTGGAGACAATGGAAGATAGTTGTTTAATGCCCTGAAGGTTCTAGGTTTCTACCCATTGGATGCGTACTCCTGATCATTCCCATAGTAGGATGAAATGAATATCCTGTCATTCTAGGTTTATAAAAATTGTTTTACCAAAACAGGCTCGCGATTTAAAAATTAACACTACTCTGCTTTGAACTACTACTGATTCGAAGCAGACGATATTTCTTTGTACTGTTATACTTTTTGAAAATTGCAGTGGCAGAATTTACTCCTATACTTGGAGTTTCTTTTGAGATTTTATTTTAAAGCAGGAAAATATCTATTTGTTCGTATGCAAGGATGTACTATTCCGCAAAACAGTAAGATGCGAAATTCACAGACTATAATACAAAAGGTTTGTCCAAATTATTTCATTTTAGAAGAATTCTTGTTTAGTAACTATAATTTAGTTTTGTTTTATTATTTATCAGCTAAACAAAAAATTGACCAATCATTTGTTGAATATAGGGATAGATTTCACATATTGAAAGTAAGGATAACTGATATACGTACCGAAGCTTACTAGGGACTGGATTTCAAATGAATATCTAACAGTCCTCATGTGTAGCTGCAGAGTTAAGCAAGTCATGCGTGAAATAGTTATCAACATAATTTCCACTGGTCAGTAAAATTTTATTACTTCGAGTATGCTCAACTCAGTTTTTCTCTTGACATTTATCTTATTTGATGCTTAAAGCCTTTTTATTTTAATTTAAATCTCGCTAAAATGTTTAGCGCTAGTATTTTTGTTTCTAGAAATTGTTGCTTTGTTATTACATTTCCCAATTTATGAGTCAAAGAACAGATGAAATGTAATGTAAAGCAATTTTAACTTTTAATTGTTCATTAGACATTCATTAAAAAAATTTTTTAACAAAAGTGATCCACTTCTAATATAATCTGTACACAGTTGGAAATGCAATTAAAAGCTTTAAAAACACTGGGAAAATGTGACTTTGATTCTAGTCTTAACTTGACTTATGGTACCAGAAAAAATACAATTGAGCTATTAATTTCGATTTTATGATTACTAAGAAATAAAATCACTGAATTGGTATTGTGATTTTTAAATGAAACAAGTTTTAATAAAACATAAAAAGCAAAGTGATATTGAACATTTTAAAGTTGTGAAATGATAATTTGTTTGGTAGACATTCCATCTGTAACTTGTAAGCAATTAAAACAAATGCCATATTTATTTGGCTTAAGTCATTTGAAATGTTATTAATAAAAAGTACTAAAAACTGGAAAACATATAAACAGCGAGCAGTTCTGGGCAGCTAGTTTATTCTAGTTCATTTTCGAACCTGCTGAAATATTTTCATCATAAACCAGAAGGATACGTCAGTAAAATATACTGATGTGCAGTGGATAGAATGATTTGAAACTATATCGTGCTGTTGATTTCTTATATATGTACATTTCATTATGTTTAAAAAACTGATTAAAGCAATCTCATGTCACATAATGCAACCGGCTGAATGACTATTGAAAGCTGATAGCTATGAAAAGATCTTGTTTTTTAAACTCCAAGGTGATGTACATCTACGACCATAAATTGAAGTCCAGTTCTCGGCACATTCAGTGCGACTGGTGACCATCTTCGTGTCGTTGTAGATAATCAGTGATCAAAAAATTAATAAATATTTTGAGATGAGAACACGAAGCTGTTCCCTTTAGGTTAAATTATCTCTGATGATCTATCATCTTCAAAACAATCTGAGAACATGAAATATATTAATACGACTTAGACACATCTTATTCATTGTACGAACTGAATGTTAGAGGCTTTTTCATAATTATAGTTACAAATCGATTAATAGTTCTGAAATTTATTTCAACTGTCTATAGAGATTTTATGGAACAATTTTATTCGTAGACGGTTTTCTTTACGGAATGATATTAGACGGGGGACCTCTGAAAGTCAAGGAGCGTTAGAGATATGAACCGTTCATCATTTTGGTCCTTATTAGGAACCCAAAACTTTATAGTTTCGCCGTTCAAAAATGATCGAGGAATAAAATTACTTTTAGCTAGTTTTTTTCAAATGTAATACTTCTTATGATACAACAAGTACTATGACTGTCCAACATGTTATGTAATATTGCATTTTTCTCCTGTATTAATCATATTTAATCGATTTCTAATAATATTACTCCCTACAAAAGTCATTGTATCAATAAATTCTCCCTTATCTCATTTATTACTATGTCTCAACTTTTCTCTATAATTAAATATTGTTGTGATTTATTTACTTACTTACTTACGCGTGCTAACCCCAATGGAGCATAGGCCGCCCATCAGTTTTCTCCAACCTACTCTGTCCTGGGCTTCCCTTTACAATTCTGTCCAATTTTTGTTCATTCTTCTCGTCTTTCTCTATTTCTCCGTGTAATGTGTCCCTCGGCTTTCCTCTTTTCCTTCTACCTTGAGGGTTCCATGTGAGCGCTTGTCTTGTGACGGTGCTTTTCGCAGTGTGTGTCCTATCCATTTCCACCGCATCTTCCTCATTTCCTCCTCCACTGGAATCTGGTTTGTTCTCTCCCATAGTACGTTGTTGATGATAGTGTCTGGTCAACGAATCCGAAATATTTTGCGTAGACAACTATTAATGGAATACTTGTATCTTCTGGATGCTGGCTTTCGTAGTTCTCCAAGTTTCCGCTCCATACAATAGAACTGTCTTGACATTTGTATTGAAAATCCTGATTTTGGTGTTGATTGATATTTGTTTGGAGTTCCAGATATTGTTCAATTGTAGAAACGCAGACCTTGCTTTGCCGATCTGCGCCCTCACATCTGCATCGGATCCACCTTGGTTGTCGACGATGCTACCCAGATATGTGAATGTTTTTACGTCCTTCAAGTCATCTCCATCAAGAGTGGTTTGGTTGGCAATAGTAATTTATTTACTATCCACTAATTTCGATTCGATCAATCAGAGTCATAAATCGAAGTGACAACTTTAATTTGTGTGTATGACTAAAATGAAGAAGTTGGCTGTTAGTAAACAGCTGTAATTTCTAATATTTTTTCAAAAGAAAAATTGAAAAGTTAAGAAAATTAATCAGCAAATTATGTATGAATAATCTTTGCCAATTTGTTTATTGTGCCTGCATTTATTATTCTAGTAAATTTATGCATTTGAATTTGACTTGATCTCCTTAGCATGTGATTACTGATATCAGAACTTTTTAAAACATAATCCTTCAGTTGAGGTATATGGGCATACAACTAGAATAAACATTGATGGTCATTAGCAGGTATTCCTGTATATAACCGTGATTTTAGATACCATCAAATACATTTAAATAATGACTGATATTTCTACAATAAATTATAATGCACTAATATAACCGGGATGGAAATGAAAATTTGTTCTACATCAACTGATTCTTTCAATTTTCAAATCTGAGTGAAATTAATGTTTAATTCTGTGATAAAAAAATTAATCAATGTTTATGTATGCCTTATTTTGTCAGTCAGCAGTTAGATAACTGTATCAAACCGCAATATACTCGAGAAAATGTCCCACAGAATGTAATTTGTTGGAGAATTTTGGCTGAGACTTATCCGTTGATTATGAAAATATAGTTGGGATTGTTAGTACTTTGACTGTTAAGAAGGGTGTAAACAGTTTTTAAAATCTTGACCTTCCTCATTATGATCACAAACTACGTGTAGGTTGAAAACTGCACGTTTACTTGAACGCAAGTCACAATTACTAGTGTGTGAATAAAGTGATCAGCTCAAACAACAAATTAACGAAATCTTTCTCATTATGAAT
The DNA here is from genome assembly GCA_944470395.2 of Schistosoma turkestanicum. Lineage (NCBI taxonomy): Eukaryota > Metazoa > Platyhelminthes > Trematoda > Strigeidida > Schistosomatidae > Schistosoma > Schistosoma turkestanicum. Next base: position 2,629,325 of record OX103979.1, on the reverse strand, counting down.
CCCAGTAGATAAATAATGTTTAGATACTGTTAGCAGATGAATAAACAGTAAGTACAAGGTTTGTTAAAAATCTTTTCATTGACTGAATTTAAAACTGACTGGGTAGTATTAATTACCTTTGGAATTCCTCATCCCACCGATGACGTCGAATGCTCCTAAATCCCTAGTACGACAGAGAGTGGGAACAGATCACTCTTTCATAGGTATGGATGATCAACCTCGGCGAGTTTATCATAATCAACGAACAGCAATAAAACATTGAAAAACATAACATGTCAAAGCTAAGCATCTCCGCATTTCTGTTACTACTTTTAATAATTTAATTAGATTTAGGATCTGGGCATTTAAATTTCCTGCAGAAATGTGGATTGTGTTATAAATTAATTTCTATGTATTTTTCTCTATGCATGTAATCTTATTCAGGTCACCACAGGATTTCCGTTTAATCACTAATGTTCCATATATATTGTATTAATGCATAAAACCTGCAACACTATAAAATAATGGCAGAGTTTTGGTTTGGAAAATCAACAATACAAATAAACAATATATACACACAAAAACCAACACAAGGTAAATCGTTCCATGTAGGTCATCTTCATAGTTTAGTACTTGTATTTGAAAATGTCAGTCAGTACATTAGTAAAATAAAAGAAAGGTTTTTAAGGTTTTTTAATTATAGTTTATTTATATTTTGTCAGTGACCTTAAACTGTTGTTTACGCTAAATTTTCTTCAGTATAACATTTTATACAGGCTTCAGTAAAAACAATGAAATATGTTTTTATTAAAAATCTAGAAGAAATTGAAGCTCTATTATGCAACGAATAATGATGTAAGAATTTTAAGTATAGAAATAGATTTTAGTTTTGTTCTCGATATTTGAATCGTATATACTAAAATAAGTTAACTGCCTTCATTTTCTGGAAGCCTTAACAATAAATCGAATATACGACTACTTAACTGTTAACCAAAATACTCTTATAACGAAATTCACATAGTGTCAGAGAAACTAGTTCAAATCTGGGCAAATACAGTGACTTTTGCTCACAATTATCCTTAAGATCAGAAAATCAAGGTTTAAATTTTCAAATTAATGAGGAAAACACTCAGTGTTGATTAGTAAAACATTTCATGTCCTTACTGAATTATTATTTCGCAGTGAGAATATTCATTTTACACATCGCCTAAAAATTTATATAATGCAACAGAAAGATCAAGTTAATCAGAAATACGTGATAAACAATACATTTTAAACAATCTGAACACATAGTAACGTGTCGGAACAATAAACTAATAAATTAAGTCAATTCGGAAAACTACTCATTTTATTTACCTTATTTATTATAAAGACAAATTAATTCAGGAATTACCTTATTACCTCAAACAAACAAAAACCCATCGACAAATACAAACAGAAATAGCTTTGTTTTTCAGAAAATTATTGGTAAATAACTTGTTTCATCAAATCCTCACGTTTTACAGATGCGATAATCAAGATCTGTTGAAGCTTCTAGCTAGAACACTCAAAATCTCTGCGAAATATATCTATGCATCTAAATCTTTGATTCCAAAACCTTTTTATCCAACAAAAGCCACTAAAGACAAAAGTTGATCTAAAAAAAATAGTCTTTAAAAAGCTAACGGTTAAAATATAATTCCATATTTTCACTAAACAAAGAATATCTTATTGATACAATGTCTACTAGTTAGAACATTATTGACACATGAATGCAAATATTGTAAATTATTTAAAACATTTTCATTGCTTAAGTGAGGGTAGATTACTCTGAAAATTTAATTAACAAAGAATGAGGCATCAGAAACTCCGTTGGGTTAATCATGGCCAATTACCAAATGCATTTATTAGTATTTGAATTCATCATAATTCCAAATATATAGTCATTTTAATGCTAAACAATCTGTTTACAATTATTCTTGTTTTATAATTCATAATACTTTAGGACTTTGGAGATCAAATCTAAAGCATTGAACTTAATCTGATAACGTATCTGTAAGTGACACTTTGAAATCCATCTAGTTAGACTCCAGTCAAGATTTAATCTAAATATATATATACTTATCTAAATGAATCAGATTTCTGAGATGAAGTATCTTAAAACAACTAACTGACTGATGTTGGTTGTAACCTTCAAACATTTATTGGAATTAATTCAAAAGAGAAAACCTAATAAATGGTTGATGTATATCCTATTTTGTTAACTAGGTTTTGTTCTAGATAAACCACTGTAAACTTTCAGAAATAATTTTCACTCTCTCTGCACCATGAACTCGTAAATTTTAAAAAATTTAACTTTCATACAACAAATTTAAGTTCTGTTTGTTTAATAGCCGCGACTCCTAGTACAATGGAAATTAGTCAGTTTATTTAGTTGTAAACAACCATCATGCAATCTTCGGTTTTCAGAACTCATTTAACCATGAACAAAGAGGTGTTTGTTAGTTTATTTGTGTACTTAATATTAGATACACTATGAAAAGCTTGTCATATATTTGATCAGTAGATTGAACACTAAGTATAGTAGATTTATGTAATTGTTCTTTTAATGTACGGTCAAGTAATTATTTTCCTTGAGTAAGTTTAAGTGAGTTACGAATGACTGATTTGATTTTGTAAGAAAAGTCATAATGTACATGGAAAACATATTGAAAAAATGTAACGACTGTATTTTTTAAGTAAGTGGTTTGCATAATAAAAATTTCCTGATTTTCTGTAAAATTGTTCAGAACTTTTTGCAGATAATAATATTCAGTGTATTATATTATATATTATATTATATTATGTTATATATATTATATATATATTATATTATATATTATATATTATATTATCTCATTATACTAGCATACTTTGATTCTGAGAGAGCCTGACGAAAAACGAACTAGATAATCGGGACAAGGTTGTAAACGGATGATAAGAATACACACTATGCGATAAATAATAAAAAACAAGAACGTAATAAGTTTGGCTGGTTATGCTTCTGTTAGTTATTTAATGTTTATCGAAACGATTAATTTTTATATATACTGTTTTACTTGATATTTTGTATTACCAGTGTCATTCTTCCAATTATATATGATATCATCTTGTTGATACGTGATTAAGGAATTACTCTTTTCATGTCTCACGATGGGTCACAATAAAGAAAAATCAAGCTAATACTGAGCAAATGAATGAGTGATATCAGTCAAATGTTTTTGAAATAAGTTAAAATATAGGTATTGACACTTTTATTACAATATCTATTTAAAAGCTCAATATAATTATCCTATATCATTCGTTTTAATCACGATTTGTTGATTTCCGTTTGCTTGCTAAATTAATATACCGAAACATGAGGAGAGTGCAAAATTATTATCAATATAACTAATGAGAGGAATCAGGGAGTCCATTACTGTAATGTACTTTTTATTTTTTAGTACGTAGTTAAAGATTGATTCTGAATTTATTATTACGGAAATTATTTTTATAATATCGTAAATGTATTTTCAAACGTGGACTGATGTAGCACGATATAATCAGAACAGAACAAAATATGTAGCCATAGTAATCGTAAGGTTTACTTGCGCTCTGAAAATCAGAAGTATTCACTTTCAAAAAAACTTATTTGTTATCTGATTTACTGCCCTCAAATCTAGTTTATACGTTAGAAGAAATGGCACGTATCTCATGTTAGTATAATGCAAGCTTTGCACGTCTGAAAATCATTTGCAGTAGATTTGGTGCGACGGTCAGAGTTATTCAATGAAAATTAGCGACATTTTATAGGAGTAATATTTTACTATTCCTTGTGGCACACAAAATCAATCTACAATATTTAGATTTTAATTATAATGTGGAGCGAAAGAGGGTGAAACATTGTGATAGCCATAAAAAAGCATTTTTGAAAAGCAATAAATTCAATAAAAGGCATATAACAGTAAAGATCTCTAGGCGGAGTTCCAAAAACATATGATTTGTCAGAAAATAATGCAATATATATATATATATATATATATATATATATATATATATATATGAGGGAAGATAAGAATACGTAAATGTTTCAGGATTACAAAATATTTATAAAAAGTAATAAATCGGTTTTGTCAGTTAACTGTGATTTTAATGACCGTATGTCACTGTCACTTTATTATCAAAATAAGGTTTAATAAATAGCTGCTCTATTTCTCAGATTAAATTTCAGTGATAAATCAACTAAAATTACACAAACAATCTTTTATTTCTTAGTCGAATAAGACAACAACAGCAAATAATAATAAAAATACATTCAAGGATAAATATGTTTTCGTGGGCATTGAAATGCATTTGTCTGTTAGTCTTCCATGTGCTTTCTTATTATTACCTCATCTTATGTGCTTTGCATGCTAAATATAAGTTCGAGAAGAAGTAAACTAACCATTAAGTACTTAGAAGAATAACAATTATTCACATTATTTCAAAGAATATGCTTCACCAGAGTCAGCGGAAAAAATAGATGAATTTTGGAAATTCAAGTTGGAAAGTTATTTATCGATAATATCTAAGTATTTAAACAGAATAAAAAGAATAAACACTTACACAAATAGACAAAAATAAAAAGCAGTAAAATGTAAACAATAGTCAATGATACATTTTTTAAGTAGAAAGCCAACGAAGATCAGTTGAACGAGAGATGATTTCTAAGCAAAAGGAAGAATGGATAATCTCTAAGTAACTATCCTCAATAAAAATTTCTGAAAAAAGATGACAAACTACTCGATAACCTACCAAGTTGTTACACGTTTATAAAAAATCAACCGAAATTTAACCCGCCACGCTTTTGTCCATTGAATTAAGATGAAACGTTTACTAGAATGTGGTATAAGATGGTAAAATGACATTTAACTAACAGTAAAAAACCCACTTCTTACACATTCCGAAAGTGAAAATTTTAATTTTCTTCGACTGAGTATCTACTCATTGATTCTACAGATGGAGCAGTAGTCGTCTTCTATACCTGCACAAACGCTAGTGTGATCATAATACCCACAGAAAACTTTATAGAGCACTTACAAAACTATGTAATGATCTTCGCTTTGATACACAAAAATGTCCACAGACTGCTGAATATTCAGCCATCCATATTTATAATTAATCTAGAACAACTTACTATAGTTTCCAGAAATAAAAATAGTGAACTAAGTATTCTTTGATTTTCTAATTTCCCTCCTTATCCTTTTAATTACATATTATTGTAAGTTGGTGAAAATATTATAATATTTGATCTTTAAACTGTAGAAATTCGTTCATACATCATACTTCTGTGATCGCTCAAAGTAATCTTCCGCTGACAGTACTACAAGCATTAAATATTTGTTAGTATTATTCACCGCAAAATGTGAAAAATCTAGTTAAACACGAAGAACGTTACAGCAGTTTCTTAGATAAATTATTAACGATTTCTATTTTAGTTCTTCATTGACTTATGTATACTCACTATCACATTGAAGATGAATCCCATTGTGTGTATTAATATGTTGAGCCCATATGGATTGTCCTTGCCCATGGAAAAGCTAATCACTTGATTCGTCTCGAGCCATTGTTCTAACATATTTTGATCGTGTTTATTATTCTCTTATAACCTTGGTTGTTTTTACTTATGCGTGTGCATTACGTTCTACGCTTATTATTTATCTACCTGATTTTTGTCTGACTATTAATACTTGTTCATGTCTCATCAAATCGAGTTATATCACTCACTTTCCCCATTTTACGTTATTGTCATTATTGTCAATCTGCTTATAAAATTTTATGAAATAGATTCATCCAAACAAAATTATATCATGATTCTCACGATTTAGCTAAGAAGTGTGATAGAAGATTTATTTTATTAGCATAATTAATTGTTTGGAGTTGTATAACGTGACGCTAAGTCCTTTATATACTTAATATCGATAATTTAGCAAATATTCAGTATTCATGATACCGAAGGTCCTGGGTTCGAATCCTGGCGAGTGCAAGACTCGTGGATGCGCACTGCTGATGAGTCCCATACCAGGACAAAACGGCCGTCCAGTGCTTCTAGGTTTCTAATGGTGGTCTAACATTGATCGACTCATGGTTGTAAGAATATGTAACTTAACAATCTTCACAACCCCGTGACGAAAATAATTTACCTAACTGAATCTTAAAACAAAGTCCCTAGATGTTCATGGACTTAACTATTTTGTTTTCTAATTCCACAAGTATTCTTTGAGTTGAGTGAATAATTACAAACTTGTTAAGAAAAGTCACAAAACTTATTCAAAAGAAAGAATTAAGATTTAATTAAAATTCTCGATAAGAATTAAACAGAATTAAGTGACTCCTAATTTGTTAACTCATTTATCCAATTTTTATTAGGTTTAATTGACTACTGTCTCTTACCATATTGCAGTGCAGTAACTTATTAGATAAATTTCAATATTAATGACATATCATCGGAAATCGTTCTATTTTCAGATTTCAAAGAGGAAAGTAGTCAAGCGGAATAACTATTTTGAAGCTGATTAATGATCTTTAATTCTTGGCTAATCGTTAATGAGTTTCACGTTGGCATAAAATTTCGAATCCATTGCAAAATAAATATAACCTTATTGAAGCTTCGCATAGTAAATCATACATTTTTATTTTAATTAGCCGATCAATTATTTTGTCACTAATCAAAAACAACCAATTGGTTTATTCACCAATTATTTTTGATTGCATATAACCAAAATTCATGAACCTGGTGTACAAATAATTTTCTGTTTTCCTTACAAGTGTGCTTTACAGAAAATTCATTTTTCAACGTCAAAACAATGTTTTTTTTATTTTGGATAAAAACATTTTGTCTAAATTCTTTATTTTACATTATGAATTTATTCGCATAGTATTATCTTTAAACCGTTCTCCGCTTACTTATTTACTTAGATATTAACGCCAATTACCCCTCGTGAAGCCCAGGCCAATGACCAGTAATCTGTAACCTGCTCTGTCCTAGCCTTTCTTTACAGTTCTATCCGAACGCTTTTTTTTTGTCTGTCTTCAGTTCTCAGCGTAATGTGTCCTTTGGTTTACCTCTTCTCGCCTGGCCTTGAGGATTGCGAGTGAGGGCCTGTCTTGTGACACAGTTAGTTGCTTTCCGTAATCTCTGTGCCTATTAATTTTTCGTTTCTCTAGATGATAATAACTAAGGGAATTATGTAATCATTGCATGGAAAAGTATAATATAAATATTTGGAATCATGGTAATTTGGGGGGTATACATGGATGAAATGCTATTTATGTATTTATAATATTAAATTCACTTGCTGTTCTTTATTATTTTGTAGATTGACCAGTATACAGGAAAAATAAAATACGTTTTCTGATAGAATGACAAAAAAGTGTGAATTATATATATATATATATATATATATATATATATATATATATATATATTTGCAGATAAAAATAAGCAATCAAATTCAGAAACATATAGTATCTTTATAACTTTTCAATAACAAAGTAATCACGTATTTTATGTCATATTATTCAATATTCAAGCATGAAAAGTAAAATCAATTCATTTGCTTGTTTTTCCTTCCGTTTTTCTTTGACTAAATTTTTTCCACAATGTAATGAGTCATATTATTGTTATTTTACTTGTCTCGCGTGTTTTATTTACAACGATGAAATTATTTTTTCTCTATTTGTTTATCAACAATAAAATTAGATTAGTTTTCTTATGTTTCTTGTTCTTTGCTAGTTAAAGTTAGTGTATATATATATATATAGTACATGTAAGTGTTTTGCATTCATTTTCTTCTGTTTGTTAGCGTTCAAATCGATAATGTTGTGGATAGTAAACAAATGTTTTTCGAGAATTGTAATTTTAACTATAAGTCACAACGGTTAAAAAAATTGACGTGAAATTAAGTGCCAATGATGTTATTTTGTAGGTAATATTTTCTTGATGAATAATTCATTGTGCAATTGAACAAAAAATCGATATTATTCTAATTCTAACATTACTTATGTTGAATATTTTATCGTTAAGTTATTCAACTTCTTTGAACATTCTACTGAATTTTTTCACTTATGACTAATATTATTGTTTAGTTTTTGATTTTAACCACTTAGCTAAGGAAGCAATATTCCTATCATGGAGAATAAATCATTCATACTTTTGGTATTTCTAATTACCGATGATTGCAATGTTCAAGTTCGAAAATATTCAAAGTTTCATTAGCTCAGAGGGATAATGGCTAATAGTTGAATCCAGGACAAGTACCTCATTCTAACTGGAACTCATCAACTGGATCTACTTGCACTACATGGTTGATTTCCACTACGGAACACGAAGGCCATCACATTATCCCCCAGGTCACTGGGTTCGAGTCCCGGAGTGCACATCAAGTCTGCAGGTAATATCAGAGTAGGCGTCCCAAACAGGATGAAACGCATGTTCTGGATTTTTTTGCTAGTCACTATCCACCGATGTTAATATTGCATGTAAGCTGACGGCAATATCAAGGCAATCCTTAAAAGATGCATATATGCCAGAAAGACTGATCAATTGCAGTCCTAAACAACAACTGGAAGATTAAAACAACCAATACAAACGGACTTCACGTTTCGTTTTGTTTTCGAAAAACGATTAGATTGTATATCGCCTTTCTGAATTGCGAATCCGGCCATTTGAGTTTGATTGTTAAATTTTTCATAATTATTTTAACCACTTTAGTGAAAATAATTGTAAACACAAGGATATCAAACTGAATGCTTTTTCTCTGTATTAAAATAGAATTACTGGACACTAAGACTACTAAAAAGTAAGCATTATAGTAGCTACAGCTATCACACATTATAAATGTTTATGCCATTTATATATGAACTATTAACACTGTTGTATCATTTTCGTCTGTAAAAATAGGTGTAAGTTGTTCAAATTTATTAAGTATTCTATCATCTTTGGGAGTGCAGATGTATCACTGAGACTAGTGCCGATATACACTATGACCACTCAAAATCAAATTTTATCCCAGGTTTAATGCTTCACTCTGCAAAAAGCTTACACATTCATTGACCGTATAGTCAAACATTCCAGCGGATCGTGTCTCAACAGAATTTTTCCACATTTTGGAGTAAAAAGATTGTTAAATACACTTGAATACCTGCTAGCGAACAATTAGGCACGTCAAATCGAATATGTATATATCTTTTGAGTTATAGATTGATAATATTTAGGATAAAATAAGCCTTTTCGAAGTTCATCTCAAAGCGTTGTTAGAATAAGCGACAGTATTGAATGAGTCGAGTGATACGGAATTCTCCAAAATATACTCTAGTAGCTACGTATGGATTAGAGTCTGAAGACTGCTATAGGTAGCGGCGATACATAAAATCGCATTCTACTAGAATTATGAATGAAACGTTCAATTCAATTATGCAGTCTGTCGATTCTGGTTTCATAACTCCGCTCGAGCATAAGTGAATAATGATTCATCAATTCACATTATTTATTTAAAATTTAAATGTCAAAACCTGTATTCTCATCCTCCTGATAATTATGACTACTGTCATTTTGTATTTTTACTTTTTCTGAATTCGTCAAGTGTTTAATTAACTTTTACAAATTTTTTTTTAATTCTTTCTTAACTAAGTGTTTTTATGATCCTGTGAGTAGTTAGGCAACTTTCTTCCTCATGGTTGAAACTTTAAAGCATTTCTGAATTAATTAAATGCAACATTAAATACAATACTAAACTAAAGTATATTTTCTTTTCTAAATTGTTTTAAGTGCTTTTCACTCTGAATTTGAATAGCTCTCATTGAATTAGACTTTATTTACTTCATTTGTAGAATTTGTTTAATAACTAACAGGCCTAATATTAAATTCAGGTGTTGGAAATTTATACGACAGCAAAATCTCATGACTATCGAACTCGTTACACGATGATAAGTACCTAAACAAAATACGTATATCAGCGAGAATTTTTCTGAAACTCAACTGTTTGCCTTTACCATTCCACAAAGCATTACTTCATTTTACAGTCGAACTTTTCCAAAAACTCTCAGCAATCGAATATACATGCTCGATATTGAGATCTGAAGATACTTTTATATACTTGATTTGAATCCGGCTTAAACCAGGCATAAATCATCTATTAATTACTTTTTGTACTTCTTTCCAACTAGATTACTGAAAATCGTTACCAATAGGAATAAAGTTCCACAATCATAGACTTTTATCATGTTCGTAAAAGATAATTATTTCTCTCCAATTTTGTCAGCAGTGTTACATACAAGTTTTAAGTAAAGACGAGAACAGCGGATGAATATCACTATCAACGAATACATAATTTTCCATGTTTTCATTAATTTATTTATTCGTTTAAACGGACACACACAAAAATTTTCCTGTTGTAAATACAAGGATAATGAACGGATGATTTGGTCAATTTCTTTCATAAATATGTATATATATTTACTGTAAACACTGATATTCAATGAAAATACAGCTAACTGCATTTTTTACACTTTATCAGTACCTATTTTATATGCCTATGTTTTAGGAAATGAGTGTATTGAAACGAGTTCATATATTTACATATGTGTGTTACGACATTTGCTGAATTGTGATTCATGAACATTATATACTAATCTATTCTTTTGATTAGGGTATCTAGGTGAGCGAAAAAACAAAGTCCACCTTACTGTTAAGTCTATTTGAAAAATGATTTTCGTAAATAGTTTAAAAGCACTAATTTCAAAAGCATAAAAAGGGGAAAACACATTGGATTAAAGACAAAGTCAAGTAACCAAACTGATGCGGTTTCATTTATTATCAGTTTTATTTCATAGTTTAGAGAAACTGGAAACATAGTTTGGTCAACAATTTTCTTAAAAATTTTAATGATGAATAAAAATTAAGGTAGTTGTTTAAGAGTAATGCTAAGAAAATAACTCCGCCTGTAGAACCTTCGTGGATACTACCGGTCAAAAGCCGGGGATAAAGGAGGAGGGTTGGGCATGGGTCGGTGAACCCATCCCACCAAAAAACTAACTTGCCAAAAAAACACTAACCAGAAAAAATAAATCAAACCATTTTAAATCTGCCTTGAGAGTTGGAAGAAGAATTATGACATCTCGTGATGGAAACCAAGTTCCCTCAGAAGTCTCGACGGCGATGCCTCTTCTGACACCTAGAGCAACCATTCTTTTAGGTACATGGGAAGTTCGCACATTGTGGGAGACTGAAAGACTATTTCAAGTTGCGGCAGAAATGAAAAGATGCAACCTCGAGGTGCTCGGCATCAGTGAAACGCATTGGACACAGGTAGGACAACTGAGACTAGCTTCAGGGGGAACTGCTGTTATACTCTGGTCATAAAGAGGAAAATGCTTCAATTACACAAGGAGTTGCACTGATGCTATCCAAACAAGCACAAAAGGCACTGATAGGATGGGAATCTTATGGACACAGGATCTTCAAAGCATCCTTCAAAACAAAGAAAGAGAAATTACAATGAACGTCATTCAATTCTATGCACCCACCAACGACTACAATGAAGACGTTAAAGGTCAATTCTACGAGAGGCTGCAGTCAATCATCGACAGATGCTCATCAAAGGATTTGACCATTCTGATGGGAGACTTAAACGCCAAGGTTGGCATGGACAACACTGGATATGAAGACATGGATGACATGGACTAGGAGAAAGGAACGAAAATTGTGAGAGATTTGCAAACCTATGTGCCTTCAACAAACTGGTCATCGGTGGCGCAATATTCCCACACAAACGCATACACAAAGCTACATGGATTTCACCGTCTTACACTACTCAGAACCAAATCGACCATATCTGTATCAACAAAATGTTCAGAAGGACTATGGAGGACGTGAGAACCAAGAGAGGAGTTGACATATCCTCAGATCACCACTTGCTGGTCGCTAAAATAAAACTGAAACTCAAGAAACACTGGATAACGGGGCAGACAACATCACAGAAGTTTCATACGACTTTTTTTCGAGATACCGTAAAACTCAACGAATTCAAGTTTCATTTTGGCAACTAGCATAGTTTTCTGAGGCTCTACCAGCTCTTCTCTTAGTTCTCACGTCTTTCATGGTCTCTCTGAACTTTTGATTGATGCAGATATGGTCGATTCGCTTCAAATTGGCGCGATCCGGCGAAACATGTATATGTTTGCGTATGCGTTTGCAAACCTCTCACCATTTTCGTTCCTTTCTCCTAGTCCATGTCATCCCATGACGTCTTCATATCCAGTGATGTCCATGCCAACCTTGGCATTTAGGTCTTCCATCAGAATAGTCAGGTAGGAAAACTGAGATTAGCTTCCGGGGAACTGCTGTTATACTCTGGTCATGGAGAGGAAAATGCTTCAAGATAGCCCTCAACAATAAGTTTCAGGCCTTTCAGGATCTACTCAATGGAGAGGAAGGAACATTGGAGAACAATTGGAGAGGGATCAAAGAGGCAATCAGTTCAACGTGTTAGGAGGTCCTAGGTCACAAGAAGCACCATAATAAGGAATGAATCTCTGTTGGTACTCTTGAAAAAATTGAAGAAATGGGGAAAAAAAGACAGTAATCAACGTCAGCCGAACAAGACCAGATAAAGCCAGGGCACAAGCTGAATATACTGAAGCGAATAAGCAAGTGAAGAGGAGCATCAGAGCAGACAAACTTAATTATGTGGGAGATCTAGTAATGACGGCGGAAAAGGCTGCAACAGAAAGAAACATTAGTTGTACATCAGTTGTACGATACAACAATGAAACTTACTGGAAACTACCGTAAACCAGAACGATCAGTGAAAAGCAAGCAAGGTAAAGTAGTCAGCAACATTGAGGAGCAGAAAAACAGGTGCGTATAGCACCTTGAAGAACTCTTGAATCAACCAGCCCCACTGAATCCTCCCAACATCTACTGGAAAGAAGGATACTTAATCAAAATACCAAAGAAAGGTGATCTCAGTATTGTGTGAGAACTACAGAGGCATCACTCTACTTTCAGTACCAGGCAAAGTCTTCAACAGGACTTCGTAGACGCCCAACTTCGAGATCAACAGGCAGGATTTCGTAAGGATCGATCGTGTGCTGACCAAATTGCTACATTAAGGACCACTGTGGAACAATCAATTGAATGAAACTCACCACTCCACATCAACGTCATCGACTACGAGAAAGCATTCGATAGCATGGACAGGAAAACACTGTGGAGGCTTGTTCGACACTACGGTGTGCGTGAGAAAATATTTAACATCTTACGGAATTCTTATGATGGATTCAACTGCGAATTCGAGCTCGGAGGCCGGCTAACAAACTCGTTTGAGGTGAAGACTGGTGTCAGGCAAGGTTGCTTACTCTAAACCTTTCTCTTTCTTCTAGTGATTGACTGGATTATGAAGACGTCAGCATCTGAAGGGAAGCACGGTATCCATTGGACAGCTAGGATGCAGCTGGACGATCTGGACTTCGCAGATGATCTGGCTCTTCCATCGCACACGCAACAACAAATGCATGAGACGACCAGTTTAGCAGCAGCCTCTGCAGCAGTAGGTCTGAACTTACGTAGCGGGAAAAGTAAGATTCTATTATACAACACAACATGCGTCAACAAAATGTCATGAAGGACGTAAAAACATTCACATATCTGGGTAGCATCGTCGACAACCAAGGTGGATCTGATGCAGATGTGAGGGCGCAGATCGGCAAAGCAAGGTCTGCGTTTCTACAATTGAACAATATCTGGAACTCCAAACAAATATCAATCAACACCAAAATCAGGATTTTCAATACAAATGTCAAGACAGTTCTATTGTATGGAGCGGAAACTTGGAGAACTACGAAAGCCAACATCCAGAAGATACAAGTATTCCATTAATAGTTGTCTACGCAAAATATTTCGGATTCGTTGACCAGACACTATCATCAACAACGTACTATGGGAGAGAACAAACCAGATTCCAGTGGAGGAGGAAATGAGGAAGATGCGGTGGAAATGGATAGGACACACACTGCGAAAAGCACCGTCACAAGACAAGCGCTCACATGGAACCCTCAAGGTAGAAGGAAAAGAGGAAAGCCGAGGGACACATTACACGGAGAAATAGAGAAAGACGAGAAGAATGAACAAAAATTGGACAGAATTGTAAAGGGAAGCCCAGGACAGAGTAGGTTGGAGAAAACTGATGGGCGGCACACGTAAGTAAGTAAGTTAGTAAGTAATGCTAAGAGAATAGAGACATTAAGATGTTTTACTTAAAATTTCAATTCACTTGATATTTGTTTCCAGACAATATAGAAATTTGTTTTGTGCATACATGTCAACTCACTATTGATTGTTGATTCTATTTTAAATAAATATTTTTTATTAGACCAAGTAGAAAATTTAAATCGTATGTTCAACGGGTCTGTTTAAGTTAATGAATTAAAAAAAACAATAATATACGTTTCGAAATTCAAAGGACATACTATAAACCACTTTAACGGAAACATCTAATTTGTTAATCTCTAATCGATCGATCAAAAAATTTAATTACCTGTGGATTTTTAAACTGAGCGTTTATTCTGAATCGAATTTTCACTAAATATTTTGTTGAAATTAGGGGTTCTAAATTACTGAGCATAGACAGTAGCAAGTTTTAAACTCACTCTTTGAATACATTTCGACAGCTAAATAGTTTTAGCTGATAATTTAATAACTGTTAATTGCTTTTACTGATGGAATTGCTGTACAGATTAACCTATTTGCAATAATATAAACATAGCATCTTCTGTAAAATGAGCTAAGCCTAAATAATGAATTCTTTGATCTTGTCATATAGAAAACATTTTAACTCAACTAGATTATTCAGTAACTACCTTACAACTCTATAGTGATATCGGTTAGCAACTTCAACAAGTGAATTTGTTGTTGACGAAGCACAATATCCTAACTTACGACTAATTGATAACAATATTCTGTTGTACTTTCGAATTAATACAAAGAAATCTCGGAAGTCAATTCACTGAACGCATTTGATTAAGGACAGGATTTATTGTTGGAAAACTTCATCTATTTTTTTGATCATGTAGATATTTTAGTACTAATGAAATACTTCTACGTTTAATAAAATTTTTACTTGAAGACAACAGGTATAATCTCATAAGTGTAGTTTTTGTCGGCTTCAAATGAAGCGATAACATTTTTCGCTATCATCCATTCGGGTCAATAATTCCATAACGAGAACTGTTAAATACTTGATCAGACAATATTTGGAATTATTGATTCATAGATTAGCATTATTAAAAGGATCACAGAAAACTAGGGAAATTTTCTTCTAGTATAACAGTCCTTAGCAGTGAGATTCAATGTCACTATCATAGATCGAACCTAGAACCCTCAAGTCTCATTTTAAACACTTGACCTTTCGACCATGGTGTTGTGGTACAACGAGTTACAGCTCTGACTTCAGTTAGTTTAGATTTTTGCATGATCTCATTCAAATACAAGTGGTTCTTGGACAATAATTGTTTATTACAGATACACATTTGGTTATGAATCATACATCAGTAAGCATAAATGACCATATTTCAGTAATTTGGGAATTTCCTAATATTGAGAAATCAATGAAAATTGGGTCTAAACGATTTTTGATCAAGTTAATTGCTTAGACCATGTTATTCCATAAACCAGCAAGTAACTATGGACGATTATTTTTGTGATCTAATTGACATCATATAGTAATGAAAAATTTTTCTTAATTAACCAGTGTTTCCGTATTTTATTGGCTTGAATAAGTATTCTCGATAGTTATCATATAAATTCGATGGTTTTATCAGACATAATAGAAAGGAAATATTTAACAGATATTTTGTATTGGAAATTTACACAACAATACTGAAAAATGTACAATCGAAAACAGAGTTTTACAAAAGCGAAACTGGATGAAAATAGTGAAGTATTTATTCGAATAAGTATCATCAATGCTGCTTTGCTGATTGTTTATATGGGTAATTGTGATTTAAAAATTTTAAAAATCCCAAAGTTTATGAGTACTTATTGAAAATGAGATTTTCTTATTTCAAACGGGATACATTTAAAAAATTTAGGTGAATTTCATAAGCTAAAAATATTTTGTTAGCTATTACGGATAGAGATTTGTCATAAAACTGTTTTGAATAATAACACACAGAAATATGTGAAAATGAGAGTTGATTTTGTCGTTTCAGCAACAAAATAAATTTTTTTGTTAATAAACCATGCATAAACATTCTTCAACATAAGACAATCCAACATAGCGTCATATCAGCGCAAAATCGACGGAAAACAACAAAATTAATCACATTAAGTAAAGATTACAAAAATGATGATTACAGTTTAGGTCTGTGTTCGTTATTTTTACCATCATAACATTCTTCGATGTCGTTATTCTTCGTGAAGTCTCAGAAGTGACGCTAATTTATGTATCTTCAATTAAAGTTTCTTCCTGATACTAAAAACGTGGTGAGATAGCATATACGTTTGCAAATATTAAATCTAAGTGGAACATTCTTAACTAAAGCAACGAAAGTTATACAAGGTTTACTTTAAGAAACCGCATATCTTTAACTGAGGTTCACAGATATGCTAGGTAATTTATTAGTTGAAATCACTAAAAGTACCTGATAAGCATATTGTTCATAGACCTTGAATACATAACGGATTAGTGTATACAATTATTTAGATTTTTGTTCTATACAATATAAAGAAATATGAAAATAATCGAAGCATTGTTTCTTTCAAGGCTATATTCAACATGGTGGTTATTTGAATGATCATTCTCGAATGTGTGTTGTAGAATCAGCCTTCTACAATATTACGATAAAGCAGTGTTGTATTACTTCTTCTTAGTGTGTGTGCATTCTGTAGAGGTCATGAAACTTCATATCCTGAACGGTAAAGCTGATTGAATCAGAATTTAATTCTTATTTTTACCCAATATATATATATATATATATATATATATATATATATATATATATATATATATTATGTCAGTAGGTTAATATACATATTTTTTCGACAAATCAACAAACAATTATAGTATCACAAAACAACTGCCTGAATGCAAATGAGACAGGTAATTTTATTTTCGATATATGAATCTGCAACAAATCATTAACAGTCATGTGTCATCAAGAAAATAGTTTGTTTATATGTGAATACTATGAGATAGATACAATGTGAATAATGTAATATATGATGGCTATGTAAGAAATCAATTTTGAAAATTTACTTATTTAATTAAAAGTTAAAAATGTTTAGATAATCAAATATTTAGAAGCTATCAAGAAGTAGAGTCAGACATTGCAACCAAAGTAATTATTTATAAACAAAAGACTAAATCAAAAATAAACATTATTAAAAGTTACAGTAAGATGTGGGACTTTGTAGGGTCTTTCTACAATCGATAAATTTAAGAAATCACTGACCTCATAGTCACTTGTAATACACAAAACAGATGAGACTAAGTTTTATGTTGAGTTTTAAGATAAACGCAATTAGTAATTGTATAGATAAGTATCCTCTAAGTTATCCCGAATACTTATCCATAATTGATATTCTCCTGTAAATACGTCTACATACATAGTTGATATTCCCGCTCTATCTATCCATGTCGATAGAACATTTGAAGTATGGATTAGTTGCTTTTGAAATCTCAGATGAATGACTATGAGTTAGGACATTCTCATTTCTTTTAGAACTTCAGAGATCATGTATTCATATTGCTAAATATTACTTAAACATACTATTTATATCACGAAACCTCTTTACAAAAAGTATCATCATATAAAATATTTTGCCAAAAATAATGCATTTATTCATTCTAGTAAACCAAGATCTTACAGCATAAGCTTTGTCCATTTTAGTTAGAGTTATGGAGATTAGTGTTTTTAAACATTTCATTTACCATTTCATCAAAAACGTGCTTTAGTAAAAAATTATTATATGGTGATATACCAGCAGTAAACAATTCAGAACAGTCTATATTTTATTGTTTACTGCGTTTAGTATTTCCAGCATAAAACTCCTAAGATAAATCCTGTTTCCATTTTTCTGGAACCTGTCACACAGATCTAAACAGAGAATGTGTTTGATAGTAAAAATTTCAAAGAGAAGACATGCAGACCTTTATGGTCGAATGTGGATAAGCAGTCGGGTTTTAAATCAATGATTTATGGAAAACATATATACGCATAGATGTAATCAGGAAAACAAGTTGTTATTTGAATGTTGACTTGATTTTATTTTTTGTTGGAGTCAAATGAAATTCTTCATATAGAATCATTTCATTTAATTTGACATACTTTATCTCTTTGGTAAAAATATTTTAGTATGAATTTAAGAGGGTTTTAAATATAATAATTAAGTGAAGCAATTATTTATCTTATGCAACTGGTTGCTTTATTTGACATCAGAAAGATATTCAATACTAAATTGTACATCTAATGAAGTTGGTTTGCGACAAAAGAATAAAATTAAGTGAGGAAAATCTAATTTTTAACTTATATTACTTGAATAAAATGGTTAGGAAATTGGAGGAGAAGTTAAACATTATTCGCAAATAACCTACTGATTGTTAATCAAATTTAAAGTGTTGACCTTGTTCTTAGTTGACCATTAAATTACCGAATAGTCAGTTACATTGAAATCCTAAAAAACTAGAATTTTCCATTTATTCACAATTTTGATTCAATAAAAAGTAGACATTAGATATAGCGTGATTAAAAATATTGAAAATTTGAAAAATTAATTGATTAAAAGCAATCCTAAATAAAATATGTCGTTAGCAAAGATAACTGGAATGATTTATTTTTTAAACTTAAATATTCGGCTAAGAAAAAAGCCGAAATAAAATCTGTGAAAGCAAACGAGGTTTAAATGTTCCAATATTTTTCTGTATGAATATTAAATTGCATGTTTCGATAGAATGTATTCAAGTTACAATGAGTCTAGTTGTCGTTTAAAAGTGATGAACACATAGAGCAAGATTTATAACAGATTTCCAAAAGTCTGAGAAGTTTTATTATATCAGTTCAGTAGCATTCGCTCATCAACATAACAGCGTGGTCTGTTCACTGAAATATATATGAATTAATTTCAGTGTTATTCTGTGGAGTCTGTAAGTACACAGTTATTCAAATAAGTATGGTATCGTTTAAAACTAATAATAACTAGATCTACTACTACAAAGTAGTATACATTTTACTGCAGGAAATCATCACAATTGACGAGTTTTTAATTATATTTTACCTGAGAAATCGAAGCTGTTTGCTCATATCTCCTAATGGACTGAATACAATGGTAGAGCGAAAGCTTCACAGAAGACCGATGGACATGAGAGCTCTGTCATTGTTCGTTAACCACTATGTCACCACCAAGCCATTATTCCTACAGATAATATATAGCAGATTAATCAACATAGCTATATTCCTGAAATGAGTGTAAGTTTACTCGTTAGTTTTTTCAAGCTACAATGATTAAGTAACGTTCGTATTAGGATGGTATGTTGATTGGCAAATAAATTTTTTGCTATAAATGATTGTATGTAATTTAATGTTAATATGGAATAGAAATATACGCAACCAGTGAAGTGAAATATAAAAATAAAGAATATTAAAGCGAACAAATATTTTCCATATCCTTATTATACTCTACAGCCACTATTCAAGTTCAAATTCGGTTTCCGCTTTATTTTTAACTGCGTCGTGATTGTAGATGCCGCTGAAGAATTTATTGTAAACGACCATTGCACAAATTATCTTGGTTCTTAAACATTTTATGTAAATATTTAAATTGCTGGAATATAGAAATATCTGTGAATAAACGTCAACTTGGTCTATTGAGAGATTTCTACATAATTTCCTAAAATAGACTGTATTTTATTTACCTACGTCAAACAAAATTATAGAGCCCTAGATTATTGTACAACTATTGATTTGGAGTTTTACAAATAAATAGATTTCTTAAACTGCAAAAAGAATAGTCAGAGAATAGCAAAACAAAAATGTAACATAATTACTGGACTACTTTCTACAAAAAAATTATCTCCTTTTTAACTACTTATTATCTATATAAATTAGACCGAAACGATATTTTTGACAACTGTTTTCATTCCAATTTCGCGTTTCTCTCACTCACACTTGCATACTTACAAAAGGACGAATGATAGCATTACTTAGCAAAGATTCTAATGACCTCAAACAAATCAGTTGAATTACCTGTTCTGACAACAAGTAAGAAATATGTTTTTTTACTTTGAATATGCTTACAAGTGGTTGTATTGGTGGAGAAAATATTGGTTGAATATTTAGCTGCAGACAGATATGATTTCGATTCTTGTTTTCAACAATTTGAATTTAACTTTCATATTGTTCTCTTCGTTAAGTTAGTATACTTGGTTATGTGGCCTTATCTCAAAGCCTTCTTTGTTCTTTTGGACAATGACATCAACACAGAACCGATGTAGGAGTGAACAATCCAAATTTCACAACTAAGGATGACTGACAGCCTGTTTTGGTGACCTTGAACTTAGGTGGATAATGTTGATTTGTGTCGTATTATTGTTTACATACTTATGTTCGTCGTCAACTACAATGATCTGATTCTTAATCTTGAGATTGTACGCAAGTTTTTAATTAGTTCTCAACACTGAGTCCTTTTCAACATGTTTACTGATTGCTCTATATACTATACTATATACTATAGTATACTATATACTACTATATACTATATACTATATACTATACTATACTATATTTATTCTCCGACTGCAAGGTAGAAGGCAGGACCAATGAAGTTCCATTGATGTAGAGAGTGAAACAGTCATCAGTCGCAGGCAATAAAGGAAGGCTGCGCAAGACTGATTGAAATTAAACATTACCACCATTGGATGTCAACTCATCGGTCCAGACTTGAAGCGTTCACGCGAAACTGAAGGTCCCACGTTCTATTCTCACATGCGAAGTCGAAAATGCACTGCAAAGTAATCCCATGCTGGGATTAAAAGACTGCGGCATATCACTATTCATTCATTGTACTTCAAAAATTTGTCGTTTAAATTATGCGTAAATGTATCGACCACTTTTTATATTTGTAATAATTAGATTACAGTATCGATTATTGTATATTTGATTGTGTGTGGATGCGTAGTCGCTTACCACACGTCTAGTTTATTATTGCTTGACTATAATTCTTCTGCTCATGGAGAGTTTGGTCACTCGCCTTCACCATTTCGCTTCGTTTTGCTTGTACGCTCTCCATTCTCCTGTCTGTTTGCACAAATGAATGCATGAAATAAATTCAACCGCAACACGGTATTTCGCTTCTTACTACCGCTGATGCACAAACGGGATTAGCCTGAGTATAATATACGGAAGTAGAAAGCAAGATTTCTTTCATCAGATACTTGATCGTTCGTCCACACTGGAGTCCAGTCATGAGCTGCTAAAAGACTGTCCAGTGCTTCGACGTTTCCAGTAGGGGTCTGGCTAAGAGTTGTTCGTGATTTCGACTGTGATAATAATACAGTATCCACAAATACCACTTACTAATAGTGAAACACCTTAAAAATTAGCCAGTTGTTGAACACGACCTAACTAGACGTTTAGGGCCATTGGATTCTTCTCTCCGACGATTGTATGGTCTCCCGAAGGTAGATGAGAATAATCTGCATCTTTATCAGTCAATGAATATGGATAATTCGCCGTACAACACAACAATAAATGGCTGGTGAAAATCAGACACTTCTTTATTCACAAATTCTCCCGCTCCACAGAAACCAATCGTTCCTTATGTGACTATATTGACTTTGAGAAGGTTTTCATCAGCGTAGCAAGACATCTAAAAGAACTGTTTCTACGCTGCCATTTCAACGTGTTATTATCACTGAATGATGATTTCTGTATAACGATAAATGGTGTCGCGATAAGTTGTCCATTGAATCTTCCTCCTATCAAACAGTTTTATTACCAACCCAGAGAATTACTTCCTTCCTAATCTTATTCTTATAAGAGATAAATGGACTCTTATTTTCTGAGGCAAAACAGTAACTTTAATAAAGTACTGCAGGTGTTTCATAGTTCCCACCACTCGATTATGTTCACATCAAAAGCAGAATTCAACTTGAGTGATATTCTACTGAAACAAAGGTTAGATGGGTACCTAGAACTATCAATATGAAGAAAGCCAACCTGGAACAGTCAGTATATAAATTCTCAAAGTTGAACGCTGTTAGGTGTGTTGACAAATACATTCCCTTCTCTATCCCCAATAGTCCGATGAATTTCAATGAAGATACACTAGTCAGCTGAATATTATCCGAGAAATATTTTGAAGAATATTTTTCCACCCAACTTCATTGATAATAATCTCAAACCAAAAGTTATAACACTCACTATTTGGTAGAAAGTTCTATGATTGATCATCGGATTCAAGAGAGATATGGCAGCTGATATATAAAAAAACGGACCACCCCGACACTTGTGACAGAAGATTTATTCAGAAAAACACTGAACCTCTTTATCGAGAAGAATATTTACTCTTTTGATAGAGGTTATATTGGCTAAAGGAAGCATTCAATCCGTATACGAAAATCCGTTTACTATGATGATATACAGCATAAATATATCTAGGACAATTTCTTTCTATTGGTTCAACCAAAGTCAAAAATCAATTAATGGACAAAGAGATTACTGATTATCAGTTTATTTATTCATCTAACAGGTGCTCTGCATTTTCATTCAACATTAACCATTTACTATTCAGAGAATACATTCAACGATTCATGTTGAATTTTCACTACCCAATCTATCAAACCATGTAAATTATTTAGTTATTTAAACCTTACTTTCATATATCAGCAATGCTTAAGTAAATTTTAATTATTAATATATTAAATGATCCCCGTAGAATTTGACTGAATGCAATTTCGGAGTAAAATTTCCTCTGTGCTTTCTATTTTCGTATTAATGTTGTTTACCTGAGAAAAAACTCAATTTCCGAAAAAAATGACTACGAAAGGCTTTTTTTTCCAAATAAACCACTCAATGAGAGCTTGAAATAAATGAGGTTATTCAATAAACAATGAATTTTTTTAAAGTTTGTAAACGTTTGGTTAATAGTGTCAATATCCTGGTAGAGTTTCCAGTTTCATTTTCATACCTAACTTCTTAGAAACATTGAAGCATGATTAGGCAAGTTTAGGATGTTTCTGCAGATGTTATATTTACTTGAATAAGACTGAACAATTAGAAAATACATAGCTAAAATCATTATATACGCCGATATTCAGTAACAAAAAATGGACCTCAGAGTTTACATGTATATACATACATATCTGTAAACAGTAAGTCAAAGGTGGATTGAATGGTTGTCCAATGAGAATCAGTCAGTAGTTTGAAACCAAAAAATAATCGACAAATCATAATGTAATCACATCGGTGATTAACTTCATCAGATATGTTAAGTGAAAATCTATGACCATTATTATTCAGAATCCTAATTTTATAAATGTACTCAAATTTCTCTCAAAGTTCCCATTTGTTTATATTTTTCATTTATGAAATATGATTCTAATTTGTTGACTCAGGTACAGAAAATAGGAAGTTAATCAGTATTTCACTTCACTGTTGTTTGTATTTAGTTTAGGCGACTAATAATCTAGGTCACGTATTATTTTTTAGTTGTTCGTTGCTCAAAAAATTGGTCTAAAGTAGTTTGTTATTCCTTAGTGTATTATTTTCTTACTGGGATGACCCACTGAAAAGAGTTTATCAAATACAGTATATTGTTATTTTAAGCCAAGGGATTATTGTTCTATTTGTTCCAAAAAGAAATCATTGGAAAGAATAATCATACAATGAAATACATATGCTTAATTTATGATAAGAATGTATCAACTATTATGCTATCAAGTAGTTGCTGATAAACTCTCTGGCACAAACAAATATAACACTGCAGCTAGCAGAAAGTAGTAAGAAAAAAACATCAGAATCTTCATATTGCTCCTTTTTTTACATTAGCTGGAACATCATTTTTGCGTACAAGAAACTAATTGATCATAGATATAATTTGATTATGCACCAATCGAATCTCAATAAATTAACCATTATTCATGACCTAATTCATTGAAATTAATATATAACTACTAATATTTCAAATAATATATGCTTGTTCAAGCTAAGTATAAAATGAATTATTTTAGCTAGTAAACAAAATAGCCAAACTCAGAGAATAAACCTACAAAAGGCAGAATAAATGTTTCCCTTATAAACAAAGAAATGAAATTTTATTTACGACCTAATTAAATTCTTTAAAAAGAGAACATGATTTTCAGAATAACATAAATTCAATATATTTCAAGTCTTGTCAACAGCTGTGAAATCATTAAATTCGCATAAGTAACATTAAAGAACTTTTTTGCAATAATATTATTCAATCTAAACCGTTTGCAGATGATGAGAAACCCTGTTATTCCTGGTAATCATGTTCTTCTGTCTTTATTTAAGTCCGTCAAAGGATCAGGTTATATTCTTTAAACTATTTATGAGGAGGAAATATGCTTTGTTTGCCTAAGAAAATATAAAAACTTCGAAGCAAGCCTTAAATTCATATATATTTATCTTAGAGTGGTGTGCACTATCTTAAGCCCTAAATATTTGACTTCACATGAATTTAAGGCTTATTTCACATAAATTATTTTAATAGATATGTTAGTGATTGTATTCACAGATGATTAATTAAAAAATTCAATGTGTTTGAATCTAACGATTATGGTTTATATTTATTAATTAATTAATTTATTTATTTATTTATAACGATTTTATCATCAAACAAATTAAGAATGGCTTGATAATACTGACAAATGCAATTAAAGTAGTTTTCGAAATCTTGAACAAAATATTGAAATAAACAAAGTGGGAAAAATATTGACTGTCATAAATTCAATAAATGCTGATTCAAATTAATGTTATCATGCTAATTCAGCTAGGTGAAATGACTAAATCATCAAACTAATTGAAAAATCTTGAAACTCTTGGGAAAAAATGTATAGGCATTATTGTCTTGACACAAATCTTTACATGAGAAACCTTAACAAATACCTATGAAGAAACTGTACCATCAGTAGTGAAGAAGTTTCAAACCAGAGTGATGTCTTTAATCCCGAGCTCTTCCATTTTAATGATTCTACCTTTCACATAAATTATGTATGTCCTGGTAAAATGTGTAAATTACCAGAACCTGGTTACAGTGGAAACGATACACTTATTATTGATAGTGTTAATTGACAAAGATCACAAACCATTTGAAATTCTGGGTGTCGGATTCTGAATGGTTAGTCCAAAAATACTGCTCTCGTCTAAAAACCAGAAGATCTAGGTTCAATCATACAAACTGCTTAAAAGCTAGAAACAAAACAGCTATTTAATATAATAATATAAGTTGTTAGATGCAATAAGTAAATATTTCAACATTCAAAGCATTTCAGAGCTTTACAGCCGATCATTCAAAGTAACATAGCAATAAAGAACCAAAGAAACTATATTAATCACGACCAAAAATCAAAGATATAGTTTAATCATAAAGAATTTATATCGCAATATTCATGAACTCAGCCAAATGAAGATCGTAGCAAATAAAAAGTGAATCTAATCAATTGTGATAAGATAAAAATGATATGAGAATAATACTATAGTGAATGAAATAAAGGAAGTTATGAGTATTTATAGATCATCTTAATAAAGAAAAACCAAGTATCTGTAAGAACGAATAAGAAGATAAGAACTAGGATAAATATGGCATTAGTAATAGAAAAGATAATGCACAATGCTTATGTAAACACTGGTTAGGTGTTGGACCTAATATAACTAGCACATTGATTGTGTCAACAAAAAGTTTATGGTAAATTAGATTCCCTTTCATAAGTAATATCAAGCTATGAATATGATGAAGGGTATTTCTAAACAACTGCATGTAAAGAAATAGGTTACGTTGTTGTTCTGCATGATTGTTCATTAAATCAGACTCTAAAATGCTTCTTAAAGAAACATTTCTTGATAATTAAACAAGATAAATAATTCCACAAAAGCAAGCAAATAGCTGTGGGCACGAAAAAATGAGTATCAACTGGTTATTTACATTGAGATCACATCAAATGTTTATTGCTTGAGAAATCCCGCAAGTATAACAGTTAATTCAGAATACGAACTATCTCTTATTCAACACTTTGTAAAACAGTCTAGTTGGCTTTCAAAACAAATTAAAAATGTTTTCTTTTCACTGGAACTGATAAACGCCAATCATAAAAACCTAAATTTGACTGATATTTTGTGTTT
Organism: Schistosoma turkestanicum; assembly: GCA_944470395.2. NCBI lineage: Eukaryota > Metazoa > Platyhelminthes > Trematoda > Strigeidida > Schistosomatidae > Schistosoma > Schistosoma turkestanicum. The sequence continues at coordinate 2,602,955 of OX103979.1, read as the reverse complement.
TTGCCTGTCTATTTTGCCTGTCTATTGTATTGTTTGTTTGTGTTCACGGATATATCGTATAGTCTCTTTAATCTCAATTTCATATATAATTAAATCTTCTATGATAAATTCATACATCTCATCAGATGTATTCAAGCTGGCTGACATTAGTAAGCCGCTTATTATGGAGTCTAAGTCTTTGTTACTAATGAGCGGAAATAACCTAAGTATCATTTCTTGGGCGCAGAATTATTATCATCGGGAGATCACACTGAACTTCAAGAGGACCTCAACATATGAATTGTTAGTGTTTCTGTTCAGAGAAACAAACAATTCTAATTGTATAGAATTCAGTTACTGTGAATAGAAAACGAATCCCAGATTTACGACAAGTTAACTGGACATACTTGGATTCTAGTAATAATGTCTATACGTGTACTCTAATCTTGCACCTTTCTCTCCAAAAGCACAAGGCTTAATATATATTCATTAATCTGTTCTACTTGCATGATGTTTAAAACATTACTATAACTACATAACTGTTCTGTATAACTTACACCATAATGACTCTTTCGTGGTGATGTGCCAATAAAGTCTCATCAACCTCTATTCCCAAAATATCAACCACGGAATAACTAGGATCCTTCTTAATAATAACATGAACAACTCTGATTGAGTCTCGTAGCTCGTAGGCATAAACTAAATTTGAGGCTGCATAAAGCATTTCCATGTATGTTATTTTACAGAATAAACAAATAATCGAATTACTTCAGAAATGATTCAAAAAATTACATTATTTCATTTATTTCGGTTTCAGAAATAAATAATATACCATGAATACAAAAACTTTATTTCAAAACAAGTAATTTATCGTAAGTGTTACACTCGTCTCTGGGTATGCTTAAACCATTACGGGTTCACCTTACTCGCATAACGAGAACAAAACAATGATCCCTTGACCAAACTGTACCAGCAAGAAGTCTTGATATAGCGTAGAAAGTGTATTCTACAAACACCGAGCCAGAACACAATGAATCCAAGCACTCGAATTGCGTTCATTTATACTCTATAGAGACGCCCTTGAGACAGTCACAAAAATAGCACACTAAAATGACACAGTAACCAATCAGAGCCAAGGATTTTCCTGGTGGTACATGTGATCTCATGGTCAATTGATCGGTCCATGAAATAAATCCAAAATAAAGATATTTATCAAGCGAGTTCTGGGGATCTAACATCCTCAACAGCAAAGTTAACTAATTTTCCTGAAAAATACAGACCATCGTTCGGATGTTTGTTACTTGTGGATATAACGCATATTTTTCTTAAAACTTACATCAAATTGCATGACCAGTGATATGAACGTGGATGATATAGTATATATACGTAACCGAATCAAATAAACTTCTACCGGTGTAATTTTTGACAAATAATAAATTGCACTAAGCCTTAGATTCAACCCAATCACACTTGATGAAGACGCTTCGGAGAATGTAGAAACCTTTACATTTATTGTATGAAGCGGAACCTCGTAGAACTACGAAGATACAACTGTTTTTCAGCAGGTTTCTGCCCAAGATACTGCAGATATGTTGGCCAGACACCATCAGCGATAACCTGATGTAGGAAACGAAACAGATTCCAGCTGAGAAAGAAATTAGTAAAAAGTTCTAGATGTGGATAGAATACACACTGAGGAAAGTACTCAACAATATCACAAGACCGGCCCTCACTTGGAACCCTCAAGGTCAAAGGAGAAGAGGAAGACCGACTCATTACGTTGAAAATCGGATGCAGACTTGAGAAGAATGAAAATCAATCGGATAGAACTGTAAAGGAAGGTCAAGGACAGAGTAGGTTGAAGAATGTTGGTCGGCAGCCTATGTTCCATTAGGCTTAAAAAAGTAAGTATCTTCTTGTTAAAAGTTTACATGATAACAGTTATATGAGTAAAAAAAGTCACAATGATATTCACAACACATTAATGATTTATTACGACAATTATTGAGCCAGTTTTACAGAATACTTCTACAAGTTAATAAATACTTTCCATAATTTTATATTAAATATTTCCATTATGAAAATATGACCTACTTCTTCCAAAATTTTACAATTGACTAGAACTGCTGTTATTATATTCTTCTTACAATTGATGATACACCTGTCTTCCTACAATCAACTTTCACTTTTATCTACTATGTATAATTATGTAAAAATTTTGTATGTTGAATGCATACTTATTAAAGCATATTAACACCTGCATTCATAGTTTACATCAGATTCTATTTGATGATTCAATTTCAACTACTACTGTACAATGTGGATGGAGTAGAGGACTAATATTACAGTAAGGTTTAAAATTCACTGCACAGTTTATGTAACTTTCAGAGCTTTACAGGAAGGCTTTAATGTTTATAAAACTACAATGCTGAAAAAGTTTAGTTAAATGCAGATTAGGAGTGAAAAATGGTTTTCTGTTGTTATTAATACTTTCACACAAGTTATTTTCCAATTTTTTGAAACTCAACAGTTTATTAATATGAAGGTAGAATGAAAGAAAAAATCAAAATTCATCAATTCATATGCCAATAATATCATTTGATATCATCCATCTTTGATGTTTATTTATTTTATTATGCTTTGTACACAAATCTCTTGAGTACAACCTCAACCCTACGGTTTAACCACGTTGCCTTTGGTAACTGGTATTGAAATCTGTATTTCATGAATTATTGAACATTGATTGGCAATTATCTCATTAAATTTTTATCGTAAATTCTTTAAATCATAAACCGAAATCTTCTTATAGTAACATCTCATCAATAAATGTGCATAAAGAATAAGGCAGTTCAGAAATAATCTTTTTTTTTCAAGAAATCTAAAGTTAGAAAGAAAACGGTAGTTGAAAACAGTAGTATATTAGGTTAAGCTTTAAGTTCAACACCGAGATCAAATGCAAATAAGTTTATCAAACATGAAATTAACGCAAGTAAACTGGGACTGAAAATATTTAGTATTTATATAATTAGAAATTCGGTATCTCGTATTTATACGAATGAATGGCTACACAAATAAAATAATCTAATTTGAATAAACGTGAATGATTGAAAACTAGCGATTGATTAAAAGGGATAGTACATAATGTTATTTTTCGATAATTTTTTAGATAGACAGAAATGAGGTTTTCTATCCTGCACATCGATATACTAAAATTAACAAATGTAATGCGATGTCAATAAAACTTCTACTGTTATTTATTCATTTCATCTATATCAATGTTCGAATTTAAAGAGCTTCAGCTTGTTTTATCATTCATACAACATATTGTATTCCAATGTATGAAAACAAGTTCGGGTAGAAACTTCATTGGAAAAATATGAAAATTCACGTAATACCAAAACATTTCTAGAAGTTTAATACACATTACGATTATTAATAGCCAATATATAGTCAATCTGTCAACCAATTAATTCATGTTGTATAGGATCCAAACTGAGGTTTGGATCGGGGAAAAACTGTCCAGGTAGTTTAGATACGCGTCTGGCCCAAATGAAATCAAAACAAGTAATTTGGGCAAATAACGGTTCTAATATTCATCACAAATATAAATTTACATCATCACCTATACAAATATTACCGCTCAGCTATTTCACTAACAATTATTCAATTAATCAAATCAACAGCGCAAATAAATGTTATTCAATCCCTCCTGGATAGATCAGAATCGTTCGACAGATAATATTTGGTTACTTTATAACACAGAGTGTTTCCGATTCTGGAAGAGTGCTTTAATTCACAACCAAGATGCACACTTTCAGTCAAAGCAAGCAATCCAATCAAAAGAGGAACAAATCAATATGTCTGTCGCCATCACTAAGTATCAGCTTTAACAACATAATGCAGTTCAGAAAGAAAGATAGAAACTCTTTAAAGGCAGAAGAAATGGAAACTATAATAAAATACATATATTATCATCTCAAAATGGAATCGAACAGATTGACAAAATGTACAACTGAAGGAATCAATAAAGACAAATTACAAATGTATACATGGAGGGATTTTCACAAATAAAGTCTTCAAAAATGGATCTTACAGTATGAGCCTAGTTACTATTCACAGAATGTTTCGTTTCTTGAACAGTATAAGTTATGTGGTATTATGGATGCATTTTAAGAATCTATTCTCTGTTTGTATAGATCAACGGTAAGAAAGGTTGCAGCTGCCAAAGTCATTTGAACTTATATTTCATTTTCTGTTTCGTAATTTTCATTTACCAACTTTACTACTTGTAGTTTATAAAGTAGCATGAACTTTTAGAATGAAAACTGATCGTAACAGATGAATTCCTACAGGTCTCTTGGTCTCTTAAATACACAAGGTAATTCACTTCACACGGACTCATTTAATACTGGATATATTCAGTCAAATAGACGATTAAAATGATTAGGAATTCTTTAAAAAGTGTTTAGACGGTAAATTCCGTTAATAAATTACAAAATTCGATGTCATTTATTAGATGGACATAAGCGCTTCGTCATTGATATCGAAATCTAAGGTTTCAAAATTTCTAATGGTGATCTAACACTGATTCATTCCTGATATCAGATTGTTTATGCAATCTCTTGTTTATCGAAAATTTCTCGATCATCCACGCGTTTTATTTTCCTTCGATTTTTAGTATGTTTTAACAGCAATGGCCGTCTACTGCTTCCAGGTTTCTAACGGTGACCTAACAATGATTGTTTCATGAAGCCAATGTAAATAAGAGAATTCAAATTATAATTTGGGTTTGACAATAGATTATTCTTGAAGATGAACGGTGTACTATTCAAAACGCATTTGATTAGATTTTCGTTTAATAACACAATGAACTATGTTGCTTGAATAAACGAATTAATTTGTACGATCGTGTTCAACTTTATATGAATGTGTGATAGTAATAAATAAGGTAATTAAGATAAAATTCAACAGCCAAAAAAAATTATTCTCCTTATAATATTAGAATAAATCTAATGGTAAGCAGTGAAAGTTTTTGATTTTAAACAGTCTTTGAACATGAAGTTTAAATGTCACAAATGAAATGGTCATAAGTAGATAATTCCAGGACCAAATTATTGACAAGTTCTTATTAGTATTTCTTAACTTATGTAACAACAAATTCCAAAAATCATATTATAACAGTCAATTACTCAATAAATAAATTGCACTAACATTACATATAGAATAATATTTTTTGATATCTGGTCTATAATTTCAAGTCATCACTAAAACGTAGACAATATTATATTATATAATGATCAGTAGTCGACCCTTAACCGATATCGTTTATAAGCTGATTGTAATTTAGTCAAGATCTGAAGTAAAACTACTTAACCACTAATTTAAACCATTAGAGAATTTCTTATTTTATTTCGGTATATTTGCTTCATTATAGACGGTGTAATAGTTTGATGACATATTTATTGATGAATGCACTTACTCAGTTGATTTTCGGCCAACATTCGAGGCATTTAATTTGACGCACATAAAAGTTATCGTAACTTCTGTCAGCTATGAATATCTAGTAGAAATCGAATCAATATTTATGGTTCACTAAGTAAAGCTTTAGTCGAAGAAACAGAAACTGAAACATTCCTAGTGATATGGCATACCATAATTTGGAATGTCATTTGTTTTTTAATTTTTCATCAATAAGATCAACGGAACTGGGAAGGCGCTTTAATTTTCACACGAAATTTGGAGATATGGGAACCGATAACCAAGTTGTCCAATCATTACACAGAATATTGAAGTTCTAACACTCACATAATTAACAATTTATCTAAGACTATGTTAACTGACTCTGAATGAACTATCAGAAACAGTGTTCAAGTTTCGAAATTAAGTTTATGTTGTATCTACTTCTCGAACGACGAATATGCATTTCAACCTTCAGCAACAGAACAAGTAGAACCACCTTTATATTCCAAAACAAATGCCAGAAAAGAAATAAAAAACTCTTACTCCAGAATGTATCGGAAATATACAGCGAAACAGTGTGGATCTATAAAAACAGCATATAATGAGTGATATCATAACATCATTCAATCACCTTATGCCACATCGATAGTCCAGAAAATCTAAAGAAGCGCTACGGCTTCTTAGGAGCCTTGGGAGGCAATCCAAGCAGTGACAAGTCATGTCTTTATGATTATTTCATGCATTTTGCACGTCTATCTGGAACCGCGTGAACGGATTTTAGTTGATTGTTTCTCAAACTGTTTACAGCTTAAATAATTGTGGGCGTTATACACTTTTTTAGCACTGTCTGCATTTTAATAACCCACAGTCTTTTAAATGGTTTCTTAAAAAGTTAGTTTTTACGATAGGCCGAATTCACTAGGTTTTGTTGCTGTAACATTAATTGTTTGATGGATAAAATTGCCTAAAGAGTGTTGAAATATAGTCAAATAGATCACATTTATAGGTTTTTATTCTAAGCAAAAGACGATTCATATTATTTTCAGCACACTTTCCCAAATTAAACATTTGAACTCTTTTTTTGTAACTGAATTTATAGCAAAAATATGCTAATAGACATAGAACATTAAAATCATTCTGAAGTGTATACTTTGTAAACAACTGGATGCTCAAATTTCAAGGCTTATTAAAGAATCGTGGGTTCAGTTTATAAAGATGTGTAAATTCAAAACTGAGAGTTTGCACAACCTAATTAAAATGAAAGTTGATTCTACTTGAAGTATTAAAATGAAGATTACCGTATGAGCAAACGAATCAGCTTCCAGAGGAGGATAAAATTAGGAAAAGACGTTGAAATTGAATAGGTCACAATTTACGAAAATAAATAAAACTGCATAAGAAAGCAGATCTCAACTTCAAACCATCAGGATTAAAAGAAAAATAGGAGACCAAAGAATATACTGCACTAGGAATTGGAAGTAGACAACAAAAGAATAAATTAGTGTATAGTAACAACTGTAACGGATAACCTATGATAGAATTGATTGCAGATCTCTCGTCCACAACTCATGCCAAATAGGAAATATAAAAAACCGATCAAGAAAATTTATGATTCAATAATCATAATGACATAAATTTCCCATTTACAATGAAAGTAAAAATTTACTACGATCACTGATATAAAATAAAGTTTTAATCTGTAGTTCAACACAGGAACAGACTTGTCATTCAGTATATGAAAAATAAAATTACCTAATGAAAACTGTGCAAACAAACAGATAATGAATACTTATAAACGAAAAGGCTTGGTAATTGATAAACAAATATAGAATTTGTAAACACAATTAGTAAAATTCCATTTTTCAACCGTTGTTTCTCTTTGATCTGTTTATCACTCTAATGATCGACAATTACAACCGTTGTTAGGGTTGTCTTTGAAATTGTCATGAATATCTACTTTTATTATACTGATCAGAGAATAAATATTTTCAGTCAATCAATCTTAAATAAACTAAAATCTTTTGTATCTAACATCAGTAACAGTCACCAGATATTTTAAACATTTATAAAAAATAATATAAGCTCATTCAAGTAATATATTTTAGTAAAAAACATCACGCCAGACAATAAATAGTTGAACTAACGAAATGTAAATATTTGCGAAACTGGCAATTGTTTGCCATTCACGTCTTATTAGTTTGAATTAGACTATCGGTTTGTTATTTTTATTAAATATGCGTTTAATTAACACTTCATTTCCATTTAAATCTGTTCACAGATAAAGTGTAAAGTTAGTTTCTGTTAACAGCTGCAGTAAATTGACGACTAATTTTTAGAAACTTTGAAGCTCTTGATTATACAATGAAACGTTACCTAAATTAATTAAATTACTCTCATGTGGATTCTGGAAGTTCATGTAAATAACTGTGACAAGTGAGTTAAAGTCGAGCTGTGTTAGGAAAGAGACAGATGAAAATGTTTGGTGAACGAGCTATTTCACAAATCAATGCAGTTCGAACGTGCAGATAACAGGATTACGATCCAACAACTTAAGTCTTAACATTTCTTGGTTTGATTTCGTATTAGATAGTGGAAGTTATTCACTAAGCAGAGATTAAACAGTATGTTAGTCTTCATCCCTCTTAAAGTCTTTCACAGCAAAGCCGAGTTAGAGTAGCCACTTAAGTTCTTTCTGCACTTCCACCAAGATAGTGACAGACTAACGTATGACAACAGACCTGAGATGTTACAATCTGATTCGTCGGACTGAACATTTATCCTAATTCGACTCAAACAAAACTTCACACAATCACTAGAAAGAGTCGCTTTACTGCAGGAAGAACTACACAGACGATAGCGTTACTCAGTAAGAGCCTTAAACCCATGCACTAACCTGCATGACTAAGTACATATTATTTGTCTTGTCCACTTTGACGAGTGACCATGCGGTGTTGTCTGATAGCATCACGCCGTTGTTGAGGCCGTTGGATCCCCAGAACTTACTTGATAAAGGTCCTAATTTCGTATTTTATGCTTTCGCGCATGGGCTGATCAACTGACCTTGACATTACATAACCAGTCGGAAAATTCTTGACTGATATTGTCTGTTGCATTATTTTGTGCATTATTTTTGTGGCTCTCTCAAGGGCGTTTCTATAATGTATAGATAAACTCGCTTTGCATTCTTGTGGACTTCCTATTTTCTGGGTGCTCGTAGAATATACTTTCTGTGTCTTGTTATGACTTCTTCCTCTACTTAGTGGGGCCTTGGGACATTTGAATCAGAATAGCCTATCATGTCACTGGATCATTTGTCTTTGCTCTCGTTTACCGACTATGGTGAACTCTAATAGTTGAAGCGTATGAACTGACGAGCATAACAGCTGTAAAACTCAAATACACCACATGGAGCCTGGTGTATGTCAATCATAATCGTTTACCCTAAGCTATGTCTTATCAGATTATTATAAAGCATTTGAAAGCCATATGAGTAAATGGTTCTAATTCAGCAGAAAATCTACGGTCGTAATAACTAACCAGCAGCCTTCTTTCTGACTGAAGGCTTTTTTCTTACGACGAATAATGGGGATAATTCTATGTTGCAAAACGCTTTTACACACTTGTATTAAATAACCATCGAGGACAATCAGTTTATCAAATCTCAAACCACAGAAGATCAAGAGCATATTACTGGCCTGGTCAGCGTTTGTATCACGGCACTAGATAAAACTAGGAAAGTATATAAGGAAGTTTACGAATAACTGTCTATCCGTGTTCATCAACTAACCACCACTTAGTCCAAACAGACACACATCTTGTAACGGATGACTTGAATCTGAAACTTAGAGGGATATCGGTTTCCTGAATGGTTCATAGTTTTCTTCCTATTCCCCTCAAGTAGCTAAAATCATCTAAAACGCAGAACGGTGTCACATGGCTTAGCCCATTAATATTGTAGTCGAAAAGATTTCATCAGCATTAATGACTGACTAACACAATCTTGGTCACTTTCCATTTGTTTATTTGTAAGCACACAGTCATTTTGCATAACTTCGCTACAAATATAACTCATACCGTTCTTATTTAGATAAATGAACTAATGCATATAATTGAAATGGTTCTACAATTTAACAAACAATCCGTTGAGTCTTAATAAAACATTATCTAAATAGCTAAAAATAAACTGATCGCATACACATTAACGCATTAATCTTATTGCGGTATTTCATCGTGAATAAATCTAAAAAACCTCTCTTTAATATTGTTTTTTTCTAATATTTCACATCAAAATTAAGATCTTTTGAATTAATTTTAAAGTTAATCAGTTAATCATTATTTCATCGTATATTTTTTCATTAATTTGATGAGAATGACCTCATTATATATTTACAGAAAAAAAATAGTTCTTTTAGCTATCTGGTATGATAATAATCATGGACTAAGATTATTAGCATAATTTTTGTTAACATTTCATTGGATGCTTTCACTGTTATAATTTATTCGAACAAAAACACGTGGTAGAGTACACAATATATAAATATGAGACAATTTTTCATTGAATTTGATTCATTAACTAATTAACTAGCTAACGATGAACAGTCTAGAATATTATTGTTTGTCAAGTAAAACTGGTGCTGTTGAAGAGAATCCACTGGTTTGATTATAGCACAAATGCCGTGAAATAATTTTTTAAACAAAAATTTTAGAAAGCTCTTCCATCTAAATGGGATGCATGGAATGAATTGGTTGATCGATTACCGGAGCTATCAAAAAATAAGACTTTGAGAAAAGAAATAGAATCAGTAAGTAATGAGATTATTTTCTTTATATTCTATGGGCTTTTTTAAATTGTTGTACTGCAAACATATGAATAATACTAAAGTAATATTATGTCAGGCCCCAAATATCCAGGTACAGTTGAGAATCGAGAGAATTCACTTGCTGTCTGCAAATGCTGTCTTGTATCCATGCGTTTATAACCAGTGGCTAGGGAAATCCTATCCACTTTCTTCTCGTGTAGTAGGGGTGTTTTTTACAACATTAAAAGGACAAATACCTAGTGTCTGGTACCTTAACCGGGTTGGTGCGTACAAGGCAACCACTTAGGGGTTTGAAAAACCCTGATTTCAAGCCAATAGTGCACTTAGGTTCCAGGACGTTGATGGAATAAATGCACTACGAACCTATTGTTGTTCACCGGCTACCATTTGGCGTCAACTTTTAATGTTACTCGACTGACTTGTGAATTCGACTTTTGTGTCAAAGGCTCTGGTTGTGGCCTCCTAAGTAAACCATCTTACAGATACTGCCCTTTACAAAATTTTCAATAGCGACAATACTGAAAATTTACGAGAAAATCGTTCAGGAAGAATAATTCAAAAAAAGTTGATCTTAATAAATATTTATTTAGACTGCTTCGTATATTAGACTTAAACTCATTGTAATTTAGATAAAATTATGAAACCAAATCTAATAAACATACAACTATTCGTAGACCTATAATCTATCTGTACACATATATATGATGACTTAAATAAAAATTACTTCTCTGAATTACTCATCTTATGACTTCAAATATTTTAAATCTGATCAGACTGATAAGTTTAACTTTCTTTTTGAATAAGAAGTCTAAACGAAGTATGTGTATAACAGGTAAAATTTTTCATTGAACCATAGGTTATTATGAAATCATTTGTATAGGCTAAAACTAGTGATAGACTAAGAACTGATATTATCGAAAAAATTCTTACATTCTTAAACGATAAGTAACAAGAGGAATAAAAGGAAAACCATGGTTGAACAATTTTAAATTTGCTTACAGATGTAAAGTATTGAAGAGAAAAAAAATGTTTATTCTGCAGTTATAAGTATATTTCAGTCAAAAATAAACATGTGATAGTAACAACTACTAATCAAATGAATAAGTTTATATGAAAGATGATGAGAGATCAGTAACGGACAAGCGACTGCGCAAAAACATGACCAGAATCAATAAGCTATTCAGTGGATGAGTTAATGCTATTACATTCTACATCTATGATACAATGTCTGCTAAACCATAACAAAAAGTCTACTATTGTCCTAACTACATAAATCATGTCAAAGTTAGTCGAGATAATAAATACTGATAATGATTAAGGATTTGAAATAAGCGTATGAAATAATCAATCAAAACAAATGACAAAACAACAATTTTGAAAAGTATATAAGAAAGTATAATAGAAATATTTACTAGGAACTGTTGACAAGATTGTTCTTAGTGAATTAATTATCTCAGTATAGACAATATTTCTTAATCTTCATCAAGTTCTTGTGACCTTAATATTCACCTTTATTTTTTAGTTACCACTTTTAGATCTGGATGGTCTTAAAAGTCACAAGGAATTGAGATTAGCGCATAAAATTCTCTCCTTCTTATCTTCTGTTTATGTATGGCAAGACGGTGAAGGCGGTGAAACGGAAGTAGGTGAATGGTTTTTACCAAACTGTTAATGTATGTCAATTAAAACATTCAAAGTAAATAGATTGTACAGTGATCAGATCAATCATTACTGATTTTTAACCTACAAAAATAAATAATCACATATATCTTCTTGTAAAGCCTTTTTACGTTTCAGATAAAAATTAACTAAAGATCATTTAAACAGTTACTTGTATGCAAGATGACCTTAAAAATCAAGTATTTATCAGATATTATTAATCACATTTATCAGATACTTTCCTGTACTATACTATCGACTAACATACGAGGTCATCATGATCATATCAAACTTTCAGTTGATCACTGTCAGTGTCATTATTTGTGTATCCTAATTAGCCTGATAGTGAAATCAATATCCATTTTTTACCATGATCTGGTCAACAAAATAATAAGCACACAGTGTTGTTTATCTAATCTAAAGCATAACAAATCTACGTTTATATACATCTAATTAAACTAATTATGAAAAGTTTTTTCTAAAGTTTTGAATAAGTCATTATTTACCTTATATTCTTATAAGCAAATAAAATTTACAGTAGTGTTGTCAAAACCTGTTCATGAATAAAGATAAAACTAGTCATTCTTTGTGTTTAGAAGATTTGTGTTTGTTTTGCTGTATACTTTATAATCAGATGATATTTGAGAATACTTTTCTAAGGTTATAAACTACCATAGATTACATGATATGGTCTTGTACAGCACGATGTTAGTTTGTATTCAGTAACTGATTAGCGTATAAATGCTCTGTCTTGTACAAAGTTTGTCGCATCCGAAAGAGCTACCTGGTAACGGCTCTGAACGATGCCAAATCATGATAGCTTGCACTTCAAGACTTATACCGGTTTTCTTAGAATTATTATATATCATAATGTCGAATCTTAGATAGCACAAAATCTAGGTCCAAGGTTCTTTATTATTTGTTTTGAACCGCTTAAAACGTATTAAGTAATTTTAAAGGCATGTAAATTATCGAGTTCACTAGTGGACTGAATGACTGATGAACTATTTAGATTCTCTAAGTTATCTTAAGTTGCTATTCAGATAAGTTAAAATCTATGAAATACTTCTTTGCTTTGTCAGTTGACATATATTAATTTATTCTTATTTAAGTGTAATTTCCCACTATAAATTGATATCAGTCACAGAATAACAGAAAGCTAGTAGACAGCCGGTTTCATTGTAGCAGGAAACTTCTGACCAATAATCTCTTTATACATGGCCTAGAACGTCAATTAATTTCATAATCAAAATTGTTCACTTTAAAATACAAACCTATTATTTCAAATTTAAAACATACTATCTATTAAGCTACAGGATCCAGATAACACTACTGTTCAACCGATATGAAATGATGATAGTCTGTATCGGTTTTTTATTAGTCCTAATTGTAATATACATTCAAGTCTTGTGAACGAGCAGTTTGGCAACATATGATTATTCATAAACATGTTTTATTACAATCGGATTAGATTTATATTTGATATAAGAATTTTATGACATAATTCTTTAAATTTATCGATTTATTTTCAGTTTAATACTTTTTCGAATTTTTGATATCTGTTTTGTTGCCAAATATGGTTTTAGTCATTACCAGTACAAATTGCCAAACCCCTACTACAAGTTTCTCATATACTTGGTGTACAGCCTATACTGACAAATGAAGATCTAGTTTTATCGAATTGTTTTCTTTCAACTTTACCAAAAGAAGAACAAGATTTAAGGTATACACTTATTTCATAACTTGAATGAGTTTATTTTTTCAGTGCTGAAATATTATTACTCTATCAATGCAGTCAACTGATTGTGATAGACAGGTTTTAAAATAATATAAATGTGATAACATTTTATAATGGCTAATCAATAGTTTGATTGATGTGCTGCAAATGTTTACTCATATTATTGTTATTATTTCTCATATCTTTCTTCAATAATAATTATAAAACAGTGGATTGATTGGACTTCAGTAACATTCACAATGAAAATGTATACAAAGCATAGTATATCTTAGGTAATACTGACGATAAAATGCAAAATAAAAAAATGAATTTCGTTCAAAATCGATTTGACTAATTGAAAAAAGTAGGTCATTCACACACTTGAATTAACTCATACCAACTCTGCTCTCAGTAACATTCATTAGACTTTGACTCAAATAAAGAGAAACACTTAATTTGATAAATATAACTTTAAAGATTCATTTTTTCAACTCCAAATTTTGTCAAGATTTCATTGTCAAAACAACACTTTTTATCTCCGACATGATTACTTCTTTTTCTCCAGTTTCTTACAATCTATACACATTCCTACATATCACCGAAGTTGGGAAACATTTATTACTCTGAGTGGCGAATGTGAAATATTCTTTGCGCCTATATTATTGGTAAGAAAAAAGTTGAATATTTCTTTGAGTAAAGTCATTTTGTTGAACATATCAAAAAAGAGATTTTATCTACTATGTTAAACTGATAAAAATCCTTGGAGTTCTAATGAGAAACCGTGACCAGTGAAGGTCAATCCATGTCGGATGTGTGACAGTTACTAGACACAAACAGTGAATAAAGACTGTACAAGATCGCAGACTGATCGAAGTTAGACCTCAATACCTTTGAATACCAAGCCATCGGCAGGGACGTCAGGCATTTACGCATGAGACCGAAAGTCCTAAGTTCGATTTTCGCATGCGAGCTCAAAGAAACACTGTTCATAAATCCCATACTAGGATAAACCTGCTGCTGCTTCTGGATCTCCAATGGTCGTCCAGATAAGATCAATCTGCGGGCTGAACTGTGAATGTAATGCAACCTCCATATAAATATCCTCCACTACTAAAACAGATCTACCAAAATTAATGAGTGTACATAGATATAATTAGATTTCACTTCTTCCACCAACTATTGACTACGAATAAAAAATAAATCAGCTTGTGTTTGGCAAAATTTATTTTGGAGAATTTTAAAAAAAAAATCATTTAAAATGTTTAACCCTATACAAGGCATGTCACGTTTAAATGTCTGTTGAAACATTACGGCTTCAAACCAAACCTATTGGTCAAAATGTACTTTTATAGATCTGCAGAGTTTGTTACTCTGTAGAGATTAGTTCAATTTAAAAACTCTGATACATGATACCTGGATTGAAATCATTACATTTTAATAATCATTGAGATGACATTTATTTGTATCAAAAAGTGCTTTAAACCAATGTTTCTTGAGAATGTTCAGTACTTACATACTTAATACATTATGATATTTCTTTTCGAGTCCAAAATAGGTGTTTATCTAACCATTGGTGCCGACTGAAATCTGAATATAAGTCCATGATAGTTAGAACTCATCACCAAGATGTCTTTATAGAATAGCTACTTTCAGGTGAAGACGGTGATAATTTTGTTTCCATAGTTATCCCTATCTTTGGAACTCGTCTTGCATATATTAATACTGTTATCCTGAGAATGATAATGAATAAATACTATTTTGTTCATGATAATTTACCATATGATATTCAATCTCACAAGTTATATGGGTAAACATAAAATGCAAGATATCATGTAGTTCTAATCTTTGAATCGTTCTTATAACCAATGTTTTTGTAAGAATTACATCTACTTTAATATTTTTTTTGAATATGAACTCATACGCACTACTTGTTAACAAGAGCTCGAAAATGATATCACTATATTTAATTATTTCCTAAATCCTAATAAAATAATAATTGAGTAGTTTAATAACACTGAGTTAACCGGTTATAAAGCGATTTGTTTGAATTTTGGATTACATTTTTGTCAAAGATTTCATAATTAAGGTTTGTCTGGAAACAGAACTACATTTCAGTAATAGTTCAAAGCTTATGTTCAATGATTAAGTTTTTTGTATGGTTTATCTTAACTCTGTGACCATCCTACTTAAAAGTTGTTTCATTTTGTTAACGGTTGATTAGGTTCTACTGGGATTACAGAATCGTAACTTATGTACTTCAGAAACAATGACGATGTATCTTATTTACCTCATAAATATTACGAATTCATTACATCGTTTAGCAAACGATGTAACTAGAGACTTTTAATCGATCAAATCCATTAGTAGCTGATGTTAAAAGTGTATTTTTTTATAATAATCAGAAGGGTTTCAAATTAGAATAACAGAACTTTAATTATGTTCAAACAGAGGGGATATTTTTCTGTGTTTTCCCATTTACCTACAAATGATTTGATTGATATCCTCGCTTTACAGTATAAAGCCAAGTTTAGTAATATTTGTTTTGTGCTTTTTACAAGATGTTTCTTTCCAGTCACTTCGCCCTATAAGGACTTATCACTAAGTTTTCATAAATTGCTTTCTCTTTCCTAGGAAATCATGAATGCTATGGAAGCGCAGGATCCACTGAATGAAAGTATCATCATACAGTGCTTAGAAAATATAGCTAAATTATTCGTACCATTTAGAAACTCACTGAAGAACTTTTATGGTAGGTTAAATATTTTTATTTGCATACGCTGGGAAAGATTGTTTCGAATGTTAGTTAGCTGGTTTATGAATGAAACTATCCGTTTACATTTCAAGAATTAATAAATAAGGAAGAATCAATAGTTTCATAACAATAAATGGATGCATTTTTTTCTGATTTGGTCATTTTCCCCTACGTATAATCTGTCATTCTGAAAAATTTATACCAATTTCAACAAAAATGTTCTATCTCTGACAGTATCATTGGTTAATTTAGTCAAATCATAATCATTAATATCCTGTAAATGTGTTTATTTCATGAGCGAAATAGAAAAGTTACCCATTAGTATGTATTCCAGAATTTCATATGGTTAATGCATTAAAAAGTATTTAGAATCTAACGAGATTAGAAACTATTAGTATGGATGTGATTAGATCGTTGATTTTTTTATCACAATCATGAACTGATTTAAATTGCACAACTACTGAACATTTGGAAGTTCTGGACGACCATTTCTTTCTATGTACCCACGACTCCGTAGCCGAAAATCAAGCCCAGGACCATAGATCCCGCTAACAAAACAGTAACTAATGCTCATCAGTTAATTCAGTTACAATAAATTCCTGATCTCAGTACTTGGAGAAACCTGTCTTTAAACGGAAACATCCAATCAAACAATAATGATTCTTTCATTAGCGATTAACTATGAAATCAATTAGCAAAACTCTAATGAAAAGTATTATCTGGTAGCATCTAAATATGTCAGGATAATAACGTAATTTATCGATGGCAGTCAAAAGTGTTTGCTCTACATCGATAACTGACTAAAGTTTTGTAGATGTAGATTACTGAAAACCGATCGTGTATTCAAAAGTGGTAGGCTTAGCTTGAAACCTGATGGTTCTGAGTCACGTTTTACGTGCTGTTTTTAGTGTGTGCTTAGCGGGAGTTCAAATGTAGGATTAAAAATCAATTAATTGTTTACTATTTATAACTAGATCTACAACTGATAATGGTCTCTTATGAGAGCGGACTCTGAATATAAGAATTTCTACAAACCCTTTTTAATTAAATGCAATTTACTGCGTCGATTAGAATCTTTACTTGGTCGATAATGTAAAGTATGACTTTGTAACATACACATGTAGTATGCGAAAATAGAATTATTTGAAATAATAGACTCCTATTCTTTAGCTAATGTCTGTCCTTTATGAGAACTATTATCGAATCTTAGTTTTTTTAAGTAGATTTTGTTATTCAGTGTCCGATTCCGATACTAACAAAGAAACCTTCTTTTCACATAACCCACCAGCCACATGTGTAGAATGAAGCGTTTAGTTGACAAAGTGATTCAGTAATGTATGGGCACTCATTCATAGACTTATACATATCTCCTAGAAAATTAAACTACTTATGGTGTGTTTTCTTCTTTAGAAATGCAAGTCCTTTCTTGCCCAATCTGTTGCAACTACCATTCGGCTTATTTCTGATTGGCCCAATGTATTACTATCACTATTATCCTAATTCTGCACTCTTGTTGTTCAAATTATCAAATACATTCAACATGTTATTTATTAAACGAAACTATTTTTATGTAACTATTGACTTACATTTATTGAACCTGGACCTAATAGGTAAACTGAATTCAGAAGAATTCTATGTTGATTTAAGACCTATCTTGTGTGGGTAAGTGAATATTATTCATTTCTATACAAATTGAAAATCAACTTTTGATAGTGTCACAATAATTGATAATGTATATGATCGTCATGATTTAATGTGTAGCTTATTAGTTTTATAAAATCACTCTAGAATACATAGTCCTTTGTTAAATATCTACCAACCTACCTAGGAAATCTTTGACACTGGAATATGGTATCTGATTTAAGTGTTTGTTGCGATGGCTCACAGGTAATGAGATGAAGGAGAAAATGAAGAAGGAGGCACTAAACAAAGTGAGAAGATCCCATCAAATCGTAGCTCAGCAGAATTTCTAAGATATCAATTAGGCATATGGCAACTGGACATCTATGTAACATTCATGTTTGCTGACTGGATCATTAAAAGGATGTTTACATTTTGCAAATGAAAACCTTTGAGTAAAGCGTCTTTTCGCACCCCACTCTTTTTCTCTTATGTTCAAGTTGCCGTGCGGATTTAGACTGAGGTTATTAGAAGCATCTAGGATATCAGATCAAGCTTTCAGATAGTATTTTTAACAGACTAAGATATTTTTCAGCTGAATAAAATGAAAGTTTTCATTTTTGACTTTAAGGTTTCATTCTAAATCAATGAGTAACCTTTTTTTCCTTGATAGTAGATTTTTATTTCTATAACTTATCAACACCATAGACGATGCAAATTTATTTTTGTCCGTACCAAAAGCGTATAAGTAATATTCTCACCAAAAAATGACTTCTTGATATTTAGAACTCCTCAGCATTCATTGTGATTTGTATATTCTCAAATTGGCACTATACTAACTGAACTAACTCTGTAATTTCTTAGTTTCAAAAGTCTATTGGTGTGAGCGTTCTTTAATAATTAATAGTTGAGCTAGCACTCCAAGTATTATATTTGGTAAATTATTTTATAGATGGTCCCATGGAAAACTTAAAGAAAAGGGTTTAATTTACGAGACAAATACACTACAAGAAAATAATAATATCGAGAAAACTATATCAATTTGTCCATTCTCCGGCCAGAAGTATACGAACAACGTCGAACAGCGTAAATGTATTGGAGCAAGTGCAGCACAGTCAATAACAATTCAGACATGTGATGCATTTTTTCAGATAAAACATGATCCTGGTAAGATCTACGTTTTTCACAGACGCCCAATTCCATTTTTACTCTATCGTTTCACTATTTTCTGTAGTCTATCGCTGTTTGTTTCGTAGAAACGAAATGCACCAAAAAAATGTGAAACTCAAAAAAAGGAATAACTTTATGATGGAAAACCGTTATAATCACAAGTTTTATGATAGATCCAAAACATATTCTGATTGGAATTTTCTAGCTCGAACTGCTTAGTCTTCATGTTTGTATCGATTACAGCCTGAATTTCAAACATTTCATTTAAGATGATAAAGTTACCGGATGGAATATTTTTTGAGATTTAATTTTGAATATGTCGATCTTGAGTTAAAATTCTAGTTAAAATCAATATCACACAGTGTACATGATTTGATGGTTGATTTAATCATCAGATGTAAAGGATATAGAATCAAATACTGACAATCATCATAACTGGCTTCAGGAGGAAATTCTCAGAGTTATGGTAAGGAGCTGTAACCAATAGAGCCAAACCGTGTCGAGTCTGAGGCACTTACCTACTGAAAACATGGGATATCAGTCACGCAATATAGTCGATCAATTTAGGTTAGACTCGGACATCACCTGATGCCGACTTAGTTGTCCAGAGGTGAAGCGTTCGTGAGAGAAACCGAACTCCTTGTATTTGAGTCCTGTTTGTGAAGATGGGTGCGCTTTACCAACGGGTCCCCTACTAGGACGAAATGGCGTTTAGTGTTTCTAGGTTTTCAATGGTGATCAACATTGATCTGTTCATGATTTCAATGGAATTTAACAAGTTAATCAATGAGATTCCAGTAGAATTCCTCTTATTTTGACGTTATTTGAACGTATTATTGAATAAACATTTATAACTTGACAAAAAGAAAGTTGTGTCCGTTTCAAAATTTCCACTCAACAACTTTATGATAACATAAACTAGAAATAATGAATATCTGGATTCACAATATCAAGGAAAATAATTTCTATGAGCATATATTTTTCTGCAGTCAATAAAATAGTTGCTTTAGGTATCTATCCTACGCTTTCCGTTAATTTTTTTTAATCATTTGCTATAGTTAAAAAAATCATAAACGCTACACTTCTCTGTTTATCTTGATTCTGTTTTAAAGAGGATGAAAAATTCTTCCGTAATATGCAAACATACATGATAAAAGAACATAGACAATTTCTTGAAGATCTAGCAGTGCACAGTAGAATTCGTTCTATAAGTAAGTTTCAGTGCTCAATGATGGAATGCAACATATAGTTAGATAAAAACAGATTTTATAATAAACACTTTTTATTTACCTGATTACAGAATTCAGACGAAACAATTAATTTGTGGTTTTGTTACCCGAATATATCCGTTGACGCTTAGACTTCAATGGATAATTTAAAAACTATATTCTAACATCATCCCACTAAACTTGGTGTTTGATAGTGTCCCTAAATTGCTAATGATGTTTTTGACTTCCAAGTTGAGTGACAATGATTTCATTTTTTAAAATAATCGTTTACAAACATTTGTAGGTGTTTTACAGGTAAATTGCTGATAAGTGGTAACCTGCTGACTACTTCAAGCCAACTAGTACTGAAATATTCATTCATTATGCACATATCTTGATATTTTTCATTTGCTTTTTGACGTTGTCAAAGTGTCTTGGTGATAGTAGAAAATCTCGTTGTTTAGTTCCAAGTTATAATTCTTTGGTCCTACAAAGTTTACTTCTGTTTAAATATTCTGAAATCGAAACCTCTTATAACTATTTAAAGGCTTAAGAAGTATAACAATGTGACGATTTATAATAGAAAACATTTTGGTCACGTTGATATAAAGAAAATATTGATATTTAAGGATTGTAACACTATTTTTTCTCTTGTCAGATTCGAAATATACCTTCATCAGTATATATATATATATATATATATATATACTTCGACGAATGATAACCTATCAAAACAATTTGTCCCTTTTGTAAATTTAGATAGAACAAAGAGAACACGTAATTGATCTGAGAAATGTGATGTATTTGCGCCATACATTTCAAACAATCGGGTCACACATATGCTAGTCAACGCATTTTGTTTGATTAATAAAAGGTCGATTACATAAAAGTTCAAGTAGACACAAGGTGATAATTGTAAATGAAGAAGATAGAAAATTAACGTATTGTTGAAAGGATAAAAAAGTGTAGGAAATGGTCACATTACCCTAGACCATAAAATGTCTTCAAGATTACCGGGGTAAATTTAAGGTTATAAAAAACTGTTTCTCTACATATAAAGGGAGTTTTAATTTACGAATAGCCCAGGATTCCATAAACCTTAGAATTTGTCCTTCAGCGTTTCTACGGTGTTTCGAAGGCCGTCTTGATGTCAATCTTATGCCCTGTCTCAATTATGTGTTTACCGATCGATGAAAATGCTTTTCTGTTTGTCACGTTTATCGGCTAATCTGAAGTTAACTGATTGTGCAGCCACTTAGGAACATGTTCCATAACTCTTGATTGCAAAGTCCGATTGCTAGATGTAAAGTGATAAATGCAGGTTTGTGTAGACACATTTACATAGGAAGGCGTAATTGGACTTCATCTACAATTATCACTGTCTGACTATTTGAAATTTTATTCAATTTACATTTTAATAATGATATAAAATGCCTTAGCAAGTATATGTGTAACCAGATTGTTGGAAATGTACAGTGCAAATACAGCACATTTTTCGGATTATTATATTAAGTTTGAACCATTGTGGTTACTCCAAATTCAGAATGATTGTTGTTTCCTCGTTTCGTTCATAGAATCGATTTCAAGAACCAACTGTATTTTTTTAATTCATTGTAATGTGCGTCGAAACGTTAATAGTTTAAACTTCTAGTTTTATTGAGTTCTTGTCGGTCTTCATATACTTTTTATACAGGTCATAATATTTATTCCATTTTCAGTAATGAAAACAAGTTGATTCAAGCCTATTTGCATTTCAAACAGACGTCATTTAAATAACTAATGAGTATCAAAAAGTACTTAACAGAAGTTTATTAGTTAAATATAAATAATTCGCCCAATAGAAACTCTACGCATAAATGAACCGTATTGTTTATAATTAGTTTTATAATGCGACTAGTTTAATGACACAGTACTGAAAGCCTAGAATCTTTGTAGTCAATCAAGTAGACAGCGTAATCAGTTGGTATAATCTGACTAATTTGGTTGTTTGAAAAAGTCTTCGAAAGGCTGAGGTGGATAGTGGCCAACATTGAAATCCAGGACGCGCGTTTCATCGTATTCGGGATTCACCAGCTGGATTAACCTGCATTTCAGAGCTGAAGTTCACTCCGGGACTCGAATATAGTATCTTTTGCTTGAAATGCCATCGCGTTATCCACTGAGTTACTGAGTCCAGCAGTAATGGTTGTAATCTAAAGACGATATCGAAGCAGTCCGCACAGGATGCCCATATACAGAAGAGACTGATCAACTGAAATCTAAAATATCAATGCAGCGATCCAAACAAATACCAACGAACTGAGATTTTAGTGCAATGATGAAAATCATAATAAAATCATAAAATACAAGGTTTATTAACCAGAAAGAAGCAGATGAACTGTTTGTTCCGGTTTATTGTAGCTTTTCAGATTGTCTTTGTCTTAGCTGTCATCCAATAGGCTTTTCATTCCAAAATCATGCACTCAATAACAAAACAATATGATACCGATTTATTGTTTTATTCTTTATGTCTCATTAAATTATTTGTAATTCAAGTTTTTTTGAATATTTAGCTGCTGAAAGCAAGTCTTCTCGAATGAAAACAGCTTACAATCAATGTTTACAGTCACTGTGGAATTTTCGAAATGCTCACATATCATTAGTTAAGAGGTAACTATATACTTAATGAGAGTTATTGAATGGAACAACTATTTCTTATTAGATTTATTATACAACCATCACAAAATGCAGAGGCTAAAATAAAGCAACTTGATGTAAAAGGAACGGGTGGTCAATGTGAGTTTATTATTCAATCATTTTTTTATTTGGACACGTTTTAGGTTTAAATGTCTTCCTTCAACGTGTTCGAGATGCAACACTTTCAGCATCGTTTGATTAATTATTTGTTTAAAATCATGTCAGTTTATGCAAGACAGTGAATTTTCTGTTTGTTTTATGAAAATATTCAATAAAATATATTTGAAATTGTAACACCTGTCTTTTCCTTTTATTACATTTGAAATGAACGACAGTTAACCAGCAATTAATTTGGGATTTATTGTTTTGATTTATAGTTTGACGATATAACACTGCATTTTGAAGCGAATTTACTTCACATTTATGTGGTAAATATAAAATCATTAATCTTACATTCTATCGGTAAAATATCTTTTTGTGGTATTTTCAAGTCTTTGTCAATTAACAATCTACAAAATGTTTTTGGGAACATTGTATTAATTTTGTTACTTTTCCAATAGTACTTACTCTAGGTATACCTTGCTTTATTTGTTGCTTCTTAATTACCTTATTTATGTTGTAAGTTGAAAATTAAACTAACAGGAAAACGTAACTCTATAGCTACTACATAAATCATTCTTTCCAGTGAGGTCTCAACAACCTGTTTACTCTTGTGTTCATCGATTTCATAAATCATATTTGCACTTACAGAATGGTCATTAGTGTGCTTACAGATTGTACATTCATTTAGGAAACTAGGTAACGTTGATAGTTTTCAACGTATTTTTAGCATGCAACAATTTCTTGCTATCAAAATTTATGAAAACTATCGAGCACTTAAATGCATTATCACTAAGACGCCTAGGTTTATTAAAGACAAGGGGGCTTTATGGAAATCACAGATATCTCTTTTTACACGAAGTGTCACCAAACTGTCCCTAAAGTTACTATTGACTGTACATGAATCACATGTTGTGGAACAATGCATCAAAAACTTTTATACTAATTTACAGAGATTGTGAATTAAAACCACACGACTAGGTGATCCGAAATCGATCCACGAACTAGTCATCGGATATTGAGTTGCGCATCGAAACTCATCAACGACAACACTGACTAAGGTGTGGCTGAAAAGTTACTCAGGGTACCATCTGTCTGCATCCGGTACAGTTTGCTTCTTACTAAAATCTAAAAATATATTAGATACTACATAGTTATTATCAACTAATAAGTTAATTCTGAATGTAATAGGTAAACAGTCACAACTGTGATCAAATGATGGATCAGATATTCTCAAATCTATTGTCCAGTCAAGATCGAATAATTTAAATAATTCATTGGAAGCAAAACATTTAGATTTATTAATTTAACGATGACATTTAATAAGACATTCGATTAATTAAGCATTTTGACTGGGTTACCTGATTCTACTTAGATCACAGTGTGTTAGATAGATTCTCTGCCGATCAAGTCTGCAACAGGTATTTAAGGGAATCAGTCCTTTAGAGGCACTGTCCAACTGTGGTGGTGCTTGGTTCTCTGAGCCATATGTTTAGGTTGTAAAGCTTTCATCGTTCTTCTGAACAACATCATCACCGCAAACTTCAGACAGAAGTGAAGTACTGTCCAACTACAATGAAAAAACTACGAACATAAAGTGAGAGTTTGTGACGTTCGTAAAATCTCTCCTTCTTACCATAGATACAACATTTTGCAAACTTATGATTATTTTATGAAGTGTGATAGCAAAAACTTCACTTTTCTCAGCCTAACTAATCAAGATTAAATTTAGAAATAATGGAAAACTTAGATTCCACTGAATTATTTATTTGTAACATAAAGTATTTCATCCTAACACTTACTCATCTTGATATCATTTTATATATTATTGATATTTTGGAATACATTAATAATTTCTTCCTTATTCAACCTAAGACTGGCGAGCCAAGCTTGAAGTTTTCTCGCTATTTACTAATTCCTCAGCGAACAGAGCAAAATCATCATAGACTTCTATGATATTCAATACAGACGCATAAATGTATAATCATTCTGAAATACCATATCTGACCGAGCATGTGACTATCACATGCATGAATTCAACTCTATTGGTTAACCTGTACTAAGTCATATGGTAAATTTGACTACCTTATTTGTGAATCCTTGAAATATGTTTTTTCTTTGGTTGCTTGTCTATCTATCTCTCCTTTAATTATATTCCATTACTAGATTAACGTATAAATACTTCAGAAGTGTTTGTGATTTGTCCAGAACGATTATTAGAGACGTTTTGTATAATATTAGGGTTTACACAATATCTCGCTACCTCAATTATTTATTGTGTGCTCGTTAGGGCACAATAGTAAAGGACAAATGTTTTCGAAAATTTCTTGATGTCTTATGGAAATAAACTGTTACGCCTCACGATATTTCTATCATCTTTCTTCAAGTTAAATGAAGGTTTGATACTGAGATACGATATTCTGAAAGAGTTTAGGCTATAATGTCTTATCTTTTTATCCTATCTACGACTGATGGAAAACCAAGATCAAATAGCCTACATTGAGAGTTTAGTTTAGCATGTAGAGTGTTAGTGATGAACGAGTCGAGATTGACTTTGATCACCACTAAATACACATTACTATCCCGTCACCAGTTTTAGAAATAAATCCGCGGTTGAGAATATATTTGAGGGAGAAAGTAGGCGTTACATTGAGCATCAAGTTATGACCGATGGTAGCAACGCAAAAAATAACGTTGCGCGCAAGTAAGTGTTTTTAGTACAATTGAACAAAACGAGTACGATAATAAATGTTTATTTTTCACCAATCTCGTTTTCTTCGTAGAAGTGTTCCACTACAAGTGTTTAGTTACTGGAATAATCTATCAGAAAACTGAGCATTCGGGAGAAAATTCTATCTTCACAGTGCGACAAACCTTGAGGTTCATTACAGCCGCTAATCGATTTCTCCACCTTGATTTTATTGTCTTCGTATTCTAATGAGATGAAAGAAATTACTAAACATTTTTTGTTGCATAGAACTATCCTTTATAACCTGAATTTGAAAGAGAGGATAATTCAGTTACCTATGGGCAGTATTTTTTCTCAGTATTATATTGGTCTGACATTGAAATTTACCAAGACTTTTATTGTAGCATTCAACTGGGAAGTCGACGAATTCCTAGAATAAAAAGACACATTAACTTCTCCTTTGCAAACCGTATGGTGATTTCACTTTTACAAAGAAAACATAGCTGATCAGACAGAAACACGCACTATTATATCCAATTGTACCAGTGGACGTTTAACTGAATATTTTGTTCATTTGTCCTTTTGTACCACACTTTTCTTCTTCGTGGTCGTCATCTTGATTTTGCTGCTCTGTATCTTTCACCCATTTTATATGGCACGATTTCAAGATTCTTTTCATACCACGAAATCGCCAGTAAATATACTTATTTCATCTGAACTATCCTGTATTCCATCTTATTAGTTCAAGACCCGATTATGCTTGAAACCCGAACGTAATTGGTTTGTAGACGTGTTCATAAATATCAACGACTCCAAAAATTACAACCTTTAAATGGAGTTTTTCTTACACAGTTAAATTTAAAGTTAAATATATCTTTAGAGTAAGATTAACTTCGGTTCACTGTTCATTGTGCGTAAGAGTTACGACTAACTGTTCTTTGGTTTACTCAAATTTTGCATATTACCCACATTTCGGCTTATCATCAACTGTCATTTTCAGTGTATAAGTTAATCCTCATCTCGTATATGTTCGACTAAGCGCGCGCGTCAAAATCGACTTGTCCTCGTTAACGTCCCACCATTTGCACGAAACGATCCCGTTTTGGACATTAGATTAGGAAACTTAATCATTCCCGAAGATATAAAAATTGTTTCCATTCATTATTAGACAGTCTGAGTAGCGATTCGGACGCAATCATTCCAAGTCAGAACCACTGTGCGGCAGGTCTGGCTGTTACGTCCAAGTTTTGCTCCTTTCTTTTGTGAAGTACGGTATGTCGATCTATTTGCAATTCATGAACCCAAATCAATGACAAAACGAAACTCCAAAGTAGGTACCAAAGTTTATTCTTAATTCACAAATAATCGACCAAAATGTCGTTCGTCAATTACAAATAGACGACCAATGTCGTTCTAACAACAATAATTATAATAATTACATTTACCTTCAATTTTGTAGGTTCCTGGAGCAAAAAACAGCAAACGAACAAACCAAGACAAACAGGAGTCCAAAAATGGCCGAAAATAATAATTCAAACAGGTTCATAAGTTAAGTAAAACAAATATACCCAAAAAACACAGTGAAATTAATGATATTTATATAAAGGTTTTAATCAGCCAAATGTCTTCATTTCTAACGTAACACTGGCTGCCTCTATCCAATTCCCTCCTCCCAGTTGCTTCAACAGCAAACATACATTATTCACTGACTAAACAGGACTTATGGAAAAGTGACTGCGTCCACGTGAAGTTGCCTACTAAGATGTTCTAAGGGAAAAATACAATTTTGGGTGACTTTCAGGTTCTATTCTTGCGTCGTTTCTACCACTTACACAACAAGGTGTGAATTTGGGAGTCTAAAGAGAGCCCGAAATCCCAATCTCTAGGGACAAAGTTATGAGAAACTCAAAACGTCACTCATTAATGTACCTCGACATGATGTTCACAATTCGGTTCACTTGACCCAATAAAAAGACCAAGACAACACTCCTAAGATCCTTTCTCCTAGTAACACCAGTAGGCAAGATAAGTAAAGGAGGAAAAGGCATTCTTAGGCTCAGTAGACACAGTCTACCGTTCAGAAGTCACACAAGGATAACAATACTGCCTGCTCGGTGCCAGTCGAAAACAGTGACTCTGAAGTTGAATGCAACTTCTGCAGTACATGGGTTCACTGTCACTGTGACACAGCAGTACCAAGACAGTACTAAGAGTTCATGCTAAGTCACCCATGTCCATGGATCTTGTATATCTGTTCACAGTGCGGAATCCCTGAGACAAAAAATTATCATCAGCAAAGCTACAGGCTACACTGAAAATTAACCTACAAATCTTCACAGGTAAACCGTACTCTACCGACGAAACAAGCGACAAAAGTAGCCTTAATCCGAACCAACACATCTACGAAACTACCGGTTGTTGCGAACCCCTCAGTATCTCTCAATAACAGAGAGCAGTGGGTGAGTGTAAAGAGGCAGATGGCAATGTCATAGACTGCGAAATCCCTCAAATCAAGAACAGGGACGATGAACGAAATTCACTAATTTTATTTAACGTTTCAGTGTCGGAGGGTATCTTAGTGGAAAGTATGGCTACCTATGATGAAGAACAGTACAGAAAGAAGAACGATCTCTCTAGTCACATTAGATGTTGCAAGAGCCAAACAAGCTCTGTGACGCAAAGGCAAGGAGGCCGAAATAGGCGCACACTAATGTCAATCGAGGTTGATCAATAACTCATGGTACTAGAAACGAGGATAACGGTCTCGCCGACTGGATGCCTTACACTGGCATAATAACAGCGGAAGTTGACATAGGTCAGGAAAGTGTGTTCCAATATGTATCTGAAGACCATAAATCTAACTGAAGCACGGCTATCTCTAACATCGCAATCAAAGTGAGCTTTCAAGGAATGACACTCTTCCGAAGCGATAGGGTAAACCAGACCTGAGGGGGATCGGCCGAATATATTACAAGCCATTTTAAAGCCAAAGGACTACTCAGAACTCAACTAACCGACGTGACCGAATAATGTTGGTGTTGTTTCAACACCTACTTACTTACTTACGCCTGTTACCTCCAATGGAGCATAGGCGCCGACCAGTTTTCTCCAACCAAATCTGTCCTGGGCTTCCCTCTCCAGTTCTGTTCAAATTTTGTTCATTCTTTTCATATCGTTCTCTATTTCTCTGCTTAATGTGTTCCTTGGACTTCCTCTTTTCCTTTTGCCTTGAGGGTTGCAAGTGAGGACTTGTCTTGTGACGCAGTTCGGTGCTTTTTGTAGTGCGTGTCCTATCCATTTCCACCGCTTCTTCCTCATTTCCTCCTCCACTGGAATCTGGTTTGTTCTCTCCCACAGTACGTTGTTGCTGATAGTGTCTGGCCAACGAATCCGAAGTATCTTACGTAGACAACTGTTACTAAAAACTTATGTCTTCTGGATGATGCGTTTCGTAGTTCTCTAAGTTTCCGCTCCAAACAGTAGAACTGCCTTGATATTTGTATTGAAAATCCTGATTTTGGTGTTGATTGAAAGTTGTTTGGAGTTCCAGATATTTTTCAACTGTTGAAATGCAGCCCTTTCTTTGCCAATCCGCGCCCTCACATCTGTATCGGATCCACCTTGATTGTCAGTGATGCTGCCCAGATATGTAAATGTGTTAACGTCCTCCAAAGCATCTCCACCAAGAGTGATTTGGTTGGTGCATGATGTGTTGCATCGGAGAATTTTGATTTTTCCTTTATGTATGTTGAGACCTACTGCTGCTGAAGCTGCTGCTACACTGGTCGTCTTCTCTTGCATTTGTCGTTGCGTGTGCGATAGAAGAGCCAGGTCATCTGGGAAGTTCAGATTGTCCACTGAATACCATGCTTTCCTCGAGATGCTGACGTCTTCATAATCCAGTCGATCACCAGGAGAAAGAGAATGGGTGAGAGTAAGTAACCTTCCCTGACACCGGTCTTCACCTCGAAAGAGTCTATTAGCTGTCCTTGGTGTACGATTTTGCAGTTTAATCCATCATAAGAATTCCGTATGATGTTAACTATTTTCTCAGGCACATCGTAGTGTCGAAGAATCCTTCATAGTGTCATCCTATCCACGCTATCGAATGCTTTCTCTTAGTCAATGAAGTTGATGTAGAGTGGTGAGTTCCATTCAATTGATTGTTCCACAATGATCCGTAATGTAGCAATTTGGTCATTACACGATCGATCCTTACGAAATCCGGCCTGTTGATCTCGAAGTTTGGCGTCTACGAATTCCTTCATTCTGTTTAACAATACCTTGTTGATGACTTTGCCTGGTATTGAAAGTAGAGTGATGCCTCTGTAGTTCTCACACATACTGAGATCCCAAATCTTCCTGAAGAGGATGTAAATTATTTTTTCAGTTGCTTCTACATCTGCTTTTATCGCCTCTGCTGGAATGTTGTCTGGTCCTGCTGCTTTGCCGCTCTTGGTTTGTCTGATGGCCATACTGATCTCCTTAATCGTAGGTGCACCAACATTAATTGGGAGGTCCGTGGATGCTGCTTCGATGTTGGACGTGTTCAGTGGAGCTAGTCGATTCAAGAGTTACTTAAAGTGCTCGCTGTTCTTCAGCGTTGCTGATTACTTTGCCTTCCTTGCTTTTCACTGGTCGTTCTGGTTTACGATAGTTTCCGTCCAGCTTCTTTGTTGTTTCGTACAATTGTCTCATGTTTCCTTCTGTTGCAGCCTTTTCCGCCGTCATTGCTAGATCTTCCACATATTTTCTTTTTATCAGCTCTGATGCTATTCTTCACTTCCCTGTTCGCTTCTGTGTGTGCATCTTGTGCCTTGACTTTCTCTGCTCTTGTTCGGCTGACATTGAGTGCTGCCTTCTTGTTCCTCTTTTCTTCAATTTTGCAAGAGTATCAACAGAGATTCATTCCTTATGATGGAACTTCTTGTGACCCAGAACTCCGTGACATGTTGAAGTGATTGCCTCCTTGATCCCTTTCCAATTGTTCTAAAAGGTTGCTTCCTCTCCTTTGAGTAGATCGTGCAAGGCCTGGAACCTATTGGTGAGGGCTATCTTGAATTCGTTTAGTTTTATGGTATCTCGAAGAAAGGTCGTATGAAACTTTTGTGATGTTGTCTGCCCCGTTATCCAGTGTTTCTTGAGTTTCAGTTTTATTTTAGCGACCAGCAAGTGGTGATCTGAGGATATGTCAACTCCTCTCTTGGTTCTCACGTCCTCCATAGTCCTTCTGAACATTTTGTTGATACAGATATGGTCGATTTGGTTCTGAGTAGTGTAAGACGGTGAAATCCATGTAGCTTTGTGTATGCGTTTGTGTGGGAATATTGCGCCACCGATGACCAGTTTGTTGAAGGCACATAGGTTTGCAAATCTCTCACAATTTTCGTTCCTTTCTCCTAGTCCATGTCATCCATGTCTTCATATCCAGTGTTGTCCATGCCAACCTTGGCATTTAGGTCTCCCATAAGAATCGTCAAATCCTTTGATGAGCATCTGTCGATGATTTACTGCAGCCTCTCGTAGAATTGACCTTTAACGTCTTCATTGTAGTCGTTGGTGGGTGCATAGAATTGAATGACGTTCATTGTAATTTCTCTTTCTTTGTTTTGAAGGATGCTTTGAAGATCCTGTGTCCATAAGATTCCCATCCTATCAGTGCCTTTTGTGCTTGTTTGGATAGCATCAGTGCAACTCCTTGTGTAATTGAAGCATTTTCCTCTTTATGACCAGAGTATAACAGCAGTTCCCCTGAAGCTAGTCTCAGTTGTCCTACCTGTGTCCAATGCGTTTCACTGATGCCGAGCACCTCGAGGTTGCATCTTTTCATTTCTGCCGCAACTTGAAATAGTCTTTCAGTCTCCCACAATGTACGAACGTTCCATGTACCTAAAAAAATGGTTGCTCTGGTTGTCAGAAGAGGCATCGGGCCCGTGACTTCGAAGGGAACTCGGCTTTCATCACGCGACGTGATAATTCTTCTTCCAACTCCCAGGGCAGAGTTAAAATGGTTTGAATTTTTTTTCTGGTTAGTGTTTTTTTGGCAAGTTAGTTTTAGTTGGGATGGGGAGGCCAACCCCATGTCTAACCCCTCCTCCTTTTTCCGGGCTTTAGACCGACAGCAACCCTGAAGGGACTAATTGTGAAGAAGGCACCTGATCTAAGCGAAGTTCCTTACTAGAACGGTTAAAAGTGAAGTTAAAATTTTGGAGTTCCTTAAGGTTGGATTCTTTCGTAGTTATATTTATATACTACTTGATTCTTCCTTCCAAAACTCCCATTTTCCCCTAAAAAAAGAATAGGAGAAAAAGGCGTCCCAATATTCAGTCGACACAGTCTGTCGTATAGAAATCACATAAGGATGACTGTATTGGCATTTTCGTGGCCACAGGCCCCACAACAAATTAACTCGAAAGTCTCAACGCACAAACTTAAGTCGACTGCTGAAAGACGCGATCAACGCATCCGAAAACCAAAATAGCACACACTTTTGTTAACCGCCCCCAGTATCTGGTTAAAATGCTGAATAGTCGGTAAATTTGAAGAAGGCAATAGCAACATCTCAACTTTTAAACAGCTACCACTCAGGGGCAGGGACAGTATATTATATTAACTCATTTTTTTAATGTTCCAGTGTTGGAGGGTAGCCGCCTTATATGAAGAGCAATGGAATAAGTGCTGAGCAATCCACGGAATGTACAATGTCCCAGCAATAATATGCCGGCTTTTCAAAGGCCAAACGTCTCGTGAGAGAAACCCCATCCGTTGAGGGTAACGCTAGACTCGGCACAACTTGCCTAAGACATCCTCCTCTCATCCTAAAGACCATCAGTTAAATCATCTTCCCCGGTGCGCATTAGGTACGATAAACAGTGGCTGGTTCGGGTAGCAGGTGGATTCATTCTTTGTGTTCTCTCAAATCCTAACCTTCTGAATTCCTGATTAGTTTATCTTTTGCTTTTTAGGTTCATTTCACTACATTCTACATCTTGAATAATATCGTCGAACGCTAATCTCTCAGATTGCTACTAATACTTCAACTGCCTCTACTGCTCTGGGACTTGAGATGACAGTTTCATCTCGGGGATAATGTGGTGTGGCAACTTGAAATAATGTTCTTACGTACGAAATTCTACGTTGCTACTGATTGATGACTGACTTGATGCAGGAAATACTTGATTGGAGGAATTTGCCTACCTCCCTCAGGTACATACTTGTCGTAGACTAGCATCCCGAAGTACTATATATAGACCGACAGCAGTTTGACAACGTTCTTAACTTTTGAATACAATAGTTTAAACCTACTTATCTACTGATAGTGATTCTTACACTTAATATCTGGACGTCTTATCTATAAAATCTATCTCTACCGGCACTGATTTTAAGTATTAACCCAGTTAATACACAGCAAGTTATACCCTGATATATCCGCGTTGATTAGACAAGCAATTATCACACTCTATTTTCCGTTATGACCAATAATTCGAGTGAAAGAGAAATGTCTCCAACTTCTAAACCACCCAAAAGTTCAAAATCAGTCAACCCTATGTCTAATGAATCTAATATTGGAAGAGTCACACCTCCTTCTTGTAAACCCCGTACCTCTAATCAACAGATTTCATCATCGTTAGCCAGTAATCTGTGTGACAACTCTCCGCTAAGTATTCCATCGGTGAAACTCGTAGATATCAGAGTTGTTATACACACTATAGAAACATTTATTACTCTTTCAGTGAGTTCTAAAACCAAAAGGTGTATGTTTACACGCGTCTCGCCCAGTCCAAGTCCATAAATATAAATTCTGGGAAAGAACGGATCTGTTTTTAATCAAAAAGGGAAATACAGACTATTACCAAAACAATATTACACCCTCGAGTTTCTAATCACAACAATAAGTTCCGATACTGGAAGAATAAGTTCTTCCAGTTAATTGCAACGAGCTAGTGCTAGAGTATCAAATCCAGAAATGGCTGTAGTCATATTAAGTATCAATTTTAAACAACACAAATATAGTTCAGAAGAAAACATAGAAACTTCAATATAAGTACAAGATATAGAAATAATAACAAGATACAAATGATCAAATCCCAAAATGGGATCAAATAAAGTACCAAAATATCGAACAGAAAGAGTCAGACAGATTATAACACAAATATATGTACATGGAGGGATTTTCCGAAAACAAGGCCTTCAAAATAGATCCTACACTCACGTATACCGAAACGTCAACACAGAAAAAACCTTAGCCTAATCTTGTGAAGCCAAAATCTGTCTACAAGCGCGTGGTATGGCAAACGTCAGTTGTCAAGTCACACGCCTCAGAAATTTAGATAAATCAACTTGCCCATTATGTTCAAATTTGGCTGCTGCAACGACACCAAACAATTTATTCATTTGAGCAAAAATATAGGCTCATCAACGCTGTACAAAGACACAAAGGTTACTCCAGATCTATCGCCTTGTCGAAGTCATATAAAAAGACGAGAGGCGACAGGATCGCGCGACTGTGTCACAACAAACAATCTACTGGAGACAACTCCCAATGTCATAGGTATAAATAAACACATAAACAAACCGGTAGATCTTGACGAGTTAATTGACTCTAAATTTTTAAATAAAGTACGAATCCCGACTGTCATCGAAAAGTCTAACAACACCTGCATTTCTAATCCAGGTTGTTCGAACGGTAAACTACTTGGATATATCCCAAAAAGCAACACAGTTCCAGCTAAGATTAATAAATTAAAGACTAGATCGCCAAAATATATTACACGACAGTATCTGAAAAAACTGAATTTTTGTCGAAAAACAAGTCTGGGGGATCAAAACACTCTCGATCTTTAACTAATAAGAGTAAACAGACTAACTCAAGGGTCTCAAACAAAAAGTAGGTGGGATTCAAACCCCATTGCCACAGACATTCCCAGCTACGATGAACAGGTTCACCCCTTTAATGTCGTGCGATGTAGCCCTAGCCTCTTCAAGTTTTAAGACTGACAATACTAAGAACATGTCAGACCAACAACTGATCATACACAAAAATAATAATTATCCAAGAGCTAGATACACTGCACAACCACCAAACCTTAGGGTTATTAGTGACACTGGAAGTAGAAGATTTTTCACCCCACACCCTATCTTTAATAACCAGGCTCTTATTCACAGAAACGCTTATAATAAAAACTCGGTGCAACCTGCTCTACCAAGCCAGCTCATAAACATGACCTCCAAATTTAGGAAAGGTCATAACAACTGGCTCTCATATATAGCAAACCCTCCCCAAGTTAAAAACATTCCGAATAAATATAGCCTTAGTAACGAGTTGTGTTATCAAAACATTACAAGAAACGATGGTGCACTGCAATGGCGGCCTACTCAAAATATTTTGGGATACAGCCCCTTGTGGTACCTATTGCGCGACATATACCTCAAGTCATTTCATATCATATGAAGAGTGTAAAAGCACTCCCCTCGCACAACCTCAAACAGGCAACCTTCTCCCCCTTTCCTCTGGGCTAATAACCCCTCCTGCAAGTTTCAGTAACTTACTTAACATTTCCTCCCTTACTCCTCATGCCACACCCAAGTCAGTCATAGTAAATCCCTTACTCAAGATACTCTAAACTACTTTAGCTTATCGGGATACTTGTTTAATATATGTCTTATTAGTGCTTGTTGGATCTGTAATAAAAAGACTGGTGTAGTCATCTTTGTGACTATTTGCCAACCATCACTTATAATGATAACTGAGGCATGGACCTCAAGTAATATTCCTGATCTTACCATATCTCTTGAAAAATATGATCTATTTCGAAGTGATAGGTTACAAGGAAGAGGTGGAGGATGCCTCATATATGCCCACTCTGGCCTAAACTCATTCCCATGTGATATATCGGAATTAAACAGATTACCAGATTCTGTGTGGATCGTTCTGAAACCCTCAAATGTAGTTTCCTTACTGTTCGGCTGTGTCTTGCGTCAGCCTAACGCACCCACAGCAGATCCAGCATTTTTTTCAGAATTATTCGCGTTTGTTTCATCCCTACCGTTCACAAGCAAGGCTCTTTGCGGGGACTTCAACATGCCTGAAATCTCTTGGTTCTCAATCAAAGTGCCTAAACGATTTGAGTGATTTATTGAATTTTCAGAGCTTGGAGAGTGGACTCAACATGTTGAGGTCCCAACCAGAAATCAAAATACATTGGATTTATTTTTCACCAGCAATCTCATTCCTAATACTGTATATGTTGGAAAAACGTCCTTAGGTAGCATTCATAATATGGTCATATGCAGTCTTGATATAGGAGCTATAACTATAAAACGTAAACCCACTAAACTTCGTAGGGACTTTCGTAGGATTATTTGTGCAAACTTCTGGAATTACCTTAGAAGTATTGCCTGCACTAACTACTTTACCGCAAACAATACTGATGAACTAATAAATGTATTTTATCACAACACAAATAGCATTTTCAACAAATTTGCACCTTTAGAATCCTCGAGACCCAGAATTCTTAAGGACTTATATATGCTAGGTCATATACGAAAAAACGTCTTCGAAGACATGCTTCCAGAATTCATAACTGTAATGACTTCTCCCCATTGGTAACGATGACTGGAAAATGTGTCGAGGCAGAGAGAATACGTACTAAAAAGGCAACTGCACGGGAAAAGCATGTTGTTTAGCTGAACAATGAATCCTCTACACTTATAAAACTCCTTCGGAATATACTTAAATGCTCCAAAGTGAAAGGAGGGAGCATATTTATTAAGGACAAACAAGAGTATGAAGACCCTAAAAGTATTGCAGAGTTGTTTAGCGAATATTTTTGTGCTACATTAACAAACTAAAACCCAAAAAGTGAATCACATTTGACCCAAATTCCTTCCTGTGAAATCGCCAGTATTGGATTTAGTGTACAGAACATTTCTAAGGCGATTACTACTCTGAAGCACTCTTACAATGAAGGACCAGATGGTATCCCAGCCAGCATGCTTAAAAATGGGAGCAATGATCTGTGTGCTATTCTTCTTAAACTATTTACTATATCACTCACCACATAGTGTTGCACTACTAACTGTGAGACTACACATATCATCCCCATAATTAAATGTGGGACTACAGAGAATGTTGAAAATTACCGACCCATAAACATAACGTCGGTTGTATCTAGTAGAAAGTAGTTAAGGCAGGGTTAATATAACATCCACTTAGTAACAATCTGATGTCGACATCACAGCATGGGTTCCTCTATGGCTCCGTCGGTTGACAAACAACCTAATACTTCTCTATGAACTGATAAATGGTCTCTGGTTCGTAAAATACCGCCCAATTTTGAACCACGACACTGCTTACGGACTTCGAAACAACGCATATACACCATTAATGGCGAAACACAAAAAATCACTGCGTTGTATTTTCTTTGTAATACGATACAGTCTACTGTGGAACAGGTTACCGATTACTATTAGTATCTGTGACACAATTACTAAGTTCAAGAAACTAGTAATATTGTTGATAGACTCTAAAGAGATTTATCGACTATTCCAGGAACTCACGCTTAAACCCGAGGCACTCTTTTATGGTCCACCAAATATTTAGATAAACTTTAGAAACTAATTACAGACTATGAACATATTATGCCTACATTACCATCCGTACAGGTATCACGAAACGATAGGCAAATCCCCCTTCTCCTTCTAACAGTAATAGGTTACGCCTTTAAGGTGCTACCCGTGACTTTTCTCTAAATTTAAATTCCAATAATTATTTTCATATTTTCAAAAAAGTTTAAGTTTTTTATTTCTAGTAGACAGATAAATTGAAAAGCCTGTAGATGCTGATCAACTACTGTCAAACACAAGGAACTCAAACTCCTTGTAGCATTGTGAGTTCCTTCTTTTTTAAGTACTATAGTTTAATAAATTTTTATTTCCCCAATTCATCGGCATCCATATCTTAATATTTATACCATTAGTTTACTTAAAAATCAGTGTGACTTGATACGTGGATATTTTGTCTTTCATGCAGAAGGCAAAGTTGTCTGGATTGCTTGTGACTTGGAGCTGATAGAGAAAGTGAATTCCGATAACGTGTACGAAAAATAGAGAGTAGACTAGAAAACATTATTTACAACCAAGCATTAGACCTAAGACATCACAAAAGGAGGGAGGGTGGTGTATTTGACCAGCATTCATGACGGTGATAATTTTGCTTGTTAACCTCGTCTACGACTCATGTTCGTAACGTTGAACTGGTTTTACCTTCCTACCAAGAAATCCAATTACAAGCAGACCTGGACAATTATAGAGAGAAAGAGCTCATTCATAACTTTTTGAGCCACAGAGTTAAAAAGAATAATTAAAATAACACAAAAGCATAAGAGCCTCATTATTATATTCTGTAAATCAACATTATTGCTAATAATTTGGTTATTCTGAATTTCATTCATTCATACGATTAAATGTCCATTCGTCGTCTGACTACTGAATCACCTTCATTAACCTACATAAATGCAGGTGTACAGTTAGTGTTCTAATATAAAAACGCCTGAATAAGCATACCTTTGTTTTATCCGAAAACGGATGTGCTGAGTCACTGTTCGTCTTTAAACAAAAATATTTTCTGTTCTGCTCATTGCCCCGTTCTCTTTATTTCTCTTTTTGCAGCACCTTATTTCAATACTTTTGTATTAGTCTGGATATTTGCCGAAGACTTGGTTACTTTACCCAAGGGCCTGTAAGGTTATCAACCAGTTCTTGGCACAGTTACCTCATCAACTCTTGTTATATGCAGACCTTGCTCTACCTTGCATTGTTTCACAGTCATGAAGAAACTCGTCGTAACGCAACCGTTAGTTAGTTGTATTTTTATCTCGAGCAAAACGATCGGAAAAAGATAAAGTGCGTGAAAAAAAGTTACAAGCTTGGAAGCATGTGCCTGAGAAATCCGAGTCATCTAT
Organism: Schistosoma turkestanicum; assembly: GCA_944470395.2. Taxonomy (NCBI): domain Eukaryota; kingdom Metazoa; phylum Platyhelminthes; class Trematoda; order Strigeidida; family Schistosomatidae; genus Schistosoma; species Schistosoma turkestanicum. Next base: position 2,564,144 of record OX103979.1, on the reverse strand, counting down.
CAAACAGCTACTTTCAGCTCAATTCAAGTCAGGATTTTACTAGGGTTGCACATATGGTGAACATACTCATATCGAACTCAGTAACCGTTAGTCCGATAGCCCAGAGGATACTAAAATTGTTTTGAATAAACAGCTTCTCCAAAATTTCATTAGTCGTCGATGTGATGCAATAACCGTTTCATGACAGTTTGACCTTCAAGCACTCAGGCACCTCCACCAATGAATGATGTAATCGTAGTGCTTCATTAAAACATATCGAGAATGCTAATTCTCAAAGATTACCACCAAACCCAGAATCTCACTGCTCGTACCATTTTTTGAGTGATTTTGCACAAACAACCAATGGATCAGAACATTCATTTGCTCTTATGGTTTTCGGGTGAGCTAGCCACAACACATGTTTTCACGAACACTGCGCATCAGTAGGTAAGTGCAACAAATTTTTCAGCATCTCAGAATTTTGTGTTTTCCAGCTTTAGATTTCGAAAATTTTGACTGAGTTCGTTTTACTTGGTTTAAATCAGTTTTCGAATATTTACATTACAAAGTGCAAGATTTGAATAACCTTCCGGTTGTGCTTCAGGTATTTCTGCTATCCTTTCCTTAATACTAGTCCTGATGAAAGATTACTATCCTCAGTAAGTTTGTTTACTTATAAATCCATATTTCTGCCTGATTATTAACCTTAGTTATCACGTGTACTCATTAAATTCGATATTCATTCTACTCTCCCCATCAGAACACCCAATAATTGGAGTTGGTTATCAAATGTAATTGTAAAATAAGCAAATTTCTACCGTGAAAGTTTTATACTAGGTATCAGTTGTTCACCTTTGTTTACAGAAAGTTCCTTAGGTTATTTATTCAGAATTCCTTCTCTAATCTTCAAATCTTAGCATCTACTAGTCGGGATTTTGTGTTCAGTAAAACTCCATATAGCAACTGTATGATATTTCATCGCACCATTTCAGTCTAATAACTTAAAAAGCCGTAAGAATATAGCCAACAACGCTAAAAGTCCCTGCGGTCTAAATATTTCGTAGATTATCAGCCTGTTATCGATTTAGGCAACTACTGCTCCTTTGGATAAGAATTTTAGCCGTTTTCTGAGTTCTTGTTTCTAATTTGTTGGGCTGAATTCGGTAAATTAACCGGTTACAGCTGCTAGTGATGTTTACCTCTAAAACTATGTTTTGCAGTTCTTCTGACTTTTTTTATGGGATCTCTCATCTTATGATAATTCGAACAAATCAGTTTGTGGTATTTCGCTCCTTTGCAGCAATTTCAATCACTTTTCTGCATAAGAATTGATACTAGATACCTGAGATTCTCATAAAGTAATGAAATAAACTAGTCAGGAATAAACAGATTTTCGTTAAGCATCAGGCTTCTTTCAAAATATGTCCTAATCTTAAAGTGATCTACAAGATTATTATCTTTTTCGCGTTTCTTCTTTCGTACTAAATTCTAACTCGGTTTATATGTTCATCGTAAACCACATCGTCTGGACTAACATCTAGATGGATAATAATAGGTTCTCTGCTAACGGCTATTGTAATATCCAGGCATTTTCTATGTAACTATTGATGCAAAAATTCTAGATTCATATAAACATCCTTTAGTACCAAGTGGATCAGTGCATGAAGACTGTAGATATTAAGCACATAAATTCACTAAAACGGGATTAACAAATAGAGTTCGTAATAACTTAACAATCTGAAGACTACTGTCAAATATCCTTGCAGTTTACGGTCAATCAAATTTTGCCTATAAAAGGCAAAATCAACGTTCTCATACTCTATGTCGTATTGGAAAGTTCTAACGGCTTGTTATCTGATGTATGAAATTGACTTATGACTTATCAAGTAATCAGTTCCGGATATTTTTGTTGATCATTCCAAAATATGTTCATATATTTATCTATTTTTTGAGATTCAGGGGTACTAGTAGGTTATCAAGATCAAAATACACGAACCTAGACTGTAAATCTGTCGACTCCTATTATCACTTGGTTACTTTGAAAGCAGTTAAATTTCTAGAGAGTTAACTTATTGTACAAAGTTTTTTGTAAAAAATCTATCTAAATCAATTAATTTTTTACCTTGACCTTCGGTTCGTGATGAATTTGAGACTAGAATATTATTGTTAAGACGAATGGAATAGAATTTACTCATGCAGACATTTCGTAATGACTAAATTTACTACTGAAACTAGCGCAAGTAGTTAGATTTTCTTTAATAAAGTAAATTGATGAAATCTGTTTTACTTTCCAGCTGAAATCAAATGTGTAATTACTTGCTATTATGCATTACAATCACTTTTTCTTTCGTAAATGCCCAAAGGCAGGAAGGTTACAAACTTGATCCCTTGACGTAAGTTATTTAACATCTATTAATAATGATTAAAATCATATTAGATCATATGTAATTCTCGCTCCTAATCGCATCAGAGCTAATGAGCTTGTACAAATCAGTGTATCTATATTTGAATTACTTTATCAACAGTTAACAATACGGTTGGCCATTAAAGTTAATTCAACTGAAATTATTTCTAGTCGAGAAGTGTTTAAATCTACTGGGACGAGAATCATGCAACTAAAAGTAATCTTTATATTTTTATATTTATAAATATTTTATCATACTCTTACAATTCTAGTCAACTTCAACAGTTAACCGAGTAAATATGTTGTACGTAACCTAATCCTCCGTAGCCTTAGAATTTTACCGATCAAGGACGTTCGTTTAAATTTTATTTTAAAGTACCGACGTTTCTTTTCAACAAGCAAAATAAGAAAAAAATCGGGATTAATGTACCTGAAAACTATGCCTTGTTAATGGTTGTATAATACTTGGTGGTTCGAGTGATGTGGTTGATATAGTTGGTATAGTTCTAAATCGTTCACACTGGTGAACGTTTATTCACTCTTCATATTTCATCCTCATAAATGTTCCTACCGTATTATTTTATGTATTCCAAAATCATATCCTTGATGCTTATCTTTCTTATTTCTGCTAGTGCTGTTACTACCTCTATGACTCTAGGATTCGTCCTAACGATATGATTAAGCTTTGATAATGAGGAATGGTAATTAGAACCTGTCCAAATACATACCAGGTTCTACACTAAGTTCAACTGACTGACTGATTAAACCATCTGATGAAATTATTATTTTGACTATGATTAATACTCCGTCCTAATTATTAAACAAATGAAACAAACATTTCTTATGAAATAAGATGTACAGTCGTTTCTTTCACAGAGTGAATTTCATTTTAAATTTTCTTCTTAGGTACCTAATTATGCTCGAACCGGTACGTACTGGTTACATGTTGAAGGTTCTATTGTGTCCAATGCTTCAATTTTATTTTCAAATCTCACAAAACTAACATTTTCCGAACAGTCTGAGTCAATCTTTATACATGTAAGTCATTATTAAAGATTATCGAGTTTTTAAAAAAAATTAAGTATCTAAATAAATATTAACACTAATTATTATTATTTACGACTTTCATCTCTGTAATTAGATGTTTTCTTAATGAACTTGTAATTAGTTCAACACTGCCAATCTAGACAACATTACATTGATCACTAGTCAATGACGACCCACTGGCTGAATTATTGATAAAATAGTTTTGAAACATTTCCGTAATAACAAGAGATTTTCCGATGGTCATATAGCTTTGAGACTACGCCTATAACTATGGCACTGAGTAACATGGATTCGAAAGCTTCTTCCGAGATTTTAAATGTGCCTGTTTAAAGATTGCCCTTACAGTTGCTAAACTTTGATCCAGAGCTTTCCAACATCTAATTACTCAAATAATCAATAAAATGTTGACAGTCATTTTAAACTGTATTCCTTCATAGTTTTGCGTAGATAGCCATATCGTGAAATGTATTTACCACAATAATATCGTCAATTAAAAATAAATTTTCCAGTCACTCAAAAGATTTTTGGTGGTTGGAAATAGCCAATCGTAAACTTTAAACCTTGGTTTTGCGATACTCGACACTGATAACCATCTAGTAACGGTGATATTGAAGGAACTGATGCTTGTTGTCGAATTCATATCCATTTCATCAACCTTTAAAGTCTATGATGTTACCACTAATCTATTCGAGCCACGACCGACCTATTTTAGGCCTGAGATCTGCACAACTCACAAGTCACTACTCATTGATCAACCAGTAGTAACTTTAATTCTATTTCCCAATCATCCCAAGTTGACATGCTCTAATTTTGAAGGATGTACTTTTCCTTAAACCTGGACACATTTTAGATTATTGATTTGGATACATAACTGTAGAACCTGAAGATAATTTCTTAATTTTCGGTTGATAAAACTGTTTTATCATCTTCATTATTCATTAAGGTTAGTAAACCAATATATCATCAAAGTCAAATAGTCAGATTTCGTGTTATTCCAATGCTACCAGATTTAACTCCTGCTTTTGGTTCTCTGGTTAGCATTGATGTACTTGATGCATCAGGTAATTTATTTAAACGATGGTTAAATCCAATGACAAATATTGGAGGTGAGTTGACATTTAACAAATGAATGTGATATCATTTCAACTAAATGCTCAATTTTTGTGACTACCTGCAGTTAACCAAAATACTTTAGATTTGACGATCGTCAACCATTATCAGAATTTTTTAACAACTGAATGATAATGTCAATAATCATCAAATACTCAAGTGAAAATGAACAAAACTTACGAACTTGTTTTACAGCGCTTAGTAGATTTTTTTTATCGTGGCATGAATGTCAACAATTTTAAGCGAAAATGTAATAATATTGAACGCAAACTAAAATTTTAATAATCTAAGCATGAATTGATTTCCGAATATGATAATCTCTAGAAATTGTCAAAACGGCCTCAGTGTCCAACTTTGGTCAATTCAGGATCTTGAACAACCTCATTCACTGCCTTGGTTGAACTCCAGTGCTTCCAAGTTTCTAACAATAGCCTAACGTTGACCCACTCATGATTTCAAAGTAAATCAACAATCCCCACAACCACACAATGAAAAAAACAAAAGTAGAAGGCCATCATATCCACCGGTAAATGCGAACCGTACTGATCACGTTGAGTGTCTTAGCAACCAACTGGAAAACAGCGTTTATCATGAAAAAACTAATAGTAAAACGCAGTGCAATCAAGGTGCATTAGTATTGCTGAAAGGAATAATAAAACGTTACATGTTAAACTATATTATGCATTAAAGACGAAGTTTAAGTTACATTTGAAGTGTTCGTCTATTGTTGTGATTTGGGATCATGGTCCTATAGGGTTTTCACTTAGTAACGTATAGACCATTTCGCAATACGCTTTCAGTTTTGCGCAAACGTTCACAGATAATGTCTTAATTCGTATTATTTCACTCAATGATATCAGTTTAGAATAATTTTATAATTATAATTCTAGAAGTTCGAAAACTTTCTCATGTAGCTAATCACTAATAAGCAAATGATAATTGTCATCATAAGGTTTTTTCAATTTCTATCTTTAGGTATAATTGAACTAGACTTTCCATTATCGGATCAAGTTCATGAAGGTGTTTGGTTAATACGTGCTAATCATGAAAGATTTTCAGCTGAAAAAACATTTCAAGTAAAAGAATATTGTAAGCTGTAAATGTAATTTACTAAAGTGTATTGGTAAACAAACCTCTTTTATTGATGCCTTAATATATTGATTGCATTTATAAATTGAATAAAATTCAAATAATGAATGAAATGTGTTTATTCGTTTTTGATTTAAAAATTTTCTACTTTGTGTACATTCATTCTTATATTGATGTTCATATTAAAACTTTAATAAAACCCTATTTAAAATAATAATTATGATATTTATCAATTTGCTCATTAAATATAATATTTACTGTGATGTGTAATAGCTTGTTGTTAGGATTAAATCCGATTGTTTTGTGTGTTGGATAAATAGATTTTCTATCGAAATTATTTATCCAATATTCTATTTACTGAAATAATTATTCATTTTTATTTTCATTTTTTTAAAGGGCGACCTTTGTGGGATGTAAATGTAACTCTTCCACTTAGAATAACTGATAATGAACTAGGCCTTTATGGTTTAATATCTGCAAATTATACAAGTGGAAAAGCTGTTAAAGGCAATGCAACTGTATTGATTCAGTTAAGGAAATCGGGAATTAATCGTTGGACTAGCCCACCTCGAGCTGAATTTAGACGTTACTTATTAGCAGTAAGTGTGTAATATTTAAATTTGTTTATCATTATAATAAATTTAGCGATTAAAAATAATTTGCAATCGAATGATTTCCACAATCTTTAGTACTTTCTATTAGGTGAAATATGATTTCGGCCTTTTTACTTGCTCACCGGATATCATTGGTTGAACTGTAGAATAGGTTTATTAAATCTTAAAATAGACTAACTGCACTGCTAATAAGATTGTCGTTTGTTTCTTTTTTGAACTACGATATATTTTCATTATATAAACTATTCAATGAATGAAGACGTGAAGACTGAATAGAGTATGTGTGATTTATTTAAAAAGGACACGGTTGACTACGAAACTATCTACAACAATATCTTCACAATTCCATTTACTAGTCTTCAAAACACTTTGATCCTGCTATTCATTCGGATCCGACACAATTCTCTTCAATAGTAACCTCTGGGAGACACTCCCCCTGCATACTACTTATAAGCCAGGTCGCTAGTAGTATACACCACATTATCACTCGACTTCATAATCATGTTAAGTATTTAAACCTTTATTTACTTAAGAAATTCTCAAAACAAAACTGTTCTGTCAGTACTTTACTATCACTCACTTATCAAATACACATTTATATATTGCAAATTGAAACTTGCTTTGTTTTTGTTTTACATCAGCTTTATATTTATTTTAGTTAGATGGAATTGGGGATTTTCTACTACCCATGTCCGAAATACGTCAAGCTGTTAGTAGTTCTACAACAGATTCTTCATTGGCTAATACAGAAATTTGGGTGAATGTAACCTATTTTAATTGGTGGGAAAAAACTCATCGAACTGGTTGGGCATTTACAAAAGTTTATTCTTCCAATCCATTGATAAAATTTCTTGGTGGAATGGTTCGACCTTTCAAACCCAATATGTATTTGACTATTTACGTAAGTTAGCATTTAGAACTTATATCGGTATGTATTTAGTTACTTAAAAAATCTTTACATTTCACATAACACACCATACTTTTTACACGTAAAATAGAGTACTGAATATTATCTCATAATACTCACCATTCTCTCACAGTATTACTAATCCTTATTCCAATTAGTAGAGAAGATCTGGGGAAGTTTTCAAAAAACTGTATTTTTATGTAATGTTTCGAGTAGATGAAAAATCAGCTACACTTCATCATTTTAACCGAATCCGATCATTGTATTGCATATCTAATGTTTGTTACTGAATTATTTAACTTACAGTCATTTAAGCTAAATCGCTCAACTACCAACTAAATGTTAATGCCATTATTATCAGTCATTTGTTATTCTGTTTCTATTATCATATTTTGAAAATAACATGGCATGCACATTATTTAATTAGACGCTTTTTTCAATTTTCTTCTCAGTTGGTTGTTTATATGGCAGATGGTAGTATGGTGAAGTATAGTGGAAATCGTAAAGTTACACTCTCATTTTATTGCCTTGATAATACTTTTGATAATCAAATCACCCTACCTATATCAGACGATGGTGTAATACGTTATACTTATAGGCCAACTGGAGAAGGTTGTATCACTTATAGATTGGAAGTAAGTTCAAATAATTACTTTTCATTGCTCTTTTGATGTTAAAATGAACTGCGTCCCCTACTAATACTAATAAATAAACTTCCTATACGCAAGTTCCTAACCGGCTTCTGAGTGAGTAAACTAAAAGTAAAGAAGGAAGTTTATTGAGGTGAACCGATTTGCATACATAAACAGTCCTATTTATACATATATCTGTACATGTTTGCTTTTTACCAAATGAAACCTTCTTTGACTAACAACATGCTTTTTTATCACTGGATAATTCTTGATTGACACTAGTTGGCCTTCTTATCTGGTAACTCTTGTTTGGCCTTACTTCAAAAACCTTTAAGACAAAATTTCTTTCTCAAATTTACAATAAGTCATACGAAAACATCTTTGATTCATACGTATATGTTGTTTTCTGATAAAATGATCAAATGCACCGCAAAAAGAAACCGAAGTATGTCTAGTAATTAGATCACATTATTTTATCTAATTAAATACTTTTTAATCAGTAGCACTCAAATATAACCATTATATCTGTAAATGTAACATTTATAATGTAATCAAATTAATATATACTATCAATCAATACATCATTTGTGGGATACACAAATTATGAGCATTGATATTTTATTTAGGATTAATATTAGAAAAGATAAACTATATTCACTATATATTAAATTCATCAATTCCATGTAAACTGAATTTAATAATGTTGTTTTTTGATAAAGTCGACAATAAACATTTTTTATTTCACTAAAATAATCAGAATGATATTATTTAAGCGAATCATGTTTAAATCTATTGAATTTTCTTGTTTTTCCAGTAGTTTCAGACATTAATAATTATCTATTTGAGCATTTTAACAAAACATTTAACACTAAAAACTGTTTTAAGATAAAATACAAGTCCTTGTTTTATTTCATTGTTGATCTGTTTGAACTTTTATAACTTGGAATTATTCAAGTTGAAATCATGAATTGATCATTATTAGACCACCATTAGAAACCGGGAAGCACTGAACGCCCATTTCGTCCTAGTATGGGACTCACAAGCAGTGCGCTTTCACTAGAGGTTAACCGTTTACGCGTGAGACCGAAGGTCGTGAATTCGACTCTCACGTCAGTGAGCATCAAGCTTAATTGTCGGCTTCTTTTTACAAATCACATTACCATTCATTATAACCTGAATTATGGTAATCGAATTTCTATAGTTCTGTTAGAACACTCTCAGATGAAGGATGCGTGAAACGAAGAGTTAGTTTACTTAGTTGTCAATGAAAATGAAGATTTATCATACTACCATGAACTATGAGAACACACAAAACTTAACTACAAAGCTTAAAGGCACGAAACAGCTAATTTTCTTAAATATAACTATTGAAGGAATTTAGAGTATTGTACTGTGATGTGTATTATATTTATATACATATTTATGTTTATTACTGACTTTTAGGCCAGATATATTGATGAGACAGACCGAATTTTATCAAGCGATCAACAACGTTTATTTGCTGTAAATTCTTATTCAGGTGCTTATTTACAGTTATCAACATCAACTTTTTCACCTAAAGTGAGTTGTTTACATATGTCTTGAATGATATTTTCACTCACACAGTAATAGGTTACTCTATTGATTATACCGAAATAATCGGTTTTTATACTGATTTACTATTTCTGTCATGTTTTTTTTCCTTGCATTATGGTCACCATTCTAAATGATTTGACAATAAACAATACTTAGTTTGAGTTTTACTAGTTGAAGTTATCTAAAACTTCTTCGTTGTTTCGAATATTTAACTTGGTTTTAATTACGTAATATACATAAAGTCACATAATTGGTTATTCTGTCTTCTGAAATATGTCCGAATGAAATTTGAAAATTCATTTTATGAAAAAGTTGTCAGTTTTAACATCTCAATTAAAGTTAGCGATCAGGCAAATCATATAATGAAAATAAACTGAAATAAATGAAATATTTATAACTCCTATTAAGCCTAATCTTTTATCACTTTATTTATTGAAGAAATATGATTCACATTTTTCTAAATTTCAAGATAAATTCGTAATAATACACCAAAGTTTGTCCAGTATAAGTTCTTTATTAAGAAAATAATGATGTTTGAGTGAGTCACACCAACTTGATCACAATGTACACATAAGTATTGGGGAAAAACAATAAGATGTATACAGTAAATTACTGAATGGTATTAGTCAGTAGCGTGAATTTTAAAACAAAAATATCAAACTGATTTAAACAATATTTTGCAATTATAGTTAGTACTTTGTGAAAACTTACATAGTCAACAGGTTTCTGGAGTTGATTTTTAATATTCCTATTGAAGCTAACCACCTTAATGATGGTGATTCGATGCGAAAATTCTAAATGGCTTAATTGAAGATTACGAGCAAAGTACTGAATAAATGTAAGATATACTATGCCTGTTTTAACATCCCTTTCATCAGCTTGAGAGCAGCGGGTGAATGTTTCGTCCTAGTATGGGACTCACCAGTGTTTACCCATTACTCTGCACACTTGAATCGAACCCGCTTCATTCGATCTCATTCACAAACTCTTGACCTCTAGACCACTGGGCTGATAATCGGCGGTGTTAATGTCTAGCTATAATCGATCCACGATATTAAGCGACTGTCATCCATTGTCTTCTATGATTAACTGGCTCTCATTTCGTCCGATTTTTTTCATATTGTCGGGAATTAATGAAATTTATTCCTTTGTGTGTATGTTTTTGTGTCACACTTGATTCTTCGTTATTTTGACTTAATTCTACTAATCTACTCCTCCATAATCACAATTTTAGCATCTCTTTTTCAATTTAATGTGAATTCTGCCAATTTTGTAGATCTTTTTGTAAACTGGGTATTTGTCTCAGTACTCAAATTTCGCAAATTTAATAAATTGCGATTTATCTGAATACATCGAGTTTCAATCAACATACAGGATAACTTACACAAATGAGGAAGCCATCGCTTTCCTAAAACTAAGTTTAATTGAATCTTATCAAGCTGACAGTCTTTTCTGAATCACAGACTGAAAATGCCTCACTATAGACTTCAATTGTTCTGCATTTTAATCATTACAGTTATTGAATTTATCAATGATTGAAAACGTTTCAGAATGACATAAACCAATACTTTCAATATTCAATGATATGTATTTTTATAACCGTCAACTAAAAATTGTATAATAATCTTTGGAAATTTTTTTTTATTTTTGATGTAATATTATGATGTTAATGTCCTCTTTACTACATTTTACAAGGTAAACGAATATATGGTTATACATGTACAAACTAATTATCCTACAGACAAAATACATTATGTGGTAAGTTGGTTGGTTGGTTGGTTGGTTATGTGAACTTAATCAAAGTACATAGTATTCTAATAAGTAGTTATATTCACTGAAAAAATTTTGATACGTATTTAAATAATAATTTAACCAGTTAAAAGTTCGGTTAATTATGAAATTTGAATGAACAAATCACTCATACATTTTCTGATTCTAGTCAGTTGATTTCAATGAATTAAATGTACTATACACATACACCATAGTGTGAATAAACTATTCGTTAATTTTTTTAAATCAAATAAATATACCCCGAATGAATTACACTAGAAATTGTCAGTATGGAAAACTTATTTAATCTTTTCAACTAAAATATGATTTCTGACGTCAAAATCAAAATTACAATATTCTGAATAATTTAAACAAACTAACCATTTTCTTCTCTGTTCCGTTAAACAACCATTAAAAGTTAGGAAGCATTGAATGGTTGTTTTATTCTAGTGTAGAAATTTTCAACGAAAATATCTCATGATGTAAGTTTTCCTGTTGAACAACTTATACAACACGATGTAGTTAATGTCTTTCCCTTCTCTGATAAGTTTAACTATCTATTTATCTATCTATCTGTCTAATTATGTACCTTTCTTATCCGCTGCTAGCTCGCGTTAAGAAGTTTCCATCTGAATTTTCTATTGTATACACAGTAAATATCATACTTGGAAGGTTGAGAAAACTAATAATGTGTGAAAGATGCTGACACTGATTGTACAATTCACGATGAATTTTATAAATTTTCCATACATCATAGAATCAAGCGATTGTTCATATTGTTCCAATGTAAGATTGCTTAATAAAGTATAAATTGAACAGAATATAACATATGTAATAGTGTCACTTTCAAGCTAGTGATTAATAAATCATACTTTTGATAATGAAATGAGACAGTTCCTGGAAGATCCCTATATTTCCATTGAAGTTAACACAATTTTTACAGTTAGTATATCAGTAACTATCACTAGTTTTATTGAACTTTCTTTAAACATTTTGAATTACCAACAGTTATTCATTAATTCACTAGTGCGATAATTTCAGTGCATTATTGCTACAGTATAAATAGTTTTCATTTAAATGTTGTATAACGCTGACCTATGCATCTGACTTCAAGTATCTACAAATTCCATGGAATATTAAACTTCAGCGATTAGATTTCTTGTGACAAAAACAAAGTTCCCTACACATGGTTTTAACTATGACTCAAATTTTTTATTCAATTTAATTATAAGCATAGATTTGAAAAATCTGTCATTAATAAGAACACTTCAATATACTAATTCAGTTATTTCCTTTATTCAGAAGTATTTACGCATTGTATTTCAACATGACAAGATGCAATAAAATTTAGCATTGGAATTTTTGTTTTGTTTTTTCTAGCATTTATTACTGTTCATCGTGTACTTTCATTAACCTTATCAATTGATTGATTGATTTTCTAGGTCGTTTCTAACGGAAATATTTTAGCAACTGATCAATTGCGTATGCGAAATGCTGTTACATCACGAACATTTTCAATTGCTGTATCACGTTATATGTTTCCAGTATCACATATTGTTGCGTATTATATTAAAGACAACAGTGAAATTGTATCAGATTCACTAACATTTTATACGAATTATTCACATTTGAATAATGTACAAATGCAAGTTAACCGAGGAAAAGATTTAAATCAGGATACGCTAGAAATTAGAGGTTATGCTAAACCTGGATCTTATATGGCATTCAGTGTAATGCATGCTGATTTGTATGCTTTTGGTGGAGCTTCATTCCTACGAGAATATGATGTAAGTTTAGATTTAGCAATATAATATAATGTGATGCTTTGTTCTATTACTTCTATCAATATGCTATCGAATTTCAATATGTACACTAATTCAGTTTTAATAGTCATTATTCCTGAAAAAGAAGCTCTTTCGTGTCTATATATAAGTATATATGTGCATATAAACGAAATAGAACAATACCATTCTCTTCCAAGGGAATTTAGTTCTCTTTTTTCATGCATTTTCTGTTCACTCTACCACCATCGTGTTAGGATTGCATGTTAATCGATTAACTATCAACAAAAAACCTCATTTTTTAAACAGTAATATGTTTGTTACAAGATTATTGGTTTCTACAATTCAAGGAATATTATTCAAGCGGATTGTATTAAGTTTACTCATATGAAGAAACTTAAATCAAATCGTTTTTAATGAATTTTTGCATCAGTATTCAATCGATGTATTGTATTTTGCTACGTTTAATACTCATAGAAATTTGTGAATGTTTAGGTATTCTTAAGAATTGTGAGATAAAATTCTTCTGTTTAAATTGTTGAAATAACTGACTTTCATTATTAGAAGTGAATAATTTGAAATTTTACTTGGGATTATGTTAAATAGTACCGTTTACGAAGTTAATTTAATTTATGGACTGAAGATCCTAAGCTCAATTCCCGTGCCTGGGGTCTTAAGTACTCTCTTCGAAGAAGTCCCATACTAGTTCAAAATAGCCATCTAATGTTTTTTCACGTTTTAAGTAATGCTCTAACATTGAACGGTTCACGATTCTGACGAAACTCAACAATCTTCAAAGCTCTCTACTGATATTTGTTAGACTGATTCGCTGAAAATATGCCGAACGTCGCAAATATAAATGAATTCAGTTATATTTTTATTAAAATTGTTTATTAAGTGTTAAATATTACATTTGATTTCCTATTTATCTGTTCTTATTTTCCAGATTGTGGATGAGTTAATGACATATGAACAACATAGTCAAGCACCATTAGTTCATACATGGTATGATGACTTGAAAGAAATCAAACGAATCTATTTACCAACATCAAGTAATGGAGCTGATACCAATAGTACAATGAATTCATCCGGTTTGATTATATTCACTGATGCTAATTTTACTAAAGCGAATTTTTATCGTAAGTTCTTAAAAATAATGGTTTACAGATAACTAACTTCATGCTTGATACACAAACTCAGAGGAGGAGATGTTAGAACGACATTGATAACTGGGATGTTTTTTTTTTGAAATTCCGATTTCGCTAAAGCTATTTTTAGCATTCTACAATTTGATGATATTATTTATTTAATCCGAAAATTCAATAACTTTTGCGTCAGATACTTCAGATAAAACTATATCATACAGTTAAATGGTTTTAAAATTTTTTGAAAATAGGGAAATAGCCTGAAACTGTATGACTGACATCAAGGCAAGGATTATTAAGAAACGAAGCAGATGCTTCATTTTAATTTTGAACTCGTTGGTAGAGTCACTGCTGGATCACATTTTTTAACACAGGATTTCGATTTGCATATTTCTCTCTCAAACACTTATTGTTAATTCAGTGTCCTATATTATTTTCAAAAATAGAAAAATCTAACTGGTCATTTTTTTTCTTGGTGAACTCTTAAAATAAAATGAATATCCCTTCTTCATGTTATTGTTTCAACTTTATTTATTAGATTGACTTCTTTAGGAAAAGCAAAATTTTTCAAACTTCGATTGAATACTTGAATATTTACCTCTAACCAGTCATGAAAAAAATGGATTACTTAATTAAGTCTGTTTTTTTAATAATCATTAGTACTATGCTGTTGACTTTGTTTTCGTTTGCTTAAGCACAACTGTTACATAGTGTTTTAATTAATTTCTTTTTAATGAATTTTGGAAATGATCAGTAACTACGGATAAACCATAATATCGATTTTCCAAGTCACTTCCATGAAAATTATGAACGTCTCTTAAATGCTTTAGAAGTGCAACATATATACTTGACTAGTTTCTATTGTAGTAATGAATATAAGCATTTCTGCTGGTCATGAAAACAATACTCAAAAAAGTAATCTTGCGAATTCTTTTTATCATTATTTATTTAACAGATACATGTAATGAAACTGAGAACCCTGCACGTGCTCTACCATGCTACTCTCTTACTGGTCGTGATTGTTATTCACGAAGTGAAAGATGTGACGGCATCAATCAATGTGCTACTTGGATTGATGAAATGGATTGTCCAGAAAATGAGACTAAGAACCCTCAACCGTTACGTCCAATAAACACATTCGATATACTAAATCGTCAGTGGAATGATGGTGCATGGTTGTGGCATAGTACATTCGTCAAGTACGTAGTATTCACATGTGTAGTTAAAAATAAAAATCCAAATGAAGGTGATTTTTGGCGATTAGATTACTTTCATAGTTCAAATCACAAACTGATCTAAGCTAGACCACCTTTGAAAACTCGAAAGCACTGGATGCCCATTTCGTCCAAGTACGCGACTACTCAATAGTTTGCATCCACGACCTCTGCACTCGGTAATAGAACCTCCAATCTTGTGCGCGAACACTTCATCTGTTGAATAATGAGTCATCATCCGTTATTGTTAATATCTAACTTCAGTCACGGATTGAACCTCATTGGTCACGATCAGTTTGTGATTTCAACTCTGAAAAAAACAAGAAAAATAACAAGTAGTATGTGAGTGGAAAATTGCTATTATCAGTTAAATACTTGACAGAAAATATCGATGCGCTAGGACTTTAATCATCTCTCAAAATGTTTGGTTTAACTTCAGAAGGTACTGATAAATTTGTCAAACACAAAGGATTTTGATTAAACTAATGATTTAATGCATTGAAAATTTTACAGCTAGCTCGGGACAGAACAGCGACCATCATTGACCAAATCATACTGCACCAAAGGTCAAACAACGTACCGAAAGTGACAACTATGAACAACGAATTATTTAAGTTATAAAGATGACAGAATAGGAAAATAATTGAAAGTAAGATTGTGGTTCGTCTTTGAGACCATCTTTGTACTCACTTCAGTGAGTATAATTTAGGCCTCAAGAATGAAAAACTGTACCAGGAAAAATTTTAAGCATGGTCCCGTCCTGTGAAATACTGCTGTTATGCGGTTGGTAGCAATAATTTGAAAGCTCTAAACCTCAGCGTTGTGCTAGTTAGTGCTTATCAGGAAGATTTGTTTGCTAACTTAAGGGAATCGATGCTCATGTCAAACAATATCATATTCAGAGCTATTACGGTCAGAAGTGACCCTGTCTAGGATTTTAATATATTCCCTTAAATGAACACTAATCTGTGTTAAGTTCTCCAGTTTCCATAGAGAATCGAATCATAGTATAACCACGATTGTACATGACATGACATCACAAGTGACTGTATTAGAAGATAAAATGCAACAAACGAATGATGGATATGTATATACGTGAAATAGAGAATTGATTATCAATTTCCTTGAGAATTTTTATCCTTTAGTATGAAGATTGCTGAATAAAAGTTCTTCATATACTTCAGAGTTTTTACCTATTACCTTCAAGATAAACAACGAAATATAGTTCGCTTTTTTACGAATCATATACTACTGTTTACTTATCGTGTCAGATAATCAATGATTTTGAGTGCTATTGAAAACTAAAGTCATATTGATACATTTGCATATCATTTTTATACAACGCTTAAAGACGTGAAAGTTAATCTCCAGCTAAAACATTGAATGAAAAGAATTAAAGTTTCGAGGGCGAGTGAAAATTCCAATACTGACCTTTAAAACCATACAGTTTATTAAAACATTATTTATCAGAATGCACACATTAAACACAATGTGTTTTTGTCTTGTCCGAAATTCTGAATTTAACTTTCATTTTAATCATTTCATTAATTTAGAGCCGATGGACAAATTCAATTTCGTGTTAATCTACCAAAAATGAACGCAGACTGGGTAGTTGGTGCATTTTCTGTTGATAGTGAATTAGGTTTAGCTTTAATGCAACAACCTTATATATTTTCTGGTACAAGACGATTTTATATGACAGTTGAATTACCTGAAGAAGCTGTCTGGGGTGAACAAATTGGTGTTCGTACTTGTCTTTTTAATAATTGGAATTATTGGATTGAGGTAATTAAAAGTTTATGAATTGACTGAACTCAATGTTCTATACAAATAAATTGAATACCTGAACGAAATGTTTTATCACGAACAAGTCAGACAAACAGCTATTAAAAACTAGAGTTCGTTTTATCCTTCTTAATATCAAGTAATCGTATCCGCTATATATATGTAAGGCATTCATTGAAGTTGTAAGATATTTTGTGCTTGTTATTGTCTTCACTATGATTGAAAGATAATACTACTAGTGAACTATTTAGACCCTAATTCACTTCGTATATCTTCTGTTAACTAATCAGATGAATGATCTAAAATGATAGGTCTGATTATCGATATAGAGTTGATGATCTATTTTAAAAGAACTGCTAGCTTTTAAAACAATCAAAACATAAACATACTAGATTATTTAGCGATTAGGAAAATTTATTGAAATTATATTAAGTTTGCTATAAAGTTGTTGTTACAACTAACTACTAGATCATTAATAAATTTTTGTCGTTTCCATAGTTGAAAACACGAACTGATCTTAGCTAAACTACCACTGGAAAGCTGAAAGTACTGAACGGCCACCTCGTCCTAGTCTGGAACTCCCCAGACCCTGTATGTAGAGATTATAGATGCGCATTGCTGAGGAGTTCCATGCTAGGGTTTAACAGCCCTCTAGTGTTTCCAGGTTTCCAATCATTATCTAGCTAAGATCAGTTAGTGATTTCAACTGTGAAAATAATATAATCTCCACAAATATCCTCCACTAACTTTTATTGTGTAAAAATTCACTTCCTTTGTATGCGTTTTCTTTTCTATAGGCTTTAGTGGAAGTGAAAGCGAATCCTGATATACGCGTTATTCAAGTTGGTTTAGAAGGTCGCGTATCAGCGTATGCACCAGAAGTGTCTGTAAATAAGGCTGTCCAGTCATTAGCTTATCTAGAAGCTGGCACGTCTCGTTATATTTATATGCCGATCTCGCCTAAACTTCCTGGAAATACTTCATTTACAATATGTGCGTACAGTTTTATCGGTTCCAATTGTGAAACACATACAATACATGTTCGTGTAAGTTTCGATTGGATTCTTGTTTAAGCGGGGTAATATTATATGCCTTTCGAAAGACAAGTTAGTTTGCATTAAGTATTATTGGTTTTGAAAATTAATACTTATATATAAAGTTGGATTATAAAAATGCCAAGTACACCATGTCTATCAGAACAAGCAATTTTCTATTAACGTGATCCAAATTCAGTATTTCTGTCCAAATTAGGCGTTTATGGAAACGAGCTTTTATAAAAGTAACTTTTTGAGTATTCCTATTTCCTATTTAATCAAAAATTCTACCTTTTAAACATAATACAATGTAACCAAAGAAATTTTGAGAACAAGACTATGTTAACTTCACAGATATTGTTTATAACTTTCCAAATGTGACTTGTCAGGTTCCAAAAGCAGGAACTAAAAATAAGTTTCTAAACAAGGTCCATGGTTTAATGTGGCTTTGTTTCTGAACGACTGTCAATTTTCTAATATTTAGAAAATAGTACATTCTCTTTTCGATAGCATGTACTAAGTGATTAAATAGTGAGCAAAAACTTCACTCCCTAAAGGATTCAACTGAGACCTGAATACTTCAGTAATAATCGCTCTGACTCCAAAGTTTTTCTAAATTAACTGACTCATCAGTTACTTTAGTGTGAGTCATACCCTAATTACAAGGACTACTGATACTCCTCTTCTGTTCAAACCGAAGTAGACAGGGTCGAGTTCGAACTTTGAATTTATTAGCGTAAAGTTTAACGACTTAACCACTAGTCAACCACACCACAGAAACAACTAATTGGATGGTCAGGGCGTTCGCGCACAGTACCGAAGGTCCCGGGTTCGAATCCTGCGAGGTACACGAGTCGTGGATGTGTAGTGATGATGAGTCCCATACCAGGACGAAACGGCCGTCCAGTGCTTCCAGGTTTCTAATGGTGGTCTAACAATGATTGGTTGATGATTTCAATTGTGTAAAAACACAAATCTCCAAAACTCTAACTGAAAATCCTAACTATGACAATGAACAATGCAGACTCGAATATCACTTGAATTTTACTTCACTTAAGATTGCGAATGCGCTATGACGATGAATGTTATATTTTTATCAGTTTTATTCAACTGCTTAAGAGCGTCAATAATAATTATCTTGTTTTGTGTAACGAATAGATTGTTTTCAATTGAAATTCACACATCTAATTAATCAATTCATTGAAATCCAATAGATTAACTTTCTATTCTTCCTTACATCTTTTCAATTAAAAATTTTAGATGAATGGTGTAACAAATTATTATCATACTGCAAGTTTTTTAGACTTAACAAGTTCCAGTACATTATTTGTAAATAATTTTAAAATTATTATCCCACAAAAATTTACTATACCAGAAAGACGCCTACATCGTTTTGTACCTGGATCACAAAAAGCTATTCTTAGTGTAGTTGGTAAGATTTTTTTTACTATAACCAGGTATTTCATAAATAGTATAATGAATGTTTAATATCGTAGTATTAGTTTTAAATCTATTCAATCTATTCAAATCAATGTAGCTGGTTATGTGACATTAATATGCTATACTTTGTCCAAACAGAATCCCATAATCTCAAGTTCCAACTTCTAATGGCAAATATATCTGCAATGTCAAAGAAACTTAATCCATTACATCACTTCAAACTTTTACAATTTGCTAAATTTTTGACCATTCCTTTTGCTGTGCATTAATTAAACTTTAATTATTATGCCCTATTTACTTTAAAAATAAATATTATAATCAGTTATTGCAGTTTTTTTATACTACTATAACCATGTAATTTGAATTGTTCTATACCATTGAATTTGCTTTTCTATGTCATTTTATCTTTTTAAATTTATTCCCTACAAAAATGTTTCTATTGTAAAAAACAAAAAACAAAACAATTTTATCATTTATACTGACAACATAAGAAGTATGTTCAGGTGAATGATTATATTTGTTGTAACTAATTTACTATCGACTAAACATGAACAAAAAACATACTTGTATTTTAAATAGTTTAATGTATATATTCTTTTCTTATAAATCCATGTATATATCTTTGTGAATCAACCCTAACAATCAAATCCATAATTGCTGAAAGATATTACTTAGAATAGATTGTTAGAGTATCAGAAAATGAACAAGATAATAAGGATCAATCAATAAAAAACAGGAATGTTGATATTAGTTAAATGCATTGTTGTGTGGAAAAGTGACCTTTAGGAAGAATCAGAAGAATGAAAAATGATCTTTTTTAAATAACCAACATATTTTATCCACAACGTGAAAAATTCAAGCAAAATACATGTACTGATATCAACTATTGTACCTATTATACACTAGTTCATTTCAAAAAATATTTTTGAACTCCTGTTTGAAATTGGTAGGCAGTTTTCATTCGGTAATAGTACCATTTGAAGAACCATTAAAAAAGCCAAGGTGACGAAAGATATTTTGTACGAAGTAATTCTGCTTTATCAAGTGAATAAATCGATAAACATAACATGCTGGTGTAGTTTGTTAGCTTTGTTAAGTGTATGAATCCTAAAAATACCATGTGTTAGTATGATGAAAAATCATGTTTCATCGTATTTATGTTGACGATTTCAGTATGATGAAAGAAATCGTCGGATCCAGATCAAATTTCATATTAACATCTTAGTTCTTTTCAGAAAATTTCAATTCTATTTTTGGTTAAATGTTTCTACTATCAGACAGTCTTTGAGATCCTCAAAATGTCTGTGACTAACTTCAATACTATCAGTATAGAATTTTAAGATCACAGAATCTTTATAGATTTTAAATCACATGGTAATCTTAGTTAGATTACAACTGAAAACCTGAAATCACTGGGTCGTCCTTTCACCCTAGTATCGAACTCCTCAGTAGTGTGGATATTATCAGCAATTATCGAAATCAATCTTCCGATCTGATAATATTATACATTTTATGGAATAATTACAACTTGAATTGGTAATCGTCTCTAATAAAATTTATTTTCTAATATTTCGGTAGTTGTCATGAGAAACCATTTTCATACATGTGCCCTAGAAGAAAAATCGATTGGAGATTTAGTATACGGCAAAAGAAAACCCCAATACTCTAGACGAGACAACCTAAGCACTATACATAAATTGCTGTAGCCGAAATGTTATTTTAGTAATATGGTAATATTTATTTGCTATCAGCAAACCAAGAAAATCAATAATATAATCACAATCAATTACATTTTAATCTTATCTTTTCTCTTATTTTTCTCCCTAGGTGACTTTATTGGTCCAGCTTTAAGCGAACAGTTTCGTTATGCTGATACACACAATATTTTACGTCTACCTTTTGCATCAGCAGAAAATATTTTCTTTGAATTAGGCTACAATATGAATTTGTTACTTTATCTACACGGTGCTGGACACTTACCATATTCAGTGCTAGAAAATGGATTAATTTATTGTTCTGTTGTATTACAAAAAGGATTTTCATATTTTAATCCGAAAATTGGTGCATTTGCTAATTTTAGAGATCGTTTAGATGAGTAAGTTATGTATTATCGTAGTAAATTTACCAAGTTAGAAACTTTTTATACTGATTAAAAGAAACTTTCGTAGAAAGGACTGTGAATAAATTTATACTAAGGTTGACTGAAATGTAAGTTGATTATTACTTTGTTCTCTGCTTCGCTTCTAGTTCATTGCTTAATTCTCACTTACTTACTTACGCCCTGTTATCCCTCATGGAGTATAGGCCGCTGACCAGCGTTCTTCAACCAACTTTGTCCTAGGCTCTCCTTCCCAGTTTCTCCCAAGTCCTGTTCGTTGGTTTGATGTCTTACTCCAATTACCGACGCAATACTTTCTTCGGTCTTTTCCTTTCACGTTAAGGATTCTATGTTAGGCCTTACCTTGTGGTGACAATAAATATGGAGGATCTTGTGTTCATGACTGTATGTTATTAATGATAGTTTTTGGTATGTGTCCATGTTTCATCTCGATACAGCAGAACCGTGTTTATGTTATCATTGAAAATTCCGACTTTTGTGTTGGTCAACAGTTGGCTGAAGTTCTGTATGTTCTTTAACTGTAGGAATGCTGCTCTTGCTCGGCCGATCCGTAACCAACTTAGTTTTTATTAAGCTAATGATTTTCTACCTCACTTATTTTCCCTATTGCTATAACAGTGCGTGTAAAAACCTAGACATCTTTCTTGAAAATGGGTTAAGTCGATATCAGTCTACATAGTAAAATAGCCCAACGTTTCATCGCATACATATTAATATTAGATGGATATTGATCAATCATTTTTACAATGAAAATTACAGCTGTTCACAAATTGTGGAATATAACATTTTCAATAACTGTGAAAAATATGTTATTGTCCATTTTGCGAAAAAACATTATCGGAATCGAAGTGTAAGCTGAAAAAATTGTCTGTCACGAAATAGCAACAATCAAAGCACCTACAGAATATTTCACTGAATATCGTTTTTAAACATTGTCAGTAAAAACCCTAAACGTTGAATTTTCAAAATTTCAAACTCCATTTATAAGTAAAACACATAAAAATCTTTTCAAATGATTATCAACTAAATTTTCAGTTGACGCACATCCCCACCAAGTCTCCAAGGCACAAATACCCGTTCTTAAGACGGTCATCTTTTGCGCAGCATAATAAGTTGGTTTTCTCTTTAAACATACTTCCACTTTAATCCTCATTCTTATGTCAACTTGACAAAAAATATCTAAGGCTAAAGTTAATCATTTGAAATCAATACATCAATGGTCTGTTTCGCAATATTTTTCATTCTAGCATTACCCAGCTTATCACTCACAAGTAGTATATCACAAATAACACGGTTAAATTTAATAAATAGTTTCTGATATTGTTTAAGTTTACAAGCGTTGTATCATTTCCTGGCTGGAACAAAAGTCAACTTATAACATAACTAATAAGTAAGATGGTAATTCAGTGAAAAGTGTTGACTGAAACTTAAGGTCAGATCAATAAGTCGATAAAACCATGTAAGTTTCAAAACAAGCTCATTACATCTTAAACGAAATAAAGCAGTGGCAAATGTTCAAGTGACGATGAAATTATGAGCTATTAAGTACCTTTTTTGATAGTAGTTACAAAATTAATGTGCAAGAATGTTGTCAACTTTATTGCACTAACATTAGTTTCTGCAAGTATCTTCTTAACCATTCTCAAATACATCGTCAGCCCAGGCTTCACGTAGAACACATTGAAAAGCAGTTTCATGTTCTCCGTTTTGAAGCATAATACTTATTACATCTAAGCTGATTATATTGTTAAAATACCAAATTTATGAACAGCAGGTAAAATCTGAGGACTCTAACAAGTAACCTTAATTCATTTGCATTGGTTTTTGAATTTCTCCATTGATGTTAAGGATTGTATTTGACCAGTCTATTTTGACACATGTGCTTCTAGTGCAGATTGCCTCGATATTCTCATTCAGTCACAACCTATGTAGAAAGAGATGGTTGCTGTCTAGCAGTTAAGTCCTGGAGGCCCATTTAGTTTTGTATAGCACTCACCAGCTACATCCCAGAGTTGGTGTTTACTCTGAGACTTGAAGCTAGCTGTACCGTCATCATCACCATCAACAGAGACGTAGAACTCTGCACGTACGTACAGCAGTTCGAGTTGCCATACCACATTAGCACAGAGACATAATTTTCAATTCAAATCCCATAGTAATAGAGGTAGTAAAAGTATTAGAAGTAATCGGAGAGATTAGAGTTCGAAGATGATATTCAAGAAGTATAATTCAGTGAGGTAGATTTAGAAAGAGAAAGATAGAGGTGATGATTAATTCAGGTTAGAATTTCATAGAACACAAAAAGTAAATGCATCCGTGCCATTGCAAACGGTTTTGAACCATATCACTCAGGGTCTCTAAACATCGATTATTATCATCTCGCGGACCCCAACCAGGTAGTCGACACCTACCAACATGACTCAGTCCAGTTGTCACTGACTTCATGGATTTGTGCCATGATTTGGTCCGGCCACCCCTAGCTTTCGTCCAAGCTATTTCTACATTTTAAAACATAGCTCGATGAAGCAGTCGGTGGTTAGGCATACTGCTTGAGGCCGGTCACGCACGATCTTTTTATGAGAGGTTTTTTGAGTATTAGCTCCGCTCTTGAAAGCCCTTAGTGGGCACCCTTACCGCCGGAGACGGAAATCCGTGAGGTAAGGTGAGGTGTGACATTTTTAGGGCCGACCTTTTCTAACCCTTCCTTCCTTGTGAGAAGTCAGCATCGCTGAAGATGCTGATTGTCCGAGGGAAACACCTTGCTGTTGTCACACCCCTCTGCAGTCAGCAGTACGACTTCGCCCTCAGACCTTGAGTAGCTGCTTTTGTCTCATCGTTCTGCACTCGACCTGCCTGGCATGATAGATCCTTCAGGAACATATGTTTCAGCCAATATAGCTCGGTTGGGTCATGACGATAGGCAAGCCCGACCACCACGTCAGGGTAACAGCTACGGTCGGGGTTCAAGTATCGTACTAAACATCAACTCAACTGCAGGCGCTTCTCGCTAACTAACCCCAACCAGGACGATATGCATGTCCACCATGAAACTTACTGCCCTATTTTTGTACACGATTTCATTTAATACAGCGAAAGTAATTTGTTTTGTATTGAATAAACACCATGATTAATTTACTAGCTACGTGTATTGTTTTTGACGTATGTATGTGTTACAGAAATAGTATACCAAAGTAGCTTTGTAGCTGAAAAAAACTTGATTCCACGTAAACTTTGTCCGGCTTTCCATCTCCGTCACTAGTGATACCGGCATTTCCTTGTTTCCGGGAAAGACATAATGCCATGTATTCTACACTAAAATATTTATCTATTTAGTTTATCTTTCATTTTTTCGTTCTTTAATCAATAGTTTACTGGACAGAATAACTTTCTTTCACATGTTGCAAGTATACGAACATGCACTTATTGATTTGTAAATGCCGGTATAAGTGATGTCTAGTTAAAAGTTATTCATTTTCCAAGGTCATTATTTAGGTTATGTAGACAGAACACAGCTTTTATGCATAGAAAAATTATGTACAACAATAATTGTTTTATAACAAACTATTATCACCTCATTATTATACATGCGATTCAACAGTTTTTTTACACGCATTCATTACGATTTATGTACCAACAACTTAAATTTTAAATTCTTCCTTACCTATCTATTTACTTATTTACGCCTATCACCTTCATGAAGCATACGTCACCTACCAGGAATCTCCAACGCATGGCAAAGTTCAATACGAATGGAGATAGTGAACAACCCTGACGAACGCCACGCGAGATAATCAGTCCCGATGACATTCCGCCATAAGCTCTCACTCGACCTTTAGTATTCTTGTGGAGAGCCTGTACAGGATTAATGTACCTCTTTGATTCTCTGCCACAGAACCTCACGACTAACAGACCCGAACGCTGCCTTAATTTGGAAGGATGCAAAGTGTTTCAATGTTTCTATTTGACGAAGTGTTAATATTTGGTCTATACATCCACATCCAGGTTGTAAACTAGTCTGGTCTTTACGAGCTGTAGTTAAGCATTGATACAATATTGAAGCTAACAATTTAGACACAATATTAGTTAGACTGATGCCTCTGTAATTGTCACAAGAGGTCATTTCTTCCTTCTTATAAATTGGGACAATCAGTGTTTGGAACCAGTTCCCGAATTTTACCCAAAATCTCGGTCAATCGAACTGTTAAACTGGACCATTATCCTTAAAAATCTCAGGGGTCAATCTATCAGGATCCTCTGCTCTCACATGCTTTAGATTTCCTATAGCCTTTTCAACTTCCTTTAGAGTTGGAGGACTTATATCGATTTGCAATTCAGGTTGAATAGAAATCGTGAGTAATCGCAGTGTGGCTGAAGGCTAATTAGACTACCTAAAGTTGTTCCGCCCATCAATCCAAACACCTGGAATGAGAATGAATGATGTGCCCATCTTTTTCCGAGGTAATCTCACTAACAATCGGATTTCTAATGCCGGTTTCCTCCAAGCTGCCTTGGAGTGGATATCACTTACACGGCTGCCTAACTGTTTTTCTAGTTGCTCCTGAAATATACTCTAGGCTCTTTTATCGTTAGATAAAACTCTAAAGGGTTTTCATAACGCTTATGTGAAAAATTATGTATTAGGTTACTAAATTCTAACGACTTTTTTTATTAATGAAGAAGTCAACAAGGAAATTATTCATAGTTTACATTAAGAATTAATCTTAGTTAGACAACTTGCGAAAATGAAAAGATACTGAAAACACGTTTTGTCTTAATATGAGACTTATCAGTAATGCGCATTCATGACTCGACGGGATATCAAAACTATAACCCTTGTGGCCGTGTTGATCTCTTAACCAAACAAGGACATAACTGGTCTTCAGTACTGCCTGATTTTCAATTAATGTCTAACTTAAATCAATCCGTGAAATAAGTAAAAAAAATTAAAAGGCTCCACAATTCTTTCTGCACTGAAAGTTAATTTACTTTTTTTCCTATCTTCTTATATTTAGAACTGATCCATTAGTTACAGCCATTGCATTATGGAGTTTACTATTAACAAGACAAACTCAATGGAATCGCTTAATTTACGTAGATGATGACACTTTTGTTAGTATAATTAATTACTTAAAACAAACTCAACAATTTAATTCAAATGATGATAGTACGATAAGTCAAACAACAATTGATATACGATTATCTGGTAGTTGGAATATTTCCAATGTTATAGATAGACGATTTTCTCCAATTATTAACAAAACTAAATGGCCTGATCCGATTGATCAAGAATGTCATCGTCGGATACCATCAACAGCTATGGTTGTCATTGCATTACGTTCAACTGAACGTACTTTACCTAGTGGAGTTGGTGCAGATAAAGCTGAAGGAATTGTTTCTGAGGCTGTTCGATTTCTCAGTCGACATATTTTAAATGTTGATGATTTATTTTCACAAATGATTGCTACATATGCTTTAAAAGTTGCTGTAGATGCAACGTCACAGCATAAAATATCACAGTAAGTATTGTATACTTTCTCTTTAGAAGATGTATATAAGATAAGTATCATGTTTAAAATTTATATAAATATTGTAATTTTTATCGGATTTGAAGTTTTAACTGCAGAAACTTCAATAACTTCAACCTTTACGTTTACCGTACTTTTATAATAGTTTCCAGTTTGACGCGCATCATGAACTTTACCATAAGCGAAAGAATATGATTGCAATACTATTTTAGAAAAATTGGATCATTTTGTCTCGTTGAATACTTACTTACGCCTGTTACCTTGTTGAAATATAAGCTTCCAACCAGGATTCTCTAACCAACTCTGTCGTCGGACTTCTTTTCGTCTTGTTTCCACACATTATCCATTGTCTTGATATCTACATTCGATTTCCAATAAACGAATGAATTTACAGACTGAACTCGGCATGAAACACCGGTAAATCGAACCTAATAACCATCGATACAAAGCCGCTAAGTTAAAAATAAACACTTCTTTGTATTGTTGTTGAATTTAAATAATTTTCATTTCTTGATGAAGCTAGTTTCATTAACTGTACCACAGTGATGAATGTTTTCAAATACAGATGCACAATTTTTACGACTGGCTAGTCGAAGGATTAGTTATCTACGAATCGACAGTAATAATAATATTACTGTTATTATCACTGAATTAATGTCACTGTAAAGCTTTATTTCAAAAACCTCATCAATATCAAAACAGCAATTTAGATTCCTTTTAGAAAAAATAGCAAAAAATATGTTACACTTGAAATTCAAAAGTTAAGATGTATTCACACTATGCCTATCCAATTTCTCGTTAGAAGTAGTATCCATTATTACTAATTATATGCACTGCTTTGAATTAATACAGAGTTAAACACCTTTCTTTTTTAGTTACATGTAGAAATAATTAGCTTGTGTACAAAATATTTATAGCTTACTGAACAACGTATTTGAATGCTTTAGTAACATGGATTCTTTACTGTATAACTTATTCCTTTTTCTAAAATTTTTTCTAGTGCGTTGAAACGAATTCAAGCATTTCGTCAAAAGGGTGATTATGTCTACTACGCCAATTATAGAATACCTCCACCAAAATGGGAATTAGATCAGGCCGGTAGACGAATTGAAAATCCTCGACTGGAAATGCCAAATGATGGTTATGGTGTTTTATGTTCAAGTATTTACTTCTTGTTAAAACATGAATTAGGTGAATGGTCGTTTCGTTCATCAGAAGCTTTGGATATGGTTCATTGGTTAGCTAGTGAACGAAATCATGTTGCTGGATTTGCAAGTACTTTTGTGAGTTACATTTCAAATAAGCTTTCCATTAATTTCAATGACATTGAGAAATATTTCAACTCGATAATAATTTCTCTATCTTAATTATTCAGTTATGTGTTTTAATCTTCAAGTTATTTTGTAGCTGTAGGTTAGTATTTTGGTAATGAATAGTCTTATTGACTGTTAGATTGAGCCATCTAGATAAACGTGTAGATTATCTGATTGGGATCCTCGAAAAAATTTTGTAGTCCATGATCAACGACCTTAGATATGATATAGGTCAAAATAGTCCACAGTGAGACACGTGCGTTCATTCTTTGTCTTTCCTTACTTCCATAATCCTGAAATTTCTTTATCCTTTATATTAAAATGTCCTTAGTTATCTCTCGCCCAATAGCTCTTCCTTTTTTATTTTCATGATTGTGAACACAGCATCACTAGTTTCTCCCTCTATAGAATCTAAACTTTATTAACTAGTGCTTTCATGATTAGAATTTACGTTTCCTTATCGAAACTAGTTTGTCTATTAAAACCGACCGAATTTGTCCAATATTCAACTGACAATAAATCAATTATCATTCTTGATAGATATTCAGTAAAAACTAATTTTTTCTGAAATGAAATTGATGCTTTTTTCACAGTTAACAAAAATCTCCATTTTCATATTATCTCTCTATCTATCATATTTGAATATTTATTATTTTGTAGCTTTATTCACATTTGTAAGACCTTAAAACTGTTGTCACTTGTCTGCTATATTAATTTGAAGTATTTCACTGTAATAATTCTTTTTTTTAATTCTAACGTCTTGACTCAGTAGACAGATAGAGAATTCAACTGAAATGGTGATTGGGTTTTTTGTGAATTCTTAATGAACCGTGATTAGACTGGATAAATTTATTGATAAAATTAGTTTTAATTCAATTTGACTTAGCTTGGATGATCCAGTTGTTGATAACTATTTAACTGAAATCTGATCAGTCTTAAATGGCATATAATCACACTATTTCAAAATGAATTAAATCTCATATCCGTTGCACAAGTGAGTGTCTACCTGGGATCAGTAGCTAAGTGGATAGTGCAGTGATATTTGAAGCGAACAGTACTGGGTTCAAGTATCAGAGTAACCATCAGGTACATCCAGCCGACGATTCGCAAATAGAACGAAACATGTGTCACAGATTTCATTACTAGCCACATTCTATTCATTATATGTTAAATTACCGTTGTTTAAAGATGAATTCACTGTTGAAACTTACCGATATCATTCACTTAGTACAGGATATTTGAACAAACGTTTGTATAATAATTTTATTAAAAAGTGCTTTAAATTTTCACTAACTCGTTTATTTGAAGAAAACTTCACAATTAGATAAATAACAATTCAACTAAATTATTAAATAATAAATATAACTGAATTTTCCTTCTTGTGTTAACTAAATATCTTCAGTTTGCATTCATTCAGTAAAAAGACCCTGAAGTAAAAAACCATGATTTATAGTTTTCATTGATACTTATATCTGAAACATTAGGGAAGTTTGTTTTAGTTTTAATATTTGAAAGTGCACAGTCTGATACCGTAGTTAATTAAGCGATAAGTGATAAATGACTTCTTCCAACACTAATAGGAATTCTCTCCCCCGTTGTATCCCATTCAATTTGTCTGTTGTCACCAGCTTATTTATTTGTAAATGCAGTCTTATAAGTGATCAGAGTGATACCGTATAGTTGTTGATATACTTTTTGTAGATATACTTTTTCCATGATTAATAAAGTGATTCAATTACTTAGCTCATATCTTTATTCAAAGATTTAGGAACAAAAATTCAAAATTCTTTTAATATCATATCACTCGTCCTAACACCCTGATACTGCTGAGAGTTGACATATCCTGCTCTCTCATTTCAGATACTCGCATTTATAGCCATTTTGACAGCAGTCCTACTAAATGATTTCAGGTAGTACCGGTGTTGTTTGTAAGAAAGAGAAACTAATATGTGGCACTTAAACTGGGTTGGTACATAAGTAGGATTCATCTAGGAGAGTTGGGAACCCCTAATTCTAAACTAATGATGCTCGATAGTTTCAGGATTCTGATGGAACAAATGATATATGAAGCTAATATTGGTCACCGGTTACCATGTGACTGCATTTCCTAACGTTGCCCCACCGCCTTGTGGACAAGACCTCCTGGCCAAAGGCTCTGGGAATGGCCTCTTAAGAAAATCACTTGCTTCGGTATGGGAACCCAGGTAGTGTCCCAATGCACGTACAAATTCAGTGATTTGTATGACGCACATATATAGATTTATTTTGGTGCTCCCTTTTACCAATATCTAAATGTTAAAATATATAAATAAATAAAAACTATTCCCTGTTGGATAAGTTTTAGATTTCTTATTTTTTTTTTACTGAATTATTATTTATTTTTTTTATCTGTTCAACAGGATTCACTTTTTGCAATGCATGCATTAAGAAAATTTGCATTGGCTGATACAAATCGTGCTTTATATAGAATGGCTGTAGATGAGAAAATTTCTTCATTGAGTACATGGGCAAATCGTATTTACATAGATACTCATAATTATTCAACTGTTACGCATACAACGGTAATAAAAATGTTGTCTGTTTTTTTCATTTATACTTTAGTTTCATTAGAAACACTTTATTCTATTGATTTATTAGAATTAGCTGTTCGGTTAACGTTTAATAAAGTTTGTGAACAAGTTGAATGGCGTAAAGAAAGCATTATAATAAAGAGTCGAATGGTGTCAGGTTTTATTGCTGTAATTCAAATAATTTTTTACGTTGACTATGACTTAATAAATCTTGCACTATTTTCAAGACAGCTACTTTTTTAGTATGCCTATATGAAATTGTTACTAATAAAGAATTATCAAACTTGGAAATTATTCAACTATTCAAGTATCATTATTTCATACCTGCAATGTAATACAGTACTATTGATAGAAGGCAAGAATTAGCAGAGTTTTCAAGAGGTTTTCATTTCAATCCTTGATTATTCACCTAATCTCTAAGATCGGCTACATTACCTTAATTGAATATTTTACTTGTCAGGATTTAAATGTTGATTTCATAAACAAACCACAAGTTTGACAACGTCAGTCAATTGTGCCAGTATAACAAAATTTTGTTTAGTAATCTGATCATATCCCTTGATCATAAATACAAAGGTTCTATTGTTTTACTTATTATGATCAGATTTTTTTTCTGATTACATTTTGGTGAACAACAAAGGTGAATAAAAAAAAAATAGTACTGGGCCCTTTAGAAAATTTTATTTACTTATTTTCTAGTTTATTATTAAACTTAAGGAGTATTTTATAAACAAAAAATTTAAATTATTCCATGAAATTATATTCAATGTAAAAATGAGATATAATTGAAGTGTAAATTTTATTCAGGTGATTAAAAAATATTCCATCACATTTTATTTGTATAACAGTTTCCGTCAGAAAATGTTTGGGGCGATATTACAATGAAACTTGAAGGTACTGGACGTGTTTTATTACAATTAGATGCAGAAGTGAATGTTGAATATAAAGAAATGCAAAAAATGCCTAAGAATCCATTAGATACAGAACAAGTTTTTAGAAGCTTTGAAATTGAGTGTACTCCTGGTTTTTTAAGTCGTAATAATTCTATAATGATTATGACTGCATGTGGACGATGGGTTGGAACTATGGTAATTTAATAATTTTCATTTTATTTTTATGCTATTAAGTTTCTTTTTTAATCTTCAACTTTGTATCTATTTTTTCAGTCACTTTGACGTATGTATCAAATGGAATGTAACAGTTTTGACATTGGATCGATTTTGGGATTAAATCAGTAAGAATATTTGTGTGACATAGAAAAATGAGTCACCCACATATCGAGCACTCGATTAAAATTGTTGGATAAAAGGTGATTATGTCCTTGTGTTAGAGTATGTTTGACCAGTATGGAGGTGCATACTAATGAACTTACCTAAAATACTACTGATTATCAGTCTAACAGTTCACCACAAAACAATATCAAATAAATTATACTCTGAGAATAATTAAAGAATGGATGTTTATTTACGCACAGAAAACAATATTACATTTAAAGGGTATAGATAAGAGGTTAAACTGTTTGAAATGATATGATTCACAAATTTTTTTGACAGGACATTTGTCACAAGGATTACAACAATGTTAGGCAAAAGTTGGAAATCATGAGTTCTAAGTAAGTGGTGGGGGGCTATGTTTTTTACAGAGTAATTGTAGTTATCTATAACTAGAAGAAACAAAACAGAGAGAAAGAAACAGCAAAAGTTGTTGTGGTAGATCATAGAAGTTATTATATGATCTGATATTATGTTAATTAATCAAATCAACCAAAGACAGTATAAGTGTAAATTATATGCAAGAAGGGAATTCAATTAGACACACTCATCAATAATAATTTTTAAATAGTTAGTGTTTCTATAATTTCAACAGGAGAATGAGTTATGTTCAAAAGTATAAGAATTTTTAAGGGCTGTTTCAAAGGAGTAAGCATCAATTCAGTAATTTCATTTTTATGACTGATCGTGACTAATTATACCAGAGAAGAAGATTCAGAATAAGATAGTTTTACAATTGATAAAGAGTTACAAATCTTATAACTAATCGCCTCTACATATTGGTTTGCATCAGTAAATGTAGAAAACAGTTTTGTCTATTACTTTAAAAAGCCCAGACTTATTTTAAATTTACGCTTTCATAAAGGGTCAGGGTCTAGTTTAATTCATTCCTAAAAGAATCTCTGGTGTAAATTGTCGGTGCATGGACTGTAACAAAAGCTTATCCTCTTTTGTAAAAACAACACAGAGTAACAGTTTGGTGTTCTAGAATCTATCGGACAAATACTTTTTGCTTTAAAATACATGAATTAATATCATCCAGGTTGCATTGTATGTGATCCACAAGTGGTTGTAAGTCAGTTCTCATATATTCATTTTAAAAACACTTGGAACTGACTAAATATCAACATCTTTTCTATAAAACGGTTCTGTTGGACCAGTAAACTTGTACACTTTCAAATTTTTGTCTACAAAAATTTAAAATTGATAACAAGTAAACAAATTCAGATTAATTTTGCATAAAATTTATTTGTTCAACTTGTATAATTTCTAAAGGGCATTGAACCATTACCTCAAAGTGGAATGGCTGTGTTCGAAATTGGATTACCTACAGGATTCATTGTTTTAAATGATGATTTAAGACGATATGTGAATAGTTATATGGTTCCGAATCTACGCTATGCACGTGCAAACTCTAGATATGTACATTTCTTTTTTGATACAGTAAGTAGTAAATTGATAAACTGGAAATAATTCAAAACATTTTTTATCTTTGAAATTCCTATGTTTTTATATGCAAAGACTGGTGAACTGTTAGAATTGAAAGTCCATGTGTATCTTATCACTTAATATTTGAGATTTTCTCTAAAATTTATCCTTAAAGAAAAAGGCTTTTTTGTATTTAATTACTTATAATTACTTCTTATTAAAACTAGATGATACAACTACTTTCCTTTACCTAATTGTTTCTCCTCTACTCCACGGCAAAAAAATTGTAGATTTACTAATGGTTGTATTCATCTCGATCATTCTTATTCTTGTTCTTGCTAACTTTTCAATAAAATTTATTTTTCTGAGCCTAAAGACCTACCATTATATATATATATATATATATATATATATATATATATATATATATATATATATATATACAATTGTCTTTCTGGTTGGTTTCAGTGAATTGAAAATTTTACCATCTTTATATTTTTTTGTTTTTAATAATTTATTTATCAGATTACACCAAATGAAACATGTATACAATTTACAGCTGAACGTTACTATCCAGTAGCTAATATAACCCAGCAGCATAGATGTTCAGCTTATGAATATTATGAACCAGGTAAATAAAATTAAAAAAACTTTTTTTACTTGTTGAATACTGAACACACGTTTTTCATACTTTGAGTTCAATGTCTATTCACAAACAGCTTAGTGAGAAAATCTTTGAAAAGCCGTGACCATTGTAGTCAAACAGCGTCAGATGTAAGGCAGGTAATGCACCAAAAACAATGGAAGATGGTAACACATTATCTTGGATTGATTTAGGTTAAACTGATAAACCATTGGATCCCGTATCAGCGGTTTAGAGGTTAAGTATTCAAGCGAGAGAAAGAAGTTCATGACTTTGCACTGCCGAGGAGTTCAATACTAAAACAAAGTAGCTATCCGGTGGTTCCACATTTTCAATGGTTGCCTAGTTTAAATCTGTTCTTTATCTCAGTAAAACTCAATAATCTTCAAAAACTCCATAGTGAAAAAGCCTAATATTGACAAGTAGATATGAAATAATTTCTATTTTATGGCCAAGGAGATTCTAAATAGGATCTCGTAAAAGCATTTTACATATTATGAGTTGATGGTTTTGTAGGTCTTCATTAGATGATACATTCTCATAAAATTTATTCCATCAATGAAATGAATGTCATTCATTCTCATTTCTAATTGGACAAACCGTAGTCTAACGAAAATACTGTCAAAACTTCATCTGGAGGATTCAGTTAACTGATCAGTATGATTCGAATCAATCGACAACAAAAGAATAGTGAACCACATAACATGATTTGACGAAAACCAAAATTTTAGATCATTCTGCATCACTTCAGATATTTTATTCATTAGTAGAGTTCAAAGTTCTAGATTCAGTCCCATATTGTAACTGAGTGACATGAAGCATCCGTATTTATTCGAACTTAACTCCAAGAAACAATTGTTTGAGAAAACTTTAAAGATCAAACCCTGTTAATATAAACAATAATTACAATGCCAAGCAGTAGCGCCAGAAACCATGTCATTCAAGAACACTCAAATAAATAGTCAAAAGAAAACGTGTAGTATGAGGTAAACAACATAAGTAAAAAGAGACAATCTAACCACTCGCTCACAACGGTTTGGTCTAGTTAACTATTACGAAGAACTTTAGTCGTATAATTTATTTTCGGGCAGACTTTTGTAGGTTTGTGTTTTTTACACATTTGAAATCATCAATCTAATGTTGGTCTAACAATGATTGATTGATGATTTCAAATGTGTATAATTTATTAACAAATCATGAATATATTTCTGCATCATATAATGCTTTCAAGATAAATTTTCATACAGAGTAAGATGATATAGCACATTGATAAAATGTTTAATTCAATTGTTAAACTTTTATTTTAATAATATTAGATAATTACAGTAAAATTCACTTAAACGTATCGATCAGTAATTAAGCTACTTCAATAACAGTTAATTAGTAGCCCTCCGTTTTTAAACCATGCAATAGTTGGAGCAAACTTTTGTGTTTACGCTGTTATCTGTGTGATTAGCAATTATATTAACGTTGAATACTACCAAGTTATTATCCATTTATGTGTATTTGTTTATCAATATCTTCTTTTCATATTTACAGGTCGTTATAATAATTCATTGTACAATGTTGTTTCACTATACACGAATAGTATATGTAATGTATGTGGTAGCTTCGCTTGTCCATATTGTCCTGATTATAATTTGTCAAAGAAACGTGCAAAATTATCAATTTCTGTGATTTGTTCAATATTTTTAATGAGATGGATAATATATTATTCGTTTAGTATTTCATTTCAAATCAATTGATGGGACATCATGTAAAATATGCTTTATAACTTAATCATAGGAATATTTTTGTGAAACTTTCTTTAACATGATTTTCTTTTTATACTGGAAATATATCTATTCCGTTCTTCATGTCATACAATCAGACACGTATGTACATTATAGAAAATAACACAAACCAATCAAAATGATGAAGCAATGACAAGACTACCATTAACAAAGGAATAAATAAATTCTCATTTTCAGTAATTTCTCGGATTTGTGCATATAGTTTTACTTGTACAATAATTATCAATACCGGGATATTGATCATCTTAGATTTACTGAGCTTTTGTAGGATATATGAAATTTTTCACTACCTTTTTTGCATACATCTTATGTGTAGATATGTACTTTCTCCTAATCATGCGTTAACTTCGCACTTTTCTATTATTGCTTACACTGTTGTATGCCTGTGTCAAATGAATACAATAAATTGATTTTTTAAGTGTTCATATAATATGTCTTACGAACTTTTTTCAATTTCATCCATTTTTCAATAGCGAAGAAACAAACAATCAAATAATTTAGAGACATTTTGTTGTGATGTGTATGTACCAAACTGCAATCGATCCGGGTGTTCATTTAGTTAAATTTTAGTATATATATATATATATATATATATATATATATATATATATATATAGGTTAATGTTTCGTTTTGGATTATCTTTCTTCATCTCTAGTCACCAAAACAATGTCCATTTCCCCACTCGTTGTAAAATGCACTTAGATTTAGTTTTCATTGATGATATGGTGCAGCATACGAAGTCAAGATCGCATAGAATATATTTATTTAAGGAAGACACGGTTTACTTACAAAATGTATATACACAGTGCTTAGACAACCACTAGCAATGCAATCCAGGATATCAAGTCTTCCTTCACCTCTCTTCTGGTCTTCAAAATACTCAGATAGTACCATAGGCGTCAATCTCCGAATACTTATTTTCTCAAGTAGCAACTGTTGAGAAATACTCCGCTGCTCACTATTTATATGTCACAATGAGAGTGACACCGACCAATCAATAAACCGCAACCTAGAAATTCGTATGTACGTGCATCAGTTCAAGTTGCCACACCACATTAGCACAGAGGTGCAATTGTCAATCCAAATCCCATAGTAGTAGGGGTAGTGAAAGTATTAGCAGTAATCGGAGAGATAAGGGTTCAAAGATATTATTCAAGAAGTAGAATCTAGTGAAATCAACTTAAAAATAAAAGGATAAAGGTGATGAGGAATTCAGAAGGTTAGGATTTAAGAGTACACCAAGAATAAATGCGCCTACGCCATCGCAGACGATTTTGAGCCATGTTATTCAGTGTCTCTAACCATCGATTACTATTATCTCGCGGACCCCGACCAGGGTAATCGACACCAACATAACTCAGGTTAGGCATACGTAACACATGTCCTCACCACCTCAACTGATGAAGTTTCACTACTTCATCTATTGACCTGCCATCCTTACCTAGTACCTGTTTCCTAACACCAGCATTGCTTACTCGGTTGTCCCATGATACACGATCAATGCTTTAAAGACATCTATAATCGAATACTAATAGCCTACGACTATCCTCAACTCTTACTGCCCATGTTTCGCATCCATATAGTAGTATGGAGCAAACTGATGCACAGTACACTCGTCCTTCAGTCAGCAAACTGATATCTCGCCTACTCCATAAGCGATGCAGGTTGGCAAAAGCCAATCGAGCCTTTTGTATCCGTGCTGAGATTTCGTCAGACACCAGACCATCAGCACTGATGAGACTCCCGAGATAAGTGAAGCGGTCAACATGCTCAACTGCTTCACTCCCCATCACTAGTTCAGGTGCCGATGAAACCCAATCTTGAAGCAACATTTTGCATTTCGACGTGGAGAATCGCGTCCCGAACATGCTTGCATTGTTGCTTAGGGTAGTTAGAAGACTGCACTTCGTCTGCGTTTTGACCGAACAGGACCATGTCATCAGCATACTCTAAGTCAGCAAGCGTGTTTCCTGGTAGAAGGTCGACTGCTGAAAATCCAGACGAAGATAATGTTATATCTAGGAGCATGTTTATGACAAAATTAAGAAAGAATGGAGAGAGTGGACTTTCCTGAGGGACACCACTTGAAGTAAAAAATCCTGATGACAGTTCGCCATAATCCCAAGTTTTTTCCCATACATTATAAAAATTAGGAAAGATTGTTGAAATACTGAATGCTAAGAATTACTTGTTGTATTACACACATAATATAGAATCAGACTATTGTTATTATTATTATTACTTTAATTAGAGCATATTATCTAATCTTGATGAATTTTAAATTAATGAAATGCATTAGCTGGTAAAAACAACTACTTCTTGTCGGCATTTGTTTACTACTCACATCACATCATAGGTGAGTCAGAAGCTCATTCCAGATTATTTCTTAATGCTGATGAGCGCTTTTGATGATAGTATAATTAAAATGACAGTGAATGTACGGATCATCAGATAAATCATTGGTCGACGGATTAAGCCATTACACCGGATGAAATGGGTCTGACTGAAGTTCATATCATATGTGTAATTTGTTGTCTAATATTTGAAGCGATTAATTTCGAATCGAATTATTCATTCACATTTTCATTTCTATGATTCCATGTCCTTAACTGTTGATTCGATATCATTATTTTGACTTTTAAGCATTTCATGTAGTGAGTAAATTTCCTTCTTCGCTGTTATCAAGCATAGTACCTTGATCCATGTCATAGTCGAAATTGTATTTAATTAACTAAGTCGAATCGACTCAATTCAGTTTAACTACTCATATTTTATGAGCGAAAAAAATTCTTCATATTTAACATAAATCTACTAACCAAGTTTACTAATATTATTATTCGTAATTTAACAGACAGACGGATACAACGCAGAAGGAACTTCGTACATAAGTCGTAATTTAACAGTGATATTTTTTTCAATTAAAATAAACTTTTATACACATTCTAATTTGTAGAATAAACAAACAATTGTGGTGGTGTTTTGTTCGCTATGCTGGGTGTTTCGGTTGTGGAGTTTTCATTGTCCTTCTGAACAACATCACTAGCACAAACTCCTATCTAAAGTTGATGTTGTTCAGAAGAACAATGAAAGCTCCACAACCAAAACACCCAGCATAGAGAACAAAACACCACCACAATCATCCACCTGAGCTACAAATTTTCTCCACCGTCTCAAAAATAACCAATTAAAACTGAAATTCTACGAAACAATCAAACTAATCTTAATGTTGATTAAAACTTAGAGGAATATAGTAATCGTGAAAAGTATAGAGACACACATTGAAGAGGGATGGGGTGCGCATATGGGAAAAGATATAAAACGGAAAGAAAAACAACAACAACTCATAAATATTGATAAATCACGTAACTAAAAATGTAAACAAAATGAATGAATAACAACAGCAATAGGTTGATTTGTAAAATAAAATACAGAAAACTAATATAAGGAAGCGAAGAAACGTTAAAAACACAATGGAACGTACATGTAGGTTTCTATTTACTGCAGTTAACTATTGATGTGTATATCAGTCAATTTCACAATACAAGAGAAAAGAGGTACAACAAATTGTGAAACTGTAAAATTTGAAGAATAGATGCATAAACCGATGGTTACCTGAAATGTGTAATTTAACAAGGTAACAATTATCATTTAACTAAACGACAAATCGATTATTTTCCTTATCAGGAAATAAATATTAACTTTGCTCATGAGATGCAAACATTCATACATAAATGCACGGACATAGAGAAAGAAGAGATCTAATTTACATAGCATACCCCAACTAAGATATGGATTTTGAAGTATAATAATATTCCTTTGAAGAAAGTATTTATACGTGATCGATAAAACAGGTAAGTCTACAAAATATTTTGTTTGGAGTAAAATTAGTCATGCTTTTTATCACTTGGAGATGATGTTTGACGACTGACAGGGTCACGTAGACCACTTGAATTGAAACTGTTTGCATTGCTATTAGGTAAACCTTGACTACCTTGTCCTGTCCCAGTACCAGTCGAAGAGAAATTTGCATTTCCAGTCATATTGGCAGTTGATGGAGTTGTTCCACTGACATTTGACAAATTTGAAGGCATAGCTTCAGAAGCTTTGTTACGACTACGTTCAAAAGCATTACGTATAGCATCAACAGTCCCACCAAACAACAGCTTACAAACAGCATTCTCAAACGGTACGAATGGATCTTTTAAGCCTAGTAGGATCATAGTAATTCTGAAGTAGAAAAGAAAAAGTACACAGATATTTCGAGATTATTACAGTAATTATACATGATTTGTTATGAATAAAATCAATCAC
Source organism: Schistosoma turkestanicum (assembly GCA_944470395.2). NCBI lineage: Eukaryota > Metazoa > Platyhelminthes > Trematoda > Strigeidida > Schistosomatidae > Schistosoma > Schistosoma turkestanicum. The sequence goes on along the minus strand of OX103979.1, from coordinate 2,523,644 downwards.
ATAAGAACTAAACAATTTAAGTAGGAAAAGAAAATATAATCACGGAACTTAATCACGCACCACATACACAATGATATCTGATATATGAAAAGTTTTAATTCATAGAATTCTGAATGTTCAAACCAAACGATTATGGTTAAGCAAAAAATATTTTAAACACCTAAATCCTCATATCAAACTTCAGTGATTCTATTAAACATTCGTTACAAAGTCCAAAACATTAGACAGATTATATTGACGAGAAAATTTGAAACTGTTATAGAAGTTCATATAAGTGTTTCAAAGGTATAAACGCAATGTTACAAGTTTTTTGAAAGTACAGACTTTTAAGATTGAGTTATTCAGATGAACGCTTAAGCCATTAAAAAGAAAAATATTTTCTTAAATTAATTACGTTAATATTAGTTTATGCACTTCTAGATTTCGATTTTGAAAACAATATTTGTAGAATAAAATTCAATTACAAACATCTCCAAGATACTTGACAAACCAACGGAGTTTTCAAGACAAAATTGGTAAAAAGGAGCACCAAAATATTTAAGCACCGCATAAATCATTAGGTAGGTTTTTGTGTGTTCTAGGATACTATTCGGGTGCTCAAACCGAAGGTTTTCTCAGGTCAATTCTCTAGCCTTCGACCTAGAGGTATAGTTCGCAAGGCAATGGAGTAATGTTGGAAGATGCAGTCTGATGGTAGACGGTGACCAACACTATTTGTACTTCGTACCCACCAGTGCTGGATACTGGCTTTTCATTCAATCGATTCCTCTCACGCCATGAGAAGACAGTGAGTAGGACTTCCGTAATAGTGGCTATATATGTTTATTTGAGAAGGAAGAGCGAACTCTTAACTCTTGGTCGTACCAGGACTTTTGGGGGCCGTATATTGTCCTGAACTTTAAGTTCTGTTTATTTGGTTGTTGAAAATTTTGAGTTATTTATTTTTGTTTGGTTAATTTTGAAAAAAGGTGTAATTTCTTCTAGCCAAACCACTTATCAAGCTTTTCCGTTTTGGTAGACTTTGTATTGATGTTAAGTGGCATGTTGGTAAGTCAATGCGCCATTTGTATGCAGTTGTGTAGTTTAGGATTGGTATCGTTAACAAAATGAAATAATCCCTCTGAATTTTTTTATTTTGTAAACAATTGAAACTTTTGAAAACTTAATACTTTCCGCTTATTTAACATATCATGAATGACATCCTTATTAGAAATTTCCAAGTATTTAATATGTATGTTCAGTAGGGCTGGTTGACAACTGAAGGTAGCGACGAAGACATCTTGTGTTACTTTCACAAAAATTATTTGAAAGATAACACTCTTCAAGATCGATTTCTATTGTCAATCACGAACTACACGTTATACATTGGTCAAATAGTATATAAAACAGTAAAGAATTCAGTACAGTTTGAGAAAACTTTATATTCTTAAAAGTTTGTTGTAGTTTTGTTTTATTGGTTTCCTAGAATTCTGTATAAGTAACCAGTACATTATGACAATTCAATCGAAAATATATTTCCTCATTGAATGATCTATTCTGTCCTTTTTCTGATGTATCATATGACCTTTGTTATGTACAACAGCAAACTCTTCATACTTATCACGTATCATCTTCTATTACTGGATCTTAAATCAGCATTTGAGTTTGTTGATCGTGAGGTTCTGTGGCAGTGTCTGTCATTAAATGGTGTACCAAAGAAGTACATTAACCTCATACAAACTCTCTACTCGAACACTATAGGTTGAGTTAGAGCTTATGGCGAACTGTCATCAGGATTTTTTACTTCAAGTGGTGTCCCTCAGGAAAGTCCACTCTCTCCATTCTTTCTTAATTTTGTCATAAACATGCTCCTAGATATAACATTATCTTCGTCTGGATTTTCAGCAGTCGACCTTCTACCAGGAAACACGCTTGCTGACTTAGAGTATGCTGATGACATGGTCCTGTTCGGTCAAAACGCAGACGAAGTGCAGTCTTCTAACTACCCTAAGCAACAATGCAAGCATGTTCGGGACGCGATTCTCCACGTCGAAATGCAAAATGTTGCTTCAAGATTGGGTTTCATCGGCACCTGAACTAGTGATGGGGAGTGAAGCAGTTGAGCATGTTGACCGCTTCACTTATCTCGGGAGTCTCATCAGTGCTGATGGTCTGGTGTCTGACGAAATCTCAGCACGGATACAAAAGGCTCGATTGGCTTTTGCCAACCTGCATCGCTTATGGAGTAGGCGAGATATCAGTTTGCTGACTGAAGGACGAGTGTACTGTGCATCAGTTTGCTCCATACTACTATATGGATGCGAAACATGGGCAGTAAGAGTTGAGGATAGTCGTAGGCTATTAGTATTCGATTATAGATGTCTTTAAAGCATTGATCGTGTATCATGGGACAACCGAGTAAGCAATGCTGGTGTTAGGAAACAGGTACTAGGTAAGGATGGCAGGTCAATAGATGAAGTGGTGCCTATGACCCCCACTGACGGCAGTTCAGACGATGTAGAAGATGAGTTTTACAGAAAGCTTTCGGGCCTTCTCCAAAAAGTTAATCGCTCTGATATAGTTATAATGGCTGGTGACCTCCAATGCTCAAGTAGGTAGACTAAGTGAAAAAGCACCTGGGTGGATCTTATGATGTCACAGCTCAGAGAACAATAATGGCGACTGTCTGCTGCAACTGTGCTCAGATAAGCACCTATTTCTAGCAAACACTAATTTTAGGCATGAGGAAAAGCACCTTTTGACCTGGCAACCCCCAAAGTCGTCTCAACGTTGGACCCAACTAGATCATATCGCCATCAGCCACCGATGGAGGGGTTCGATAGAGGACTGTCGCTCGTTCTGGTGCACATGTTTTGTTTCAGATCATGTCCTAGTGCGAGCGCGTATTTGTTTGAGGCTTACTGGTCGTAGGAAAGACAACGTAAGGAAGCCTCCTAAGGCTTTACTTAATGATAATCAAGCTAAGAAAATATTTCAGGAGGAACTAGAAAAACAGTTAGGTGACCATGCAAGTGATTCCCATCCGGAGGCAGGTTGGAAAGGAAGGCTGTGGAAACGGCAGAAATATCTGCTAGCGAGGTAAACCATAAGGCTAGGATGAGGCCGTGGATTTCAGTCGCATCCACCGATCTGATGGATGCCCGAAAACTCATCCCACCTGACTCTGAACATGATGAAGAGCGAAGTCAACTTAGGCGCAGACTGGTAAAAAGCCTACGTAACGACCGTGAACAGTGGTGGGTGGCGAAAGCAAAAGCGATGGAAAAGGCAGCGGCGATAGGCAACACTAGACAACTTTTCGCCTTATCAAAGAAACCGGTATTAGGAACCCGAATGTAAGTGAGACTATCTCGGAAAAGGATGGTCTTATTATCCATTCTCAACTCAGGAGATTGGACCGATGGGCAGAACACTTTAGGGACCAGTTCAACTGGTCTTCAGCCACACTTCAGTCATCCTGAATGGCAAATCCATTTAAGTCCTCCGAGACTACATGAAGTTTAGAAAGATTTAGGAAATCTGAAGGGAGGTGTAGCAACAGGTCTTGATAAGCTTACCCCTGAGATGTTTAAGGATAGTGGTCCAGTTTTAACAGTTAGACTGTCCGAGATCTTAGGTAGAATCTGGGTATAATCTAATTATCCTAATCTACAAGAAAGGACAAAAGTCCTCTTGTGACAATCACAGGGGAATAAGTCTAACTAATATAGTATCTGAAATATTGGCCTCAATAATACTTCGACGCTTAACGAAAGCTCGTGAAGAGCAGACTAGAGAAAACCAGTCTGGTTTCAGACCTGGATGTGCATGTTCAGACCACATCTTCACACTACGAGAGGTCCTGGAACACAGACACACATTTAGACATCCGACAATAGCCGTATTCCTGGACATAAAAGCGGCATTTGACTCAGTGGATCGTGAGGTTCTGTGGCAGTGTCTGTCATTGAAAGGTCTACCAAAGAAGTACATTAACCTTATACAAACTCTCTACTCGAACAATACTGGACGAGTGAGAGCATATGGCGAACTTTCATCTGCATCCTCTACTTCAAGTTGTGTCCGTCAGAGATGTCCACTCTGTCCATTCTTGTTTAACTTTGTCGTAAACATCCTCTTAGAGTTAACATTAACCTCATCAGATTTTTTAGGGGTTGATTTTCTACCACGAAAATCGCTTACTGACCTAGAATATGCCGATCAGTCAGTCAGTTGCAACGTAGAACTTCGTACGTAAGTACATCAGTTCATGTCGCCATACCACATCAGCACACAGATATAATTGTCAATTCAAATCCAATAGTAGAAGAGGTAGTAAAGGTATTAGAAGTAATCGAAGTGGCTAGAATTAGAAGATATTATTCACGAAGTATGATTCAATGAGATAAGTTTAGAAAGTAAAAACTAGAGGTGTTGAAGAATCCAGAAGATTAGGATTTGAGAGAGAACACAAAGAATAAGTGCACTGGCGCCACTGCCAACGATTTTGAGCCATGTCATCCAAGGTCTCTAGCCATCGATTACTATCATCTCGCGGACCCCAACCAGGTAGTCGACAATTACCGACATTGCTAAGTCCACTCGTCAATGACTTCATGGATTTCTGCCATGTTTTGGTTTGGCCGCCCCTAGCTTTCTTCCAACCTATTCCTACACTACAAAACAAAGCTCGACGAGGCAGTCGGTGGTTAGGCATACGCAACACGTGTCCCAACCACCTCAACTGAAGAAGTCTCACCACTTCATCGATTGATCTGCCATTCTTACCTAGTACCCGTTTCTTAATAACAGCGTTGCTCACTCGGTTGTCCCACGATATACGAGCAATGCTTCGAAGACACCTATGATCGAAAACCAATAACCGACGAGTATCTTCTACTCTCATTGGCCATGTTTCACAGCCATAAAGTAAGACGGAGCGAACCACTGCGCAGTACACTCGTCCTTTAGTCAGCAAACGGATATCTCGCCTACGCCATAAGTGACGCAGGTTTT